>WNYA01000227.1:6713-160257 GCA_019512145.1 Engystomops pustulosus | reverse complement strand
GACACATGGACATACCACCAAGATAAAAGGCTGTATGCAAATGAGCCTGAGGGGCTCAGGCTCCATAGGTGTTAATGGAGCCCCTCAGGCTCATTTGCATACCGTCCTTCATCTTGGTGGTAGATGACTTTAAGAAGCAGAGGATTTACAGCATCAGGCACTGCAGAGGTACACATGACTAATGCCGACTAAAGGCTCCTCCCCCATTACAGAACCCATTCCAGGGGCGTGTCCTCACACTGCTGTGCTCTGGGCAGCCAGCGTTATGTATGGTTCCTGAAAAGAAGTGTAATCAGTTGTTGGTAGCAGCAGGCTGTGATATATGGATATTATATTACAGGATTATAGATTCTCCCAGTGCACTGGAAGCGTGACCTCACACTGCTGCTCTCTGAGGAAGTAATATGCATTGTTCCTGGAGAGATGTGGTAATCATACTATAGTCCTGCAGCTACTAACATATAAGGATTTGTATTCCACAATTGTGGCTTCTCCAAATGCACTGGGAGCATATCCTCACACTGCTGTGCTCTTAACTCTCTGTAATGAACTAATCCCAGCCATTCACCACCATTATTTCATTTTGCAGCATTCAATCAGACACCTAGCACAGCTTTCACTCAGAGCAGAGGAAGACAACTAGTTCAATACACAGAGCACATTGCACAGCAGTGTTAGGACTTGCACCCAGATCCCCTTGGAGAAGCGACAACCTTGGAGAATACATCCACTTTTCACAATGGTTTAAACACAATCTAGGAAATACATCTCCCTATGTTGCTCTTACAGATGGCAAGTATCAGGACTACAACTCCCAGCCTGAGCCCATGTTGGGGAGTTGTAGTTTTAGTATAATCAAAAGGTTGTGTGATTGTGTGCCCGGACACATGAGAAGAAGACCAAAATGGAATATCACATACACACAGTTCAGCTACATTAATCCCTCCACTCACACCACAAACAGCTCCGCTACATTTCATCCCTCCACTCACACACACACAGCTCGCCATACACTCTCACACACATCCATTCTCCCCACTCACAAACAACACACTACGTACATTCATCCCTCCACTCACAAACACAGCTACGGTCCTACATTCATCCCTCCTTCTCCCTCACACACCTCCACTCATACACACACAGCTCCGCTACATTCATCCCTCCACTCATACACACACAGCTCCGCTACATTCATCCCTCCACTCATTATTCTTAGCATTGATTCTGGCTGGAACTTTCTCCTTATTACACTGCCCTAAGACAAGGAACCACCTGGCAGGGTCCCTTATGCCTTGTGTGTATCATCACTATATAATCCTTTATTGCGGAGACGTGTGTAGCGATCATATATAACACATTGTAGCACCACTATTACCATACATCAGATCCGGTCACGCCCGGAGTAATACATTACATAAGACAAGACGAGTCAACTTACATTTCCTTTCTTTTAACATCCGGATTTCCTCTTCTGTCTGCGGGAGAATCGGAATGTTATAAAGGAGGAGAATCAGAACGTCGCAGCGTACAGTCCATGCAGCAACGATATAGGACCTGTATCTACAATCCCTCCACAACAATCCAACAAGAGAAAGTGATCAGCTCACCAGCTCCTTTATCCTCTTCCGGCGTCTCCCCGGGTTACTGAGGTGGCTCGTTAGGTCGAATATGGTTGGGACCGCGTTTTCCCGAAGAACCGTCCTGTATGGACTCTGAAAATAAGAATTAGGACATATATGTTACTAACAGGAGGCCACAATCATCATAGAATCACATGGACATCTACCACCAAGATAAAATACGGTATGCAAATGAGCCTGAGGGGCTCCACGCTCCATAGGTGTTAATGGAGCCCCTCAGGCTCATTTGCATACAGTCCTTCATCTTGGTGGTAGATGCCCTTTAAGAAGCAGAGGATTTACAGCATCAGGCACTGCAGAGGCTACACATGACTAATGCCGACTAACAGGCTCCTCCCCCATTACAGAAGCCCATTCCAGGGGCGTGTCCTCACACTGCTGTGCTCTGGGCAGCCAGCGTTATGTATGGTTCCTGAAAAGAAGTGTAATCAGTTGTTGGTAGCAGCAGGCCTGTGATATATGGATATTATATTACAGGATTATAGCTTCTCCAAGTGCACTGGAAGCGTGACCTCACACTGCTGTGCTCTCTGCAGGAAGTAATATGCATTGTTCCTGGAGAGATGTGTAATCATACTATAGTCCTGCAGCTACTAACATATAAGGATTTGTATTCCACAATTGTAGCTTCTCCAAATGCAGTGGGGGCATGTCCTCACACTGCTGTGCTCTTAACTCTCTCTAATGAGCTAATCCCAGCCATTCACCACCTGATTAAATTTTGCAGCATTCAATCAGACACCTGGTACAGCTTTCACTCAGAGCAGAGGAATGCATAGAGCACAGAGCACAGCAGTGTGAGGACGCGTACCCAGATCCCCTTGGAGAAGCGACAACAATGGAGAATACATCCACTTTCACAATGGTTTCACACAATCTAGGAAATACAGAAGGCAAGTATCTGGACTACAACTCCCAGCCTGAACCCATGTTGGGGAGATGTAGTTTTAGTATAATCAAAAGGTTGTGTGATTGTGTGCCCGGACACATTGAGGAGAAGACAAAACGTGAATATCCCAGCAGGCATCTGGTCCCCATCACTGCTGACCCCACCCCAACATGTCAATCATCTGCTCTGACTGATTTGGCCTCGATGATGATAATGAGAAATGTCTGCAGAGCATCTCGCCAATTAATAACTGAAAACAAAGGCGTAGTATGAGGGCAGATGCTCAGGCCTCCGAAATTAGAAGAGTAGTCCGCACCCGGGTCTTCAAACAAGACGTCTTCAAAGCTGGAATCTAAACGGCCCAAGGAGAAGTCAGCGTGAGGACAAGATACAGAAGGAGCAGATGTGAGGAAGAATCCGATCACAAGGCATCAATGAGCCTTCTGTGCTTCCATGCTTTACACTGCAGCACTGCCTGGGCACAGCTAGAATCACAAGCTGCCCAGCCCCCAGCTCAGAAGCTAGATGTCAATCACATATCCAGGCTGCTGATCTGGTGGGGGGGAGCGGCATGTTGTTAAAATACATGCTGAGACTTGTGGTGCTTAGGAGTCAAACCCCTGCACATCCGGACACTCACACCCCTGCACATCCGGACACTCACACCCCTGCACATCCGGACACTCACACCCCCTGCACATCCGGACAACACACCCATCTGCACATCCGGACAATCACAACCCCTGCACTCCGGACACTCACACCACTGTGCACATCCGGACACTCACCCCCTGCAATACCGCCCTCAACCCCTGCACATACCGGACATCACACCCCTGCCACATCCGGACACTCACACCCCGCACATCCGGACACTCACACCCCCGCACATCCGGACACTCACACCCTGCAACTCGGACCACTCACACCCCTGCAATCCGGACCACTCACACCCCCCGCACATGCGGACACTCGCACCCCTGCACATGCGGACACTCGCACCCCTGCACATGCGGACACTCGCACCCACGCACATGCGGACACTCGCACCCCCGCACATGCGGACACTCGCACCCCCGCACATGCGGACACTCGCACCCCTACTGCGGACACTAGCTACCCCGCACATGCGGACAATCGCACCCCGCCATGCGGACACTCGCATACCCCCGCAAATGAGGAAAAGAGAAACAAAGAAAATGGAGGACAATAGCCACAACCCAGAAAATGAGGACACTAGAAACACCGCACATGAGGACACTAGCTCCACCGCACATCGGACACTCGCACCCCCGCACATGCGGGACATCGCACCCCCTGCACATGCGGCAACTCGCACACCCCCCGAATGGAACACTCCGCAACCCCCGCACATGGACGATCCCTCACATGTGACAACTCGCACCCCCCCACATAGCTACACTCGCCACCCCAGAACAATCGGCATCCGCACCCCCGACATGCGGACACTCGACAAACGCCAATGCCGGACACTACGCACCCCCAGCAGTCGCACTCGCCACCCCCGCACACGTGCGCGACACTCGCACCCCGCACATGCGGACAACTCGAACCCCGCCATGCGGGACACTCGCCCCCCCCGCACATGCGGACACATCGCAACCCTGCCGCGACATGCGGTAGCACCACTCCACCCCAGCCCCAAATGTAGATCACTCAGCACACACAACAGCGCGTCACACTCGTCACCACCGCACATGCGGACACTCGCACCTCCTTCTCGCAACCTGCGAATCAATCCTCACCCACGCACAATGCGGACACTAGAACCCCGACATGCGGAACACTCGCACCCGCACATGCGGACAACTCGCACCCACAGCACATACCGGGGGGGGGGACACTCGCACCCACGCACATGATGAAAATCGAAACCAAAGAAAAGTGAGGAAAAGCAACGAAAATCCTAAGCAAACGTCGGAAAGAGCAACAACAAGAATCCCATTTGAGGAACACTAGAAAAACAAGAAACTATGAGGAAACTGAGAAAACACAGCAATATGCGGGAAAAATAGAAAAACCCCTCAACATTTGAGGAAAATCGCACCACCCCGCAAATTGACGGAAATCGAAACCCCGCACATGCAGGACAATAGAAAACCCCGCACAATGCGGACACAGAGCACAACCGAACTATGCGGACAATCGCACCCACCCGGCACATAACCGGGGAAAATCCGCACCCCAGCCACATCACGAAAAACTGAGACAAAAACTGAACAGGCCGGAAAAATAGAAACACACCACAAAAAAGAACAATAAGGAAAATAGAACATATTAAGAAAAATTATCAGGAAAAATCAAAAAAGTTCAGCCACATGTAAGGAAACCTTCAGAAACCCAAGCAAAATCCGAGAAAAGAGCAAACCAGCAAACATACGGAAACTCAAACCCCAGAAAATAAGACACTCGCACCACCGCACATGAGAACTCGCCACCCCCGCAAATCCGGACCACTCGCACCGCCGACACATCCGGACACTCGCACCTGCACATTGCGGACCACTCGCACCCCGCACAAACGACAGCGCCACCCCGCACATCCGGACACTGCACACACCCGACATCCGGACATCGCACCCCGCAATGTGCAGGACACTAGACCCGACACATACGGACAGCTGCACGCACCGGCCCCATAACCCCGACACTCGCACCCCCCGCACATACGGAAACTACGCCACCCCGCACATCTCGGACCTCGCACACCCGAAATCCCCGTACACTCAAACCCCGCCATCAGGAACAATCAGAACCCCCGCACATGTCCTGGAACACTCACACCCCAGCACATCCGGAACTCCACACCCCAGCAACATCAGGACACTCACACCCGCACATAAGGACAATTCACACCCACAGCACTCCGCGACAATACACCCCAGCCACATCCGGGAAACTCACACCCCCGCAAATCCGGACCCTCACACCCCAGCCCCGAAATCCGGAAACTCACACCCCGAACATCCGGACACTCAAACCCCGAAGCTTCGGACACCTCACACCCACGCACCCGGACCCACTCAACCACCGCACAGCCGGGGGACACTCACACCCCCGCACATAGGACACTCACACCCCCGACACATCCGACCACGCAACCCCGAACCTCACCGACACTAATTTTCTCATATTCCCCTGCACATCCGGACACTCCACCCCTGCACATCAGGAACACTCACACCCTGCACATCCGGGGACACTTTCACACCACGGCACATCGGACACTCCACACCCTGAACATCCGGACACTCCACACCCCTGCAAATCCGGACACTCACACCCTGCACATCCGGACACTCACAACCCTGCACATCCGGACACTCACACCCCTTGACATCGGACACCTCACACCCCTGCACCCCCCCCATCGGACACTCACACCCCTGCACATCCGGACACTCACACCCCTGCACATCCGGACACTCACACCCCTGCACATCCGGACACTCACACCCCTGCAAAAACATTCCGGGAAAACGAAAACAAACAGGGAATAAGAAGAGACAAGAAAAAAACCTCAAAGCAAAAAGGTGAATGGAAAAGAAAAAATAGGAAAAGAAGGACAAGCAACAACGGAACAAGGAACACAAAAAAACAAAAAAAACCCCACAAAAAAAATAAAAAGCCAAAGAGAGAACAAAACACGTAATGAACCTTTTTGAAACATCCACAACCACGCCCATCAACACGACAACAGGACACTCACACCCCTGCACACCGGACACTCCCACCCCTGAACATCCGGGACACTCACACCCCTGCAAATCCGACACTCACACCCCTGCACTCGGACACTACACCACTGCACATCCGACACCTTCACCACCCCTGCACTCCGGACACTCACACCCTTGCACATCCAGCGACACTACACCCCCGACAATACGCCGACACTCCACACCCCGCGCACACCGGACACCTCACACCCCTGCACATACGGACACTCACACCCCTCGCAAATCCGGGGACACTCACACCCCTGCACATCGGGGACACTCACACCCCTGCACATCAAGGGACACTCACACCCCTGCACATCCGGACACGCACCACCCTGCACATCCGGACACTCACCCCCCTGCACATCCGGACACTCACACCCATGCACATCCGGACACTCACACCCCTGCCCATCCGGACACTCACACCCCTGCAACATCCGGACAATCACACCCCTGCACATCCGGACACTCACACCCACTGCACATCGGACACTCCACAACCCATGCAAATCGGACATCACACCCCTGCCACTCCGGACATCCCACCCTGCACATCCGGACACTAACACCCATGCACATCCGGACACTCACAACACCTGCAATCCGGCCACTCACACCCGGCCACATCCGGACCACTAACACCACTGCACATCCGGAAACTCAAACCCCTGCACATACCGGACACTACACACAACCACTGCACAGCTGCCGGAACACTAACAACCCCTGCACCCCCGGACACTCACACCAATGACATACGGAAATCACACCCCTGCACATCCGGAACACTCACACCCTGCACATACGGACACTCACAAACATGCACATCCGGATCATCACACCCCTGCACTTCCGGGACACTAACACCCACTCACCATCGGACACTCACACCCCTGCACATCCGGAAACTTAAACACTATGCGATCATGAGTCGCGAAGGCGGGCACACAACCTGTAGTGCTTGTTCAGCTGGTCGGGGGTGTGTCTTCAGATCGATGCTGACAAAGCGAGCGTCGTGCACACCCACTTTGGCACCTTGCAGGAGTCCGGGGGGGGGGGAGAGAAGAAGTTACTGGGCTGAAGCTCAGGATTAGACCCTCCAGAACTTTCTTCATTACACCCCAATACACACAAGGAGGGGGTCTCACTGCTATGGACACCCCCCCATACACACAAGGAAGTGGGTCTCACTGCTATGGAACACCAAATACACCACACAGGAGGGGGTCAATGCTATGGATACCACACCAATACACACTTATTGGAGGGGTCTCCTGCTATGGATTGAACACCACAAGTACACGACAAGGAGGGGTCTCCACTGCTAGGATACCACCCACATACACACAAGGCGGGGGGCTCATGCAATGATACACCCCATAAGACAAAAGGAGGGGGGGCCCTTCCCCCTTTTCCTCCCACCCCCCCCTCCCCCCTCACACCCCTCATACACCCCCCACCCGTCTATCACACACCAAAACCCACCCCACACCCATCCCCTTTCCACCCTTCACTCCCCATCCCCCCTCCCTCCTCCCCCTGCTCTCCTCCCTTCTTCTACTCAACTTTTCCACCCCTTCCCCCCCCCCGCCTCCCCCTACCCTTCCCCCCCTCTCCCTCCTAAAGAGGAAGAGGAAATAACCGTTCTCCTCTCAATGCTATGGACACCCACCCCTATACACACAAGGAGGGGGTTCACTGCTTATGGATAACCCCATACCACAAGGAGGGGGTCTCACGCTAGGGACACACCCCACCCACATACACACCCCCCACAGGAGGGGGGTTCTCAATGCTATGGATTACACCCCAATACCCCACAAGGAGGGGGGCTCACTGCTATGGATACACCCCCATACACACAAGGAGGGGGGCTCACTGCTATGGATACACCCCATACACACAAGGAGGGGGGCTCACTGCTATGGACACACCCCAATACACACAAGGAGGGGGCTCACTGCTATGGATACAACCCTATACACACAAGGAGGGGCCCCTCACTACATGGATTACACCCATAATTACCACCACAAGGGGGTCTCTCATTATGGAGGATACACCCCTATACACAAAGGGAGGGGTCTCACTGCTATGGATCCACAAACCTCTATACACCACCAAGGAGGGGGGGCAGGGTTCACTGCTATGGCAGGATCACCCAATACACAAAAGGGAGGGGGTCTTCATGCTATGAAATACACCCAATACACACAAGGAGGGGGTCCACTGCTATGGATACACCCCAATACACACAAGGAGGGGGTCTCCCTGCTATGGATACACCCCAATACACACAAGGAGGGGGTCTCCTGCTATGGATACACCCCAATACACACAAGGAGGGGGTCTTTCTCCAATACTATGGATACCACCCCAATACAACAAGGAGGGGGCTCCCACTGCTATGGATACACCCCAATTATACACAGGGAGGGGGGATCCACTGCTATCGGATAACCCCAATACACAAAAGGAGGGGGGCGCTTCAATGATATGGATACACCCCAAACACACAAGCAAAGGGGTTCACTGCTATGGACACAACCCCAATACAAACAAGGCGGGGTCTACAATGATATGGATCACCCTATTACATACTTTACAGACAAGGACGGGGTCTACTGCTATGGTACACCCCAATACACACAAGGAGGGGTCTCACCTGTATGGATACACCCCAATAACACAAGGAGGGGGTCTCACTGCTATGGATACCACCCCAAATAACACACAAGGAGGGGTCTCATGCTATGGATACCCCAATACACAAGGAGGGGGTCTCACTGCTATGGATAACACCCAATTACACACAAGGAGGGGGTCTCACTGCTATGGATACACACACCCAATACACCAAGGAGGGGGTCTACTTGTCTATGGTACACACACACTATACACACAAGGAGGGGGTCTCACTGCTATGCATACAACCCTATACACACAAGGAGGGGGTCTCACTGCTATGGATACAACCCTATACACACAAGGACGGGGTCTCACTGCTATGGATACACCCCAATACACACAAGGAGGGGTCTCACTACTATGGATACACCCCAATACACACAAGGAGGGGGTCTCACTGCTATGGATACACCCCATAAACACGAGGAGGGGTCTCATGCTATGGATACACCCCAATACACACAAGGAGGGGGTCTCCCTGCTATGGATACACCCAATACACACAAGGAGGGGGGCTCACTGCTATGGATACACCCCAATACACACAAGGAGGGGTCTCACTACTATGGATACACCCCAATACACACCAAAGGAGGGGGTCTCCACTGCTATGGATACACCCCAATAACACACAAGGAGGGGTCTCACACTTACATGGACTACACCCCATACACACAAAGAGGGGGTCTCACTACTATGGATACACCCCAATACACACAAAGAGGGGGTCTCACTGCTATGGATACACCCCAATACACACAAGGAGGGGTCTCACTACTATGGATACACCCCAATACACACAAGGAGGGGGCTCACTGCTATGGATACACCCAATACACACAAGGAGGGGGGCTCACTGCTATGGATACACCCCAATAACAAAGGAGGGGTCCATACTACTGGAACCACACACAATACAAGAAGGAGGGGGGCTTAATGCTATGGAAACCATACACACAAGGAGGGGGGCTCACTGCTGGGGATACACCCAATACAAACAAGGAGGGCGGCCTCACTACTATGGATACCCCAATACACACAAAAGAGGGGGTCTCACTCACTGCTATGGACACACCCCAATACACACAAAGAGGGGGTCTCACTGCATAGGATACACCCCACCTACACACAAGGAGGGGGGTCTCCCTGCTATGGATACACCCCCATACAACAAAGGAGGGGCCTAACTACTATGGATACCCCAAATACACAGAAGGAGGGGGGCTCACTGTAGGATGAACCCCAATTACACAAGGAGGGGGTCTCCACTGCTGTGGATACACCCCATACCACACAAGGCGGGGTCCACTGTTATGGATACACCCCCAATACACACAAACAAGGGAGGGGCCTTCACTGCTATGGACGCACCCCAAATACACACAAAAGAGGGGGGATCTCACTGCTATGGATACACACCAATACACAACAAGGAGGGGGTTCAACTGCTATGGATACACCCAATACACAGAGAGGAGGGGGCTCACTGCATGGATACAACCCAATACACACAGGGACGGAGGGCTCAACTGTATGGACACACCCAATACACACAAGGAGGGGGTCTCCCTGCATGGATTACACCCAATACACACAAGGAGGGGTCTCCTGCTATGGATACACCCCTATACACACGAGGAAGGGGGTTCACTGCTATGGATACACCCGCTCTACACACGAGGAGGGGGGTCTACACTGCATATGGATACAACCCAATACACACAAGAGGGGAGTCGCGCTGTGCTACGGATACACCCCATACACACAAGGAGGGGGTCTCACTGCTATCGGATACACCCCTATACACACAAGGAGGGTTCCACTGCTATGGATACACCCTATACACACAAGGAGGGGTCATCGCTGCTACGGATACACCCCAATACACACAAGGAGGGGGCTCCTGCTAGGTAAACCCCAATACAACCCAGGGAGGTGTCTCCCTGAGGAAATACACCCCAATCTACACAGGAGGGGGGCTCACTGCTATGGATACACCCCATACTACCCACAAGGAGGGGTCTAACTGATTGGTATACAAACCAATACACACAAAGGAGGGGGTCCATGCATAGACACAGCCCAATAAACACACAAGGAGGGGGGCTCACTGCTATGGATACACCCCCATACACACAAGGAGGGGGGCTCACTGCTATGGACACACCCCTATACACACAAGGAGGGGGGTCTCATGCTATGGATACACCCCAATACACACAAGGAGGGGGTCTCACTGCTATGGATACACCCCAATACACACAAGGAGGGGGTCTCACTGCTATGGATACACCCCAATACACACAAAGAGGGGGTCTCACTGTTATGTATACACCCCAATACACACAAGGAGGGGGTCTCACTTATGGACACACCCCCAATACACACAAGGAGGGGGGCTCACTGCTATGGATACACCCCAATACACACAAGGAGGGGTCTCACTGCTATGGATACACCCCAATACACACAAAAGGGGGGCTCACGCTAGGATAAACCACCAATCACACGAGGGGGGGGGGTCTAACTGCTATGGATACACCCCAATACACACAAGGAGGGGGGGCTCACTGCTATGGATAATCCCATATACACGCGGAGGGGTCTCACTGCTACTGGATACACCCCAATACACACAAGGAGGGGGTCTACCATGCTATGGATACACCTCCCCTACACACGAGGAGGGGGTCCACTGCTAGGGATACACCCCAATACACACGAGAGGAGGGGGTCTCACGCTATGGATATCCCCAATACACACAAAGAGGGGGTCTCATGCTATGGACACCACCCCAATACACACAAGAGGGGGTCTCACTGCATGGTACACCCATAAACACAAGGAGGGGGTCTCAACTGCTATGGAACCACACCCAATACACACAAGGAGGGGGTCACCACTGTAGGTACACCCCAGAACACACAAGGAGGGGGTCTCACTGCTATGGATACACCCCAATACAACGAGGAGGGGGTCTACATTTTGTATGGATACACCCAAACAAAACAGAGGAGGGGGTCTCACTGCTATGGATACACCCCAATACACACAAAGAGGGGGGTCTCCACTGATATGGACCACACCCAATACACACAAGGAGGGCGGTCTCACTGCTATGGGATACACCCCATACACACAAGTGAGGGCGGTCTCACTGCTATGGATACACCCCAATACACACAAGGAGGGGGTCTCACTGCTATGGATACACCCCAATACACACAGGGACGGAGGGCTCACTGCTATGTATACACCCAATACACACAAGGAGGGGAGCCCCTCTCCATCATAATTAAGTGGGGGCTTCTTGCAAGACACCCCAATACACAATGAGGGGGGCATCATCTCTGACATATGAAGGTGGGAGACCTTGCAGAGTAGAGGGGTCCCCTCTGATACATGGTCCCCTTTGATGCGGTAGAGATATGGGGGCCCCCACCTATACAGTATATTATGGGGGCTCATATACACACACATATATATATATATATATATATATATATATATATATATAGTGACACTTGGGATTGCCATAGTCACAGCTGTGGACCCGCCTACACGGAGCCCCCACCCCCCACACACTATGAGCCCCTCTATCCGCTCTCACCGGCCCGGGTCCCGGGGGAACCTGAAGAAAGCCAGGTCAGACTGCGTGCTCTTCCGGGTGCAGTTCGGGGCGGCGCAGAAATTCGGCATTTTCGTTATCTAACGGTTTTGATTTGTGGGGGGAGGGGAAGCACCGGGATGACCCCGAATCCTCCCCTCACCAGGGGGCGCGCTGACTACCGGGAGACAGACAGGCCACCGCGGCTCCACACTGCTGTGCGCGGCCTGGAGGAGTCACACACGCATCCCAGCATGCCCAGCGCGACCGCTCTACGCGCTCCCGCCTCTCTATGGCTCCCAGCAGAATCAGCGTGGTGCGAGCGACAGAAACCATAGAGATTACACTAGTGTGAGATAGAGCGGCGTACTGGAGGACCTGCAATGCTTATAATAGGATTGTTTATAGTATGTAATCGCCAGGTGGAGAGGAAGATAATAATCCTATCATGTACCGCACCGGCTGCCGGGCTGTGTATCTAATTTTACCACCTGCGATACTGCCTGCTGAGCTGTGTATCTAATCCTATCCTCTGTGATACTGGCTGCTGAGCTGTGTATCTAATCCTATAATGTACCGCACTGGCTGCCGGGCTGTGTATCTAATCTTACCACGTGCGATACTGCCTGCTGAGCTGTGTATCTAATCTAATCCTATCCTGTGTGATACTGTCTGCTGAGCTGTGTATCTAATCTAATCCTATCCTGTGTGATACTGACTGCTGAGCTTTGTATCTCATCTCATCCGTCCGTGTATCTGATCCTATCCTGTGTGATACTGTCTGAGGAACCATGTATATGTATCCAGCCTATTTAAGCCTAAAGGGACAGTATGATTTTTCATTCATACATGTTACATTGCTTGCAGTAACAGGGGGTGAGAACTATTGTGAAGATGGAGATAAATACAGGACAATCCTGCAGGGAATCCTGGTGGGGGCTGAAGAAGATCTGAAACTGGGGGCAGGTTCTCCATCCAAGAACAATGACCCCCAGCAAGTGCTATAATGGAAGGGACATCCCAGGCCTAAATCCCACAGAAAATTTGAGGCTTCATAAATGTTCTCAACTTAAAAGAATAGGGGAGCCTCTAGATGTACAGAGAAGAATGGGGGAACCTCCAGCCTCTAGATGTACAAAGAAGAATGGGGGAACCTCCAGCCACTAGATGTACAGAGAAGAATGGAGGAAAACCTCCAGCCTCTGATTACAAGAAGAAGAATGGAGGAAACCTCCAAGCCTCTAGATGTACAGAGAAAGAATGGAGGAACCTCAAGCCTCTAGATGTACAAAGAAGATTGGGGAACCTCCCCTCTTGACTGAAGAAAGGAGGAACCTCCCGCCTATAGATGTAAGAGAATAATGGGAGGAACCTCCAGCCTCAAGATGTACAAAGAAGAATGGGGGACCTCCAGGCCCTAGATGTACAAAGAAGACTGGGGGTAACTCCCGCCTCTAGATGTTACAAAGGCGAAATGGGAGGAAACCTCCCCAGCTCTAGATGTACAGAGAAGAATGGAGGAACCATCCACCTCTAGTGATGTCAAAGAAGAATGGGAGGAACCTCCAGCCTTGATGTACAAAGAAGAAGGGAGATGAACCTCCAGCCAACTGATGTCACAAAGAAGAAATTGGGGGGGGACCCCAGCCTCTCACATGTTACAGAAGAATGGGGGAACCTCCAGCCTCTATATGTCCAAAGAAGAATGGAGGAACCTCCACTCTAGAATGTAGCGAGAAGAAGAAGGAGGACCTCCAGCTCTAGGGATGTACAAAGAAGAATGGGAGAACTCAAGCCTCTAGATGTACAAACGAGAATGGGAGGAACTCTCAGCCCCTAGATGTTACAAAAGAAGAAGGGGGGGGACCATCGCCTCTACATGCTAAAAGAAGAATGGGGGGGACCTCAGCCACTAGGGTACAGAGAGATGGAGGGAACCTCCAGCCTCTACATGTCAAAAGAAGAAGGAGTAACCTCCAGCCTCTACAATGTACAAAGGAAAATGGGGGGGACCCAGCCTCGAGTAGTACAAAGAGAAATGGGGAACCTCCAGCCCCTCCTAGATGTACAGAGGAAGAACTGGGAAGGGAAACTCAGCCTTCTAGATTCGTACAGAGGAAGAATGGTGGAAACATCCAGGCTACTAATGTACAACAGAAGAATGGGGGGGGAACCCTCCGCCACTAGATGTCACAGCAAGAATGGGGGGAACCTCCAGCCTTAGATTTACAAGAAGAAGGGGGAAACTCCAGGGCCTCTAGATTGGACAACAGAAGATGGGGGGAGCTCCATAGCCCTAGATGTACAAAGAAGAATGGGGAACTCCAGCCTCTAGATGTAACAGAGGAAAACAAGGGGGGAAGACCTCCAGCCCTTAGATGTACAAAGAAGAATGGGGTGAGGAACCTCCAGCCTCTAGATGTACAAAGAAGAATGGGGGAACCCCAGCCCTAGATGTACCAGAGAACACATGGGGGGCCACTCCAGCCTCTAGATGTACAAGAAGAATGGGGGAACTCCAGCCACTAGATGTACAGGAGAAGGAATGGGGGAACCTCAGCCTCTAGATGTACAACGGAAAGAGAATGGGGGGACCTCCGCCTCTAGAGGTTACAGAGAAAGAATGGGGGAACCTCCAGCCTCTAGATGTACAGAGGAGATGGGGAACCTCCAGCTCTAGATGTACAAAGAAGATGGAGGAACCTCGCTAGATGTACAAAAAAGAATGGAGGAACCCAGCCTCTACATGTACAAGAAGAATGGGGGAACCTCCAGCCTCTAGATGTACAAAGAAGAATGGGGAAACCTCAGCATATGATGTACAAAAAGAAGAATGGGGGAACCTCCAGCCTCTAGATGTACAGAGAAGAATGGGGGAACCTCCAGCCTCTAGAGTACAAAGAAGAATGGGGGAAACCTCCAGGCTCTAGATGTACAAAGAAAAATGGGGGAACCTCCAGCCACTAGATGTACAGAGAAGAATGGGGGAACCTCTGATATACAAAGAAGAATGGAGAAACCTCCAGCCTTAGATGTACCAAAAGAAGAAGAATGGGGAACTCAGCCTCTAGTGTCACAAAAGAAGAATGAGGGGGAAACCTCCCCAGCCTCTAGATGTACAAGAAGAATGGGGGGAACCTCCAGCCTCTAGAGTGACAGAGAAAGATGGGGGAACCCCGCCTCTAGATGTACAAAGAAGAATGGAGGGAACCTCCAGACTCTTAGATGTACAAAGAAGAAGGGGGAACCTCCCAGCCTCTAGATGTACAAAAGAAGAATGGGGAAACCTCCCAGCCTCTAGATGTACAAAAGAAGGAATGGGGGATGGAACCTCCCAGGCCTCTAGATGTACAAAGAAGAATGGGGGAACCTCCAGCCTCTAGATGTACAAAGAAGAATGGGGGAACCTCCAGCCTCTAGATGTACAGAGAAGAATGGGGGAACCTCCAGCCTCTAGATGTACAAAGAAGAATGGGGGAACCTCCAGCCTCTAGATGTACAAAGAAGAATGGGGGGGAACCGCTAGAATTCGCAGCAAAACGGAAGAAGTCAGGAAACCCGACGAAAGTGCGGTTGTGGAGCCCTTAGTAAATGTGCCCCAATAGTTAATTGTTCACTTTTTGGATATTGCATTTAGGTACCATCACATTATGTTATTTAACAGAAAAACTAAGAAAAATTACTTAAATTAGCCTTTTTCCAAATCGTTAACATAATGATATAACTTTTTCATTTATATTAGATCNNNNAGACAGAGGCTTTGAAGGATAGTTCATCTATAACGCATTGGTATTTTATTCGGTCCCTTTCTCTACACAACGGCCCCACTAATATGTTTGTAGTTACAGGTATTCGTGCTTATAAGGTTTTGAAATTTGCCACCATTTTCCATGCCGTGCGATAGGAAAGACATGGAGGAGTTCCTTGTATTAGAGTTCACATGATTTCCTACAGACGTGTTATCTCCTGGGGGGTACCGCCCATTTGTGATGTCATGGGCGGGGTATTATTTTAAAATTTGTTAGTCAGACGATAAATGAGAGATGTGAGTAAGACGGAAGGAAAACATTTGAATGAAATGCATTGATCTTAATTGCTTGGCTGTTGCAAGTTATGTTATCTTAATTAAAAGAAGAAACCTTTTCACATTGTCGTGTGCTGGATGCATTCATCTTTTTCTACTATTAATAATGCCCCCTAGGGACCAGAATCTAACTACTATAATCCTGCCCCATGTAAAAGGAATAATAGTTAATAATGCCCCATGTACCGGCATATAAACTACGTAATACTGCCCCTAGTACAGGAATATAACTACTATTAATACTGTCCCCTATGTACAGGAATTAAATACTATAATATTGCCCCATATGTACAAGAATATAACTACTATAATACTGCCCCCTATGTACAAGAAAAATACTATAATACTGCCCCCTATGTACAGGGGGGGGGACAATATAAATATAATAAATGCCCCCTATGTACCAGAATATATAAACACGATAATACTGCCCCCTATGTACAGAAATGAAACACTATATACTGCCCCCTATGTACAAGAATAAGAACTACTATAATACTGCCCCCTCTGTACCAGGCATACTAAACTACTATAATACTGCCCCTCGTACAAGAATTACTTCCCTCCCTTGGTTGCACTTGATGGACAAGTGTCTTTTTCAACCGCGTATAAACTATGAAAACTATTGAAAAAACTACTAATTACGGCCCCCTATGTACAGAATATATTATAAAATACTATAATACTGTCCGCTATGTAAAGAATAAAACTACTATACTACTGATCCTATGTACAAGCATATAACTACTATAATACTGCGCCTATGTACAAGAATATTAACTATATAATACGCCCCTAGTACAAGAATATAACTACTATAATACTGCCCCCTATGTACAAAATATAACTACTATAATACTGCCCCTATGTACAAGAATATAACTACTATAATACTGCCGCTACGTACAAGAATAGAACTACTATAATACTGGCCCCCTATGTACAAGCTAGAACTATATAATACTGCCCCCTATGTACAAGAATAGAACTACTATAATTACTGCCCCTCTGTACAAGGCATAGAACGACTATAATACTGCCCCTATGTACAAGAATAGACCTAGTATAATACTGCCCCATATGTGACTAAGGAATAGAAACACTATAATACTGCCCCCTATGTACAGAATAGAACTCTATAATACTGCTCCGCTATGTCCAAAGATCGAACTCCTATAAATAATAATAAACTTGTTTGACATCATCTGCCCCATGTCAATCCTCGTTAGCGCGGTGTGGTCTGCAGTGCGATAAACCGATATACGGTATATACAGCAGGCCGGTTGGTGGGGAGGGATGTCATGTTATTCACTGTGCTGCCGGTTTATTAATGTCAGTTCCAGATGGCGGTGTTAGAAAACAATTGGCAGTTCTAATGGTATTTCAAGGGTCTCACCTTTTCACCGCACTGATCCCACTTTCTCCTCAATCGCAGAACTCGGTAAATCACATGTTGGTTGTAGAGCAGAGTTACAATGTGTCCAGTGGCTTAGGTCTCCAGCCATGAGAGCTTCGCTATTAATACAACACTATCAGACGCTCCAGGTCCGGCGCAGATACTGAGGTGAATAATATAGTGTGTAGGGAGAGATCAGTATGGCAGTCACCCAGCTTTGTTCTGAACGGCAATTCTTTCTAATAAGGGTAATAGTTCATTAAACATATTTAGATAGACTGTTAAAGGGAGGTGTTACCATGAAACCATGCAATGGTCTGTCCTGAGAGATAGTGGGGCCAGAAGGCTACCTCTCTAAAACCTAGGCCCATGTACATATGTTAAGTCCACATATTTGGGTGGGAGGTTACCTGTAAGCAGAACCACTACATATGTGTCAAGTGATGAACACCTTGTAGATTATGTGGTCTTTCATGAACCACTGTGGTGGCATCCTCCAGAAAAATCTCTTTGAAGTGAGACGTTGGTTTGTATAAAGTCATAAAGGAGGTGGATTTAACACTGAAGTCAAGCTTCTCGGTTCCTGAGAAAGCATAATTCACTGCTAATCTGAGGGTCTGAAGCCAAGAGCTCACCAACAGATCTCCTGATGTCCGATCACAATTGTCAATCACATAGGGGAGGTGGTGTCAGAGTCCCCACCCTGACTTCAGTGTTAAATTCTCGCCGCCATGACTTTATACAACCAATATTTACTTTCACTTCAAATTTGATTTCTGGATCATGCCACCCAAACTGGGCCATGAAAGAAACAAAAATTAGGTGTTACAATTGCTTGGACTGGTAAGGGGTTATATGGTTTATTGTGATGACAAGGGGTTTATGGAGGATGGAGGTGAGGCAGTACTCTGTAATATACATACTCTTACGAAATGAGTTGGAGCAGGCAGTAACAGTATGGGGGGTGGGGGCTAGGAAAAAGAATTACAAAAACTTTAAAATCTGGAAGCAAAAAAGCTTGGGGATGGTGGAAGTGGTGAGGATATAATACAACGTTTCCGTTGGATGTGCGTTCTGTTGCCTCTTCCCCCTGCACCCTTTCTCACTAATGCCACATTCGGGAGCCGCTCCGTACATCTTCTATCATCCGTCTCAGTTCGTCTCCAAACCCACCAGGCCCCTTAAACCAGATTGGGGAAAGCCGCGCTCGGGCCGCCTTTTTGGCTGAAACCCGCGAATGCAAGAAGAAACAGATACGGACGTCTCTGGGTACTGCAGACAGTCACGGAAAAGTGTTGATCGGGATGACGACATTATTTGGTGACATTCCCCAAATGTTACATTTTATTGCCCAGGAAGCAGCTTCTTATTGAATCTCACATTGTGGAGATGGGAACTGATTAAGCAGGGACAGATTTCCAGTCTGGGAGATCCAGGAATTTGTGTTTTTTTTTTTATTGAGGGGTTTATTGAGCAACCACCCCCCAATATGGGCGGAAAAAGATTGAGAATGTCGCTCCTGACAGCGAATGCCAAATGTTCCAGGCACCGTCTTAGGGTTTACGAAGAGATGGATCGCCTTGCCCAAGGACTAAGGGGGGAATTCTGGGTAATGGTTAATATCATGACTTGTCCATTCATAGGTTCAAGATAGTCTTGCAACACTCTGACCGATGGATCATAGAATGTCCAAAGTGTAAATGCCTGGGCTACGAACTCACTCCTGACGTGTTGTAGTCCCAGCAGGTGATTTGTCTGGGTGCCAGGGAATCACATCCCAAATAAATAGATATTTGAACCTATGAATACTCTAGTGATGGAACACCGCTTTAAATGTAAGTTGATGCACAAGGGCTATAATTCCAACGTGCAATACAGTATGCTCCTTGTGGGTAGTTAATCCAAATCGTTAACATAATGATATAACTTTTTCATTTATATTAGATCAGAGCAGAGGCTTGAATGATATGTTCATTATAACCATTTGTATTTTATTCGGTCCCTTTCTATAACACTACTAATATGTGTAGTTACATGTATTCGTGCTTATACAGGTTTTTAAATTTGCACCATTTTCCATGGCAGTGCAATGGGCAGACATGGAGGAGTTCCTTGTATTAGGAGTTCACATGATTTCCTACAGAGTGTTATCTCCTGGGGTACCGCCCACTTTGTGATGTCATGGGCGGGTATTTTAAATTGTTATGTCAGACGATAAATGAGAGATCGTGAGTAAGAAGGAACCTCACTCTAGAGTACAAAGAAGCAATGGGGAAACTCAGCCTCATAGAGTACAAAGAAGAATGATGGGAACCTCCAGCCTATAGATGTACATAGAACGAATGGGGGAAGCCTCCGCCTCTAGATGTACAAAGAAGAATGGGGGACCTCCATCCTCTAGAGTACAAAGAAGAATGGGAGGGGAACCTCCAGCTCTCTAGATGTACAGAGAAGAATGGAGGAACCTCCAGGCCTCTAGTCGACAGAGAAGAATGGGGGAACCTCCAGCCTCTAGATGTTACAGAGAAGAATGGGGAACCTCCAGCTTCTAGACGAGTACCAGAGAAGAATGGAGGAAACATCCAGCCTCTAGATGTACACAGAAGAATAGATGGGGGACCCCTCAGCCTCTAGATGTACAAACGAAGAATGGTGGGAAACTCCAGCTCTAGAGTAAGAGAATGAATGAGAGGAACTACGCCTTCTAGAGTACAAGAAGAAGTGGAACCTTCCAGCCCCTCTGATGTACAAAGAAGAAGGTTGGGGGAACCTCCAGCTCTAGATGACACAACGAAAGAAGGGGGAAACTCCAGCCTCTAGATGTACAAAGAAGGGGGGATAGCGGGGGGAAACCGACTAGAATTCGCAGCAAAACGGGAAAGAAGTCAGGAAACCCGACGAAGTGCGTGTGTGGAGCCCTTTAGTAAATGTGCCCCAATAGTTAATTGTTCCACTTTGGATATTAGCATTAGGTACCATCACCTCAGAGTATTAACCGAAAAACTAGAAAAATTACTTAAATTAGCCTGTCTCAAATCGTATACATATGATATACTTTTCATTTATATTAGATCAGAGCAGAGGCTTGAATGATATGTTCATCTATACCATTTGATTTCTATTCGGTCCCTTTCTATGAACACTACTACTAGTGTGTGTTCCAGTATTCGTGCTTACAGGTTTAACATTTGCACCATTTTCCCATGGCAGTGCAATGGGCAGCACAGGAGGAGTTCCGTGGTGATACGGAGTTCACATTGATTTTCATACAGGAGTGGTTAGTGCTCATGATGGGTACCGCCCACTTTGTGTGTCATGGGCGGCGGTATTTAAACATTGTTAGTCAGAGATAAATGCGAGAGATCGTGGAGTAGATGGAAACATTGAAATGCATTGATCAGTATGCATATGGCTGTTGCAGTTATGTTATCCTAATAAAGAATGTGAACCTTTTCACATGTCTGTGCTGTGCCCTTGCTCTATACTGCACTTGGACGTTATAACTACACCCACCTTGTTCAGATACTCTATCATTGTCCTATGTACAAGAGATAACTACTATAATACTGCCCCTATGTACAGAGATATAACTACTATAATATTGGACCCCCTATGTACTGGAATATAACTACATACGAATGAAATACTGCCCCCTATGTACAAGAATATAATACTATAATACTGTCCCTATGTAAAGAATTAACTACTATATACTGCCCCCTATGTACTACGAATATAAACTACTATAATATTGCCCCTATGTACAGGAATATAACTACTATAATACTGCCCCTAGTACAGAAATATAACTACTATAATATGCCCCCATGTACAAAAAGAGAACTACTATATATGCCCCCTATGTAAGAATATAACTACTATAATACTGCCCCATGTACCAAAGAACTAATTAAGCCATGCGTTAATAATACTGCCCCCTATGTACAAGAATATAACTACTATAATATTGCCCCTTATGTTACTTAGGATATATAAATACTATTATACTGCCCCCTATTACAAGAATCATACTACTATAATACTGCCCTTATCAGAGAATCTTAAACCCCATGAAGAAAAAGTAACTACTAATACTGTTACAGATGCACTACTTGATACTGCTTCTGTGACAATTGAATCTAACTACTATAAGTACTGCCCCCTATGCTACAGGAGACTATAACTACTATAAATCTGCCCCTATGTACAGCAATAATACATCTAAATACTGCCCCCTATACAAGGACATATAACTATAAATACTGCTCCATTGTACCAAGAATATACACTCATATAAACTGCCCCCTATGTACAAGGAATAAACACTATAATACTGCCTCCTATCTGTACACGAGATATAACTATATAATAACTGCTCCCCTATGTACAAGAAATATAACTACTAAATACTGCCCCTATGTACAAGAATATAACTATATAATACTGCCCTCTATGACAATATACTTTCCTCGATGTACAAGAATATAACATACTATAATATGCCCTACCTAGGGACAGATATAAACACCTATAATACTGCCTCCTATGTACAGAATATAACTACATAATACTGCCCCCTGTACAGAACTATAACTACTATAAACTGCCCCTATGTACAGAATAAACTACATAATACTGCCCCCTATTACAGAATTAGAACACTGATAATATGCTCCGACATGTAAAAGATATATATGCATAGGACAATACTACTATAATATTGCCCTCTATGTACAGAATATAATCTACTATAATACTGCCCCTATGTACGAAGAATATACTATAAATCGTCCCTATGTAGGAATATAACTAGTATAATACTGCCCCCTATGTACCAGGAATATAACTACTATATATGCCCTCCTATGTACAAGTTACTCATAACGCCCCTTACAGATATAAACAAATACTGCCCCGTATGTACAAGATATAACTACTTAATACTGCCCCCTATGTATCAGGAATAAACATTAAATACTGCCCCTGTACTATAAACTGTCCAGTATATAAGCTATACAGATTAATACTATAATACTGTTCCATTCAAATATAACTATAGATAGCCCAGTAGAATATAACTATTATAATACGCCCCTATACAAGATAATCTAATACCTAGTAAGGGAATGAATATCTGCATAATACGCCCCATATGTACAGGATTATAACTGACTATAATACTGCCCCCGGTATGTACAGAATATAACTGCTCTAATACTGCCCCCTAGTACAAGAATAGTAAACGGCTATATAATACGCCCCCTGTACAAGAAATAATGCTATAATACTGCCCCCTATGTACAAGAATATAACTGCTATGAATACTGCCCCCTATGTACAAGATATAACCTGCTATAATACGCCCATGTACAAGAATATAACTGCTATAATACGCCCCCTATGTAACAAGAATATAACGCCTAGAATACTGCCCCTATGTACAAGATATAACTTATGCCCTAGTAAATATAACTGCTAATAACATCCCTATGTACAAGAATTATAACTACTATAATAACTGCCCCTTGTACAAGAATATAAATCTACTATATACTGCCCCTATGTAACAAGAATATAACCTACTATAAACTGACCCCTATGTACAAGATAGAACTACTATAAACTGCCCCTATTGTACAAGAATTGAACTACTATAATTACTGCCCATGTACAAGAATAGAACTCATATAATATAATACTACCTTGTGACATCACTGCCCATGTACATCCTCTGTAGAGCGGTGAGGTTGCAGTGCTATAACCTATATACGGTATATACAGCAGGTGCGGTTGGTGTGGAGTATGCTAGTATTTCACTGTTCTGCCGCGTTTTAATTTCAATCAGGATGGCGGGTTAGATGATAATCGAAAACACCTGTGCCGTATAATGGTTATTCAGGGTCTCACCGTTTCACCGCACTGATTCCCACTTTCCTCAATCTGCAGAATCGTAAATCACATGTTGTGTAGAGCAGGTACAATGTGTCAGTGTTAGGGCTCCAGCCCATGGAGCTGGCTAATACAAACACTCATTAGACGCATCCAGGTCCGGTTCAGATACTGAGGTGAATAATATAGTGTGTAGGGAGACTCAGTATGGAGTCACCCAGCTTCTAGACTTCTGAACGGCAAAATTTTACTATCTAAGGTATATCAGTTCATTATAATATTTAGAAGACTTGTTCAAAGGGATGGTGTCCCAACATGACAGCCATTTACTGGTTCTGTCTGAGAAAGATGTCTGGCAGAAGGCTACATCTCTAAACCAGGCCATGAATACTGTTAAGTCCACAATATTTGGGTGGGCGTTTACCTGTCAGCAGAACCACACACTATGTGTAAGTGCGAACACCTTGTAGCATTATTGTTCTTTCATACCCACTGTGGTGGCATCCTCCAGAAAATCTCCTTTGAAGTGAGACGTTGGTTGTATAAAGTCAAGGAGGTGGGGATTTTAACACTGAAGTCAAGCTCTCTTTTCCTGAGAAAGCCTCATTCTACATCGAGGTGTTGGTCACTTTTTTTACCTTTTGTTTCTTTACTATCGGGTTTATGCTTGGCTTTGTAGTATTAAGCGGGTCAAAAATGCCTTGGCCCTTTTACAACTGTCGGGTACTATTGGCCTTGGGTTAGTACTATTGGGTAATGCTTTGGCCCTTAAAATTGGGGTCAATGCTTGGCTTGGAAGTAAATATTGGGTCCTGCTTGTCCTTGGTGTGTCATCATGGGGTCATCGTGTCCCTTTAGTTTTCCTATTTGGGCATGAATGTCCCTTGTTAGTACTTTTGGGGTCAAATGTTTTTTTTCCTGAAGCTTTGTTCTGGGAGTACTATTTTAATTACTGAGCTTTGTTCTTGTATCGTATTTTCTATACTAGATTTTTTCCTGTACTGTATTCATTTACTGAGCTTTGTTCTGGTCTGTTTTTAGTGCTGACTTTGTTCTGGTACTTGTTTTATGTAGGAGCTTGGTTCGGGTACGTTTTTAATGTACTGAGCTTTGTTCTGGGTACTGTTTTTATATGTACTGAGCTTTTGTTAGGGTAATCTAATTTATTAATAACCTTTGTTCTGGTGCGGTAATTTATGCACTGAGCTTTTGTTTTCCTGCCTGTATTTATGTCCTGAGCTTTGTTTTTAGCTTTGTTCTGGCAACGGTATTTAATGTACTGAGCTTTGTTTTAAGTACTGTATGTTATGTACTGAACTTTGTTTTAGTAACTGTATTTAAAATGTACTGAACTTTGTTCTTGGTATTGGTCTTTATGTACTAGCTTTTGTTCTGGTAAACAGTATTCATCTATTGAGCGTTGTTGCTAGTGCTGTTAATTTTATTTACTGGGATTGTGCAATATAAACCCGGTAAATTTTTTCAGATATTTTTTTTACTGACAAATGGGGGTTTGTCTTAGTTGCGTCCAAAGATTCACAAAAGTGCAGTTTTTTCTAAAACAGTAAACAGCGAGTAGGAATACAAAGCTGGCTAGACAAGCGTTTTAACCTTCGTCGATTGCATCATCAACACGTTATAAATCTGGGTGCAGTACACAAGGCTGCTTCTCACGTTAATATTGTTGTTAAATATTATCATTCCCTTTTCTATGTCCGTTAAATAATGTCGTCCAAAGTACGTCACCGGTGGTTGACACCAAAGTACTAGGGTCATTCTAATAAAAAGTTACATGTATCTGGCCATCATTCCAGGTTGGAAAGACAAAAATCTACTTGATATGTTTATTCATCAACTGTTCCATGAGGTGATGTACTCTGGTCGGGTGTCAGTGGGTTTTCATATTCCCAGTTGCTTTCTATACTTTCGCATCCATAGTTTACCCTCTTCACCGCCATTCCTTGTTTGTCTTTATGTGCTCTCCCATTCGCCACATGTGGTGTGAGCCTGGTTCTCTCTTGACCACTTGAAGGGAACAAACTTTCTAAAGTCCCAACTTTTCATGAGTAACATTGTCAAACTCCTTATAATTGGAACCATATAAATCCCTTATCCTGATGTACCTAAAGAAAAATCTGATATGTTCAGATGTGAAGCGGTGACGGTTAATAACCTTCACAAGACCCTTATCTTCACACCACGCCAGAAGGGCCGGCGGCAGCCCCTGGGCATAAAACTGGGAATCAAGTGGCGAAGACCCCCAGACTGCTGGGAGGGGGGGCGGGCAACATAAGGGCTGTTACATAGGATCCATACGGAGTTGACCGGTGGGTGAATCTAATGATCCATAGGGTGAGGGGGGGCTTCATGAAAATAACCATGAGAAAGTGTTAGGGAGTTGATAAACTAGGGAATACTTTTTGGGGGAAACAGTGAGACTGTTATGATACAGTTTTTCTAACAAATTCTTGTATGATTGACTCTTTTCATTCATCATAACGCAATAAAGTCAGCAACATCTAAAAACTCTGGAGCGCTGGGGAATCCAATGTCCATGACGTCCATAGTTTTGTTTAAACATAGTAAGGCCCCCCCCGAAATCCCAATGTGATCCCTACCGCTCTGTTTATGAACGCTTCAGTATTTTCGGACTACAAAGGCGCACATAGAAAATCCAAAAGGCACCTTATATATGACGCATCTCGGGCCATGCCAGGCATGATCCTGCAACGGACACCACCTGCACACACAGCGTGCAAATGCCGCACAAGACCAACTCGGGTGCCCTGGACACCGATAAACAAACATTGTGTCAACCTCCGGACATAGGCGGCAGCCAGGGACAGAGTACCAGGACGAGACCAGAGTCGCGGCTCGCCACGGTAACGGCAATAACCAGAGGGGGACTCGGCAATGACTGGAGATGGCGGAAGGCGCGTAGGAGGGCATCGGACCCTATTCACAATAGGTCCCCTGCTAACCAGGAGACGGCCCTCCATCACAGCAAATCTCCACAGATGCCGCAGAACCAAGCGTGGCCGCAACAACAGACGCAGTAGCGCAAACCAACTTCTTCATCTGCCAGCGTGCACGTTCCCCTTCTAACCCGGTGTCATCTCCTATGTGACTGACTCACCCCCCTCTGTGCTTGGGGAGTGGTGCACGATACCGAATCCGCGCGGCCTAATTGGAGGTGTTGCTTCACCTGGTATGCACTCCAGGTGCTGGGACAGTTTGCCGGTCAGGTGCGAGAGTTCACTTTACCAGAGCTGGTGGCGGAGCCAGGCTCTCTTTGCAACCTTCCCGTCAGCAATCCAAAACCGCCACCCGGACCCCCTTCAACCCAAGCTCATCACCGAGGACATCCGTCCCTTACAATCGCGTGGCTCCTATATAATGCACCTAGAAGGCGTAGCTGGCTCTTATTCATAATGCGCCTTAATATCGATGCTGCAACTATCATGTAACGGTAGTTTTTGATGCAGTTTTCTACAAATTTGTTATCATTAACCTGCTTCACAACAATAAAGAGCAGAACTCTAAAACTCTGGATCGCTGGGCAGATACAATGTCCAGTCCGTCATAGTTTTAAAACAATAGTAAAGGCCCCTGAACATCCCCAATGGCAAATCACGCTGTGTTACGACGACCTGCACGGAGCTATGATACTAACATGTGCACAGGGCCACCAACAAAAACAGTAATTTATCACAGTAATCCGGATGAGAGAAATATGTACAGATGTTGACTGCCCTCACTGGGAAATACCATCACCTCTATTCCTTAATTAACAACAATCCCTTGCTGCGGTGTGGAACCTCCCAACCTACCCCTGGGAGGGCGGGGTTACAAACTCCAGTCCTCTTCACCTGCCTGCTGATTTACCTTCCCTACCACTACAGATATATGACAATGGCAGCGGGAGAGACAACGGCAACGTAAGACGTACACACACCTGCACCACAACCAAAGCCATTAATCATCACACTGTATGAATAATACTGGGGGGGTTTATCACGGCCCTGTTTTTAAAGACCGTTGCGTGATTTTGGTCCGCAATTCTGGTGCAGAACATGTCCTTCCCCGCTTGGGCGACCCCATATAGCCTCCAACGTTGAAGCGAAGGCTATGTCTGATTGGCCTAGAACGAGTGCCCCACAAGCAGCTCATGGAGGCTGGAGCCTCTTATATCCATCTGCCGGGTGGCCGACGCTGCGCGCTTTGTGCTCTCGGGTAATACAAAATGGTGCCCCCCCTGGGGGTATTGTTATATTAAAACCAATAAAACCTGGGAAGGAAAGCCGATTTTCTGCTGTTCCAAACCTGTCTCTGGACGTTTTCTATGCTAAAAGCTGACCCACTAAAGGGGAAAAACAAGTAGATAGATATAAGGTAAGATATGAGAGATTAAGAATAAGGAAGAGAATGAGGACTTCAAAGGAGAGATAGAATAAGAAAGGAACAAAATAGATAATAGACAAGATAAGAGATAATAGTAGATAGTATATCTGATGACTGGATAAACTGATACTGAGTGAGAAGAAAGGAGAGATAGATTAGATAGCATATGTCGATAGATGGGGAAGTATGAGATTATGATATGGTGGCTATAGACGCCCTCCCGTACTGTCACTCCTACGGTATGTAGTTACTGAGTTACGTGGACTAGCTAGCTGCTATGACCGGATGACTAGAGCTTCGGATATGATACGCTCGTGGCGCGTAGACCTCAGACTCTAGACTAAGACTCGTCGCGATTCCCAGCTCCTTATCAGGCTCACTTCCGGACCTGCTCGCTCGATGAGAGTCCTCGCGATAGGATCGTCGTCCAGACTGGCTATCGACGATAGTACGCCCGCTCGATCGTTGATCTGCCACGACTCGACAGCTAGATGATGCTAGGACGAGGCGCGATCGCCTCAGTCTCGCAACTCGCGACTAGTCGACTGTAGCATATGACTTGCTGACGCTTCAGCTGCTGATTCTGAGACTAGAGATTAGTTGTGATATGAGATCGATAGGGTCCCCCCCTTCTCCTGATCACCCAGGGGGTCTCAGGATCGCGCCAGCCTTAAGTATAAACAGATAGGGCGATCAACCATCCGATCATTGGGGTAACTCCTGGGACATTCATGGGACTGGGGTCTGCAGCGGTTCTTGCGAGGACGAACGGTACCTGTTCTCAACTATGAGGTGATGAAACTTAAGGTCCAGGTGACGGTCGGTGTCCACCAACAAACTATGGCAGCGTTTGGAATTTTGCTAGCACACACCTCTGGTATTCTAGTGTAAGAACAGGACCCCATGCTTGGACCTGTCACCTCCATTCATGGGGTGAGAAAAGGACCTCTACTCCCTTCCCCCACCTAATTGGGGACAGTAGTGGATTCAATATAGTTGAATTTTTGGCGGTAGCCCGGGGTCCAAGCCCTTAGAGGGGGCCGTGGCCCACTCAAACCACCAAACAGAAATTTGTACTGAAAAAGACCTTCACCACAAAATCCTTGTAACATCTGTTCCTGGTCAAATCAACAGAACACCAAGAAGCCATTTTCAGGAACCTTTGAAGGTCCTCCCACGGGTCCCTGAAAAGCATATGTGAAAGGCAGACAGAAGTGAACTTCAAAAATCCTCCATGAAGCTTGATCCTAGTAACATATGTTGAAAGTTTCCAGAACAGCTTGTAGGGCTAAAATATTCATATCAGCCCAGGCCCATGCGGTCCATACTCCTCTCTGATGGTGATAGGAAAGGGGGAAAGAATAAGTATGAGTTTGGTTTTCGTTATTAGAATAAGTACATTTGTCCATGAAGTTCAACCCAGAAAAGGAAGGGATTGGGATGAGAAGGATCATTGGTAGCGGAATGTTTACATATTTTTGTCAAAGTTTTTTGAGGTAAAAAAGAATCTGACCTTTCTGGAGCTCTCTCTCATCCCCCCGCGGTTCGCTGCCATTGAGCTCAGCTATCCAACAGATGACAGTTATTACAGTAAGAACCTTGTTGTCTCTGGTGAGTAAACCTTGTTTTCTTCAGATGCAGAAATCCGCCCCCCCTGTTTTTAGATTGATTTACCAGTAAAACCTTACCAACCATATTTTTGTAGGACCATTCAATAGATTTATATAAATTAATAACGTCCCCTAGTAGTCGTCTCTTTTTTTGTACTAAATTAATATAGTGGTTTTAATTTATTCTCACTGAGAACCCATCCAATTCCCCTTATCATTTTTGTGGCTCAAGTTGTTCCCCTCTCCAGCTCCAGGGCCTCGCTTTTTTGGACGGTGCCCAGAACGGACCGGATATTTCAGTGCTGTGGCCAAACCAAATGCCCTTGTTACAGTGTAATAATATGACATCCCTGTCCTGGAAATCCAGACCTCTTCTGATACATGGACATGATCTGCTTGCTTTAAGAGGCAGCTGAGTGTACATTGGTGGCTTATTACTGAATGGTCCCGCGGGCACATTTCTGTCAGGTTTTTTCAACTTTTTGGGGGATTTTTTGGCAACATCAGATAGCTTTTCATCAAACACAAATCGGGCCGGTGGTTGGACCTTCCGACGATTCAGACAAACCCGGAGTTTAACCTTTTAAAGTAGATTGTGTCGAGGAAAAATGCCACTTACATACAACCAGGAAGAACGAAGTGAACTCCGTGGACCTAGCGGGATGGAACAACAACATGCAGCATATCCGGGCGCAGATCTTAGTTGAATCGCGCGACAGATTGGTAGTCGTCACAATGCCACTTTCGGGGAAAGAGGACTCGCGTCCTTACGTATACCCCCTCGTTAAATTAGGTAAGAATGTTCCCCATTGTGCTGTTATTTTATTTATGAATTCTAGTCACCTAGGCCTTCTCAACACGGACTCTCCAGATTACTCCCACAAGGACTTGTGCCTGTGGATTTTTATGCCCCTTGTGCATCAACTTACATTTAAGCGGTTTTTCCCTCACTCAGAATTCATAGGGTTCAAAAATATCTGATTTTGTGGATGTGATTCCCTGCACCCATAGCAATCACCTGCTCCCTAGGGACTACAAACATTCATGCATGTAGTGTATCCGGAGGCATTTACAACTTTGGACAGTTCTATGATGCCATGTCAGATGTTGCGATCTTAACCCTATGAGGACAGTCCATGATTTACCCAGGAATTCCCCTTAGATCCTTGGGGCAGCGATCCATCTCCGTTCGTAAAACCATAAAGAAGATCCGGACATTTGGCATTCGTGTCAGGATACGACATTCTCAACGTTTTCCTCACCAATATTGTGGTTTTTCTCATAAACCCTCAATAAAAAACAACGTTCTGATCTTCCCAACGGAAATCTGTCGCTATATCATTTACATCTCACAAGGTGAGATTCCAAAAGAATCTTGGCCTCCTGGCGCAATAAAAATGTGAACATTTGGGGGAATGTCACCAAATGGAATGCGGTAAATCCCGAGCAACACTTTTACGCCGCTTGTCTGCAGTACCCGAGCTCCAGCTGTTTTCGTTGACTTCCCGGGTGTTTCATCCAAGAAAGCGGCCCGGCGCGGCTTTCCATCTGGTTTTAAGGGCCTGGGGGTTGGAGACGACTGAGACGGATGCATAGAGATGTAACGGAGCGTCCCCACGGAATTGGCATTTATGAGAGGTGTGCGCGGGAAGAGGGCATCCTATGAACCAAATCCAACGGAAAGTTGTAGGAGATCTTCACCACTTCACCAATTCCCAAACCTTTTGCTATCCAGATTGTTAAAGTATTTGGATTCTTTTTTCCTAAGCAGACCCCCCCCCCCCATACTGTTACTGCCTGCTCCAACTCAACATTCAGTAGAGTAATGATATAATTAACTAGTACTTCACCCTCCATCCATCTAAACCTGTCATCAAACCAAATTGACATAATTAACCCTACCAGTACAAGCAATGTAACACCTAATTTTTTTTCTTTCACTGGCCCATTGGTGGCCATGATCAGTAACCTCAAAATTTGAAAGTTCGAAAGTTAATTGGTGTAGAAAGTCATGGATGCGAAATTTAACACTGAACAGGGTGGGGAACTCTGAACACCTCCACCTATGTTGCTTGACATTGTGAACCGGTAATCAGGAATCTGGTTTGTGAGCTCTCTCGGGATTCAGAACCTCAATTACAGTGAATGTAGGACTTTCTCAGTGAAAAAGAAGCTTGACTTGTCAGGGCTGTTAAAAATCCACCCACCTCATCCTGACTTTATACAACCAAACGTCACTTCAAAGTAGAGTTTTCTGGAGATGCCACCACGTGGTCATGCAATAAGAAACCATATCTACAAGTGTTTCAGCAGCTTGACAAACATAGTGGTAGTGGTTCGCTTACAGGTAACGCCACCCAAATATTGTGGCACTTAACAGTAGGTACATGGGCCTACGGTTTTAGAGATGGCGAGCCGTCTGCCACATCTCTCTCAGGACAGACCAGTAATGGCTTCATGGTAACACGTTCCCTTTAACAGTCTATCCTAAATATGTTATACATCTGATTCTACCTTTATATAGAACTTGAATTGCCGTTTCAGAATCAGGAAAGCGGGGTGAACTCCCATACTGAGCTCCCTACCCTATATTATTCCACATTATCTGCCCGGACCTGGAGCGTACCCTGAATAGTGTTTATTAATAGCACAGCTCTCATTGGGCTGGGAGAGACCAAGGCCACTGACAACATTGTAACCGAGCTGCTTACACAACATGTATTTACGATTCTGCAGATTGAGAAAAAGTGGGATCAGTGCGTGAAAAGGTAAGACCATGGAAATACCATATATACGCACATGTTATCTACCGCCACTCTGGATGAATTATAAACCGAGACAAGGTGACAATACATGACTACACCCACCAACCGCCACCTGCTGTATATATACCGTAATAGGTGTATAGCACTGCAACCAACAGCTCTACAGAGGAGGTACATGGGCACGAGTGATGTCACAAGGTCAGTAATATATTATAGGAGTTCTATTCTTGTTACATAGGGGGCAGTATTATAGTTATCTATCTCGACAGGGGGCTTTTATTCTTGTACATAGGGGCAGTATTATAGTATTTCTCTTCGCTGTACATAGGGTGCGTATTATAGTAGTTCTATCTTGTAGGCATATTATAGCTTTCGTCATAGGGGCAGTTATATATAGTATTATATTCTTGTACATAGGGGGCAAGTATTATAGTAGTTCTATTCTGTACATAGGGGGCCAGTAATAAGTAGTTTCTATTCTTGTCACATAGCGGACAGTAATTAAGTAGTTATATCTTGTAACTAGGGGAGTATATAGTAGTATATTAGTCTTACAAGGGGGCAGTATTATAGTGTTATCATTCTTGTAATAGGGGGCCAGTATTAAGTAGTTATATTCTTGTTCATAGGAACAGTATTATAGTAGTTATATTCTTGTACATAGAGCATATTATGTAGTTATAGTCTTGTACTGAGCGGACAGTATATATAGTTAATATCTTGTACAAGGAGGAGCTAATTATATAGTTTCTCATGTTTCTAAGTTTTACGGTTGAAAAAGACATTGTCCATCAGTTCAACCAAGGGAGGGAAGTTATATCTTGACATAGGGGGGGGCCATATTATAGTAGTTATATTCGTGTACATAGGGGGGCAGTATTATAGTATTTCATTTTGTACTAGGGGCAGTGTGATTAGTAGTCATTTTCTTGTACATAGGGGCGTATTATAGTTTTATTCTGTACTAGGGGGATATTATACGTATAATCCTGACATGAAGGGGGCAGTATTATAGGTTAATCTCCTTGTCACATAGGGGCAGTATTATAGTAGTTATATTCTTTACACTAGGGGGCAGATTAATAGTAGTTATATCTCCTGTACATAGGGGACAGTATTATAGTAGTTAATATTTCCTGTAACGATAGGGGGACATTATTATATGTAGTTATATTCCTGTACATAGGGCGCAGTAATATAGTTATATCCTGAATAGGGAGTAGTATATTAATCTTGTACATAGGGCAGTATTATGTAGTTATATTCGTCCATAGGGGGCAGTATTATAGTAGAAAGGAATTGAAGGCATCCACCACGACCCAAGTGAAAAGGTTCTTCTTTATTAAGATAAAAATAATGTGCAACAGCCAGATGCATAAGACATCTCAATGCATTTCAATGTGTTCGTCCGATTTTAAATTGTTATGTCAGACGATAAATGAGAGATCGTGAGTAAGACGGAAAACATTGAAATGCATTGATCTTATTGCATCTGGCTGTTGCAAGTTATTTTATCTCTAATAAAGAAGAAACCTTTTCACATTGTCGTGTGCTGGATGCCTTCATCTTTTCTACTATAATACTGCCCCCTATGGACAAGAATATAACTACTATAATACTGCCCCTATGTACAAGAATATAACTAGTATAATACTGCCCCCTATGTACAGGAATATAACTACTATAATACTGCCCCCTATGTACAGGAATATAACATTAATAAATCCGGAGCGGAAACCTTTACAGAAGGTGAGATGTTTGCTACGAGATACAATGGTGCAAATCCTCAGCTGTGGGTAGGTTGTACAGGTCACCCCCGATTCATCACGGATTGTAAGCTCTTGCGAGCAGGGGACTCATCCCTATCATTTCACCTGAGGACTATTTATGACTCTGTAATTATCTTGTCTGTATAAGTGCCCCTTGTCCTGTACAGCGCTGCGGAATATGACGGCGCTATATTAATCAAGATTTATGTATTGTTTATAGTGGAGGCACACGCAGAGGTTTGCTATGCCGAATGTTTGCTACAGCGAGCGGCTCTGATCTTCCTGCAGGTACGTCATGATGTTCTTCAAGTAAAACTCTTTTTAAATTCTTTGAGTGTCATCTATGAGAGAACAACCCAAAAATACAACTTCATGTGTTTTTTATCTCGAGAAATTCATGTAAAATGCTGAATAATGATTCCTTAGCTTGGATTCTGCTGTATCATAATGTTCCTCTTATACTTCAAGACAAAACTACTATAATACTGCCCCCTATGTACAGGAATATAACTACTATAATACTGCCCCCTATGTACAAGAATATAACTACTATAATACTGCCCCCTATGTACAAGAATATAACTACTATAATCCTGCCCCCTATGTACAAGAACATAACTACTATAATGCTGCCCCCTGTGTACAAGAACATAACTACTATAATGCTGCCCCCTATGTACAGGAATATAACTACTATAATACTGGCCCCTCCATGTACAAGAATATAACTGCTATAATACTGCCCCCTATGTACAAGAATATAACTACTATAATACTGCCCCCTATGTACAAGAATATAACTACTATAATACTGCCCCCTATGTACAAGAATAGAACTACTATAATACTGCCCCCTATGTACAAGAATAGAACTACTATAATACTGCCCCCTATGTACAAGAATAGAACTCCTATAATATAATACTACCTTGTTGACATCACTCTGCCCCATGTACATCCTCTGTAGAGCGGTGGTGCAGTGCTATAACCTATATACGGTATATACAGCAGGGCGGTTGGTGTGGATGTATGTCATGTATTTCACTTGTTCTGCCGGTTTATAATTTCAATCCAGATGGCGGTAGAATAACACTGTGCCGTATAATGGTATTTCCAGGGTCTCACCTTTTCACCGCACTGATCCCACTTTTCCTCAATCTGCAGAATCGTAAATCACATGTTGTGTAGAGCAGCGTTACAATGTGTCAGTGGCTTAGGTCTCCAGCCCATGAGAGCTGTGCTATAATAAACACTCATTCAGACGCTCCAGGTCCGGGTCAGATACTGAGGTGAATAATATAGTGTGTAGGGAGCTCAGTATGGAGTCACCCAGCTTTCCTAGACTTCTGAACGGCAAATATTTCTATATAAGGTATATCAGTTCATTATACATATTTTAGATAGACTGTTAAAGGGATGGTGTTACCATGAAAGCCATTACTGGTCTGTCCTGAGAAAGATGTGGGCAGAAGGCTACCATCTCTAAAACCTAGGCCCATGTACATACTGTTAAGTCCACAATATTTGGGTGGGAGTTTACCTGTCAGCAGAACCACTACCACTATGTTGTCAAGCTGCTGAACACCTTGTAGATTATGTTTCTTTCATGAACCACTGTGGTGGCATCCTCCAGAAAATCTCCTTTGAAGTGAGACGTTGGTTGTATAAAGTCTCCTCCAGAAAATCTCCTTTGAAGTGAGACGTTGGTTGTATAAAGTCGAGGAGGTGGAGATTTTAACACTGAAGTCAAGCTCTCTTTTCCTGAGAAAGCCTCATTAGGAACCTCAGCCTCTAGAGTACAAAGAAGCATGGGGGAACCTCCAGCCTCATAGATGTACAAAGAAGAATGTGGGACTCCAGCCTATAGATGTACATAGACGAATGGGGGAACCTCCAGCCTCTAGATGTACAAAGAAGAATGGGGGACTCCACCTCTAGATGGTACAAAGAGAATGGGTGGAACCCAGGCTTCTAGATGTACAGAGAAGAATGGAGGAACCTCCAGGCCTCTAGTCACAGAAGAAGAATGGGGGAACCTCCAGCCTCTAGATGTCACAGAGAAGAATGGGGAACCTCCAGCTTCTACGAGTACAGAGAAGAATGGAGAACTCCGCCTCTAGATGTAACAAAGAAGAGGGGGACCCTCAAGCCTCTAGATGTACAACGAAGAATGGGGAAACTCCAGCCATCTAGAGTACAGAGAAGAATGAGGAACTACGCACTTCTAGAGTACAAGGAAGAATGTGGAACCTCCCAGCCCTCTGATGTACAAAGAAGGAATTGGGGGGAACCTCCAAGCTCTAGATGCCAAGAAGAATGGGGAACTCCAGCCTCTAGATGTAAAGAGAATGGGAGGGGGGGAACCGACTAGAATTCGCAGCAAAACGGAGGAAAAGAAGTCAGGAAACCCGACGAAAGTGCGTGTGTGGAGCCCTTAGTAAATGTGCCCCAATAGTTAATTGTTCCACTTTGGATATTGGCATTAGGTACCATCACCAGTTAGATTAACCAGAAAAACTAGAAAAATTACTTAATTTAGCTGTCCAAATCGTTACATATATATAATTTTTCAGTTATATTAGATCAGAGCAGAGGCTTGATGTATGTTCATCTATACCAGTTGTATTTTATTCGGTCCCTTTCTATGACACTACTACTAGTGTGTGTGTCCAATGTATTGTGCTTACAGGTTTTAAATTTGCACCAATTTTTCCCATGGCAGTGCAATGGGCAGCAGGGAGGAGTCCGTGGTATAGAGTTCACATTGATTTTCTTAACAGGAGTGTATGTTATGATGGAGTTACCGCCCACTTTGTGATGTCATCGGGCGGCGGTATTTAAATCATTGTTATGTCAGAAGATAAATGAGAGATCGTGTGCAGTAGATGGAAACATTGAATGCATTGATGAGTTGCATCTGGCTGTTGCAAGTTATTTTATCCTAATAAAGACTGTGCAACCTTTTCACATTTGTCGGGCTCATCTTGTATATGCCCCTACTTGGAAAGATAACAATCCCCCTTCAGTTACACTATAAACATTGTCCTATGTACAAGAGATAACTACTATAATACTGCCCCTATGTACAGAGATATAACTACTATAATATTGGACCGCCCTATGTACTGGAATATAACTACATAGGGATGAAATACTGCCCCCTATGTACAAGAATATAATACTATAATACTGTCCCTATGTAAAGAATTAACTACTATATACTGCCCCCTATGTACACGAATATAAACTACTATAATATTGCCCCTATGTACAGGAATATAACTACTATAATACTGCCCCTAGTACAGAAATATAACTACTATAATATGCCCCCATGTACAAAAAGAGAACTACTATATATGCCCCCTATGTAAGAATATAACTACTATAATACTGCCCCTATGTACAAGAATACATAATATGTTATCAGTATACATAATCTGCCCCCTATGCTACAAGAATATAACTACATATAATATTGCCCCTTATGTGCTTTATTTGTAATATAAATACTATTAATACTGCCCCCTATGTACAAGAATATAACTACTATATACTGCCACCTTGTATCAGAGTAACTATAATGCCCTATGTCAGAAAGTAAACTACGTATACGCCTACAAATCACTCTTAGATACTTTGATGACAATGAATATAACTATATAAACTGCCCCCTATGTACCAAGGAGATATAACACTATATATCTGCTCCCTATGTACAGGAATACTATCTAATACTGCCCCCTAGTGACAAGGCATATAAACTATAAATACTGTCCATTGTACAAGAATATCACTCATATAAATGCCCCCTATGTACAAGAGAATATAACTACTATAATACGTGCCCCTATTGTACACGAATATAACTAGATAATAATGCCCCTATGTACAAGAATAAACTATACTAATACTGCCCACCTATGTACAAGAATATAACTACTATAATACTGCTGCAGTTAATACTAAACCTCATGTACAAGAATATAACATACTATAATATGCCCCCTAGGTACAGATATAAAACTACCTATAATACTGCCCCTATGTACAAGGAATATAACTACTATAATACTGCCCCCTATGTACAGGAATCTAACACTACTATATACTGCCCTATGTACAGAATAAACTACTAATACATGCCCTATGTACAGAATTATGAACTACGATAATACTGCCCAGACAGATAAAAGAATTATGCTAACAAGGATACCATAAATACTGCCCCTATGTACAGACATATAACTACTATAATACTGCCCCTATGTACGAAGAATATAACTACTAAATCGTGCCCTATGTACAGGAATATAACTATATAATACTGCCCCTATGTACAAGGAATATAACTACTATAAATATGCCTCCTATGTACAAGAATATACTCTAACTGCCCTCTTTACCAGTATAAAATAATACTGCCTCCGATGTACAAGATATATAACTACTACTACTACTGGCCCCCTATGTAAGGAATATAACTATTAAATACTGCCCCTACGGATACTGTCAAGTATATAACCTCAGACAATTATACTATTAATACTGCTTCCATGTCAATAACTATGTATCCCATGAAGGAATATAACTATTATAATACCCCCTAGTACAGAATTTACATTATGCTATTAAGGGAATAAATACTCATAATACTGCCCCATATGTACTAGCGATTAAACTGACTTAATACTGCCCCCGTATGTACAGAGAATATAAACTGCTTAAATACTGCCCCCTATGTACAAGAATAGTAAACGCATATATACGCCCCTCTGTACAAGAATATAAATGCTATAATACTGCCCCCTATGTACAAGATATAACTGCTATAATACTCCCCCTATGTACAAGATAATAACTGCTATAATACTGCCACGTATGTACAAGAATTATAACTGCTAAAATACGCCCCCTATGCTAAAGAATATAACGCCTAAATACATGCCCCTATGTACAAGCAATAACTCTTTAGCTATCAGAAATAACTGAATTACTATCCCTATGTACAAGAATTATAACTACATAATAACTGCCCCTATGTCAAGAATATAAATTACTATAATACTGCCCCTATGTACAAGAATATAAACTACTTAAACGACCCCTATGTACAAGAATAGAACTACATAATACATGCCCTATGTACAAGAATTAGAACTACTATAATTACTGCCCGCCATGTACAAGAATAGAACTCATATAATATAATACTACCCTTGTGACATCACTCTGCCCCAATGTACATCCTCTGTGAGCGGTGAGGTGCCAGTGCTTAACCTATATACGGTATATACAGCGAGGGCGGGTTGGTGTGGATGTATGTAACGTATTTCACTGTTCTGCCGGTTTCTAATTTCAATCAGGATGGCGGGTTTAGATGAATAGAAAACACCTGTGCCGTCTAATGTTATTCCAGGGGTCTCACCTTTCACCGCACTGATCCAACTTTCCTCAATCGCAGAATCGTAAATCACTGTTGTGTAGAGCAGCGTTACAATGTGTCAGTGGATTAGGGCTCTCAGACCATGAGAGCTGGCTATATACAAACACTCATTAGACGTCCAGGTCCGGTGTCAGATACTGAGGTGAATAATATAGTGTGTAGGGAGCTCAGTATGGAGTCCCCAGCTTCTAGACTTTCTGAACGGCAAAATTTACTATCTAAGGTATATCAGTTCATTATAATATTGTTTAGATAGACTTGTTCAAGGGATGGTGTCCCCACTGGAAGCCATTACTGGTTCTGTCCTGAGAAAGATGTCTGGCCCAGAAGGCTACCATCTCTAAAACCAGGCCATGACATTACTGTTAAGTCCACAATATTTGGGTGGGCGTTTACCTGTCAGCAGAACACTACACACTATGTTGTAAGTGCTGAACACCTTGTAGTTATGTTTCTTTCATGACCCACTGTGGTGGCATCTCCAGAAAATTCCTTTGAAGGAGACGTTGGTTGTATAAAGTCGAGGAGGTGGAGATTTTAACACTGAAGTCAAGCTCTCTTTTCCTGAGAAAGCCTCTTCACTGTAATTGATGTTCTGAATCAGAGAGCTCACCCAACCGAGATCATCCTGATTGTTCCGATTACAAGTCAATCACTAGAGGAGGTGTTCAGAGTCCCCCCCTCCTGACTTCAGTGTTAAATTCTCCGCCTCCATGACTTTCTACAACCAATTTACTTCTCACTTCAAATTTGATTTTCTGGATCATGCCACCAAACTGGGCCATGAAAGAAACAAAAATTAGAAGGTGTTACATTGCTTGACTGGTAGGGGTTTATTATGGTAATTGGTGATGACAGGTTTATGGATGGATGGAGGTGGTGACAGTTACTCTTTAATATACATTACTCTACTGAATTGAGTTGGAATTATGTCTGTTACTGAGCAATGTCATTATTTTTGCATCACTAATGTCAGATGGGCGGAGCCAAGCTGTTTACTTCAAAATGGGACCACCCATCTGACAGTAGATGGGATAGTAATTGGTAATGAAACTACTCATAAACTGTGTTAATTAGTCACTCTACTGTCAGGTGGGTGGTCGTAGGCTGGAGCAGGCAGTAACAGTATAGGCTAGGCTAGGATATGCAGTATAGGGCTAGGAAAAGAATTCCAAATACTTTAAAATCTGGAAGCAAAAAAGTTGGGATTGGTGGAAGTGGTGAAGATCTACTACAACTTTTCCGTTGGATTTGGTTCTCATGGATGCCCTCTTCCCCCTGCACCCTTCTCACTAATGCCACATTCCGTGACCGCTCCGTTACCATCTTCTATCATCCGTCTCAGTTCGTCTCCAACCCCCCAGGCCCCTTAAACCAGATGGAAAGCCGCGCTCGGCCGCTTTCTTGGCTGAACACCCGCGAATGTCAGAAACAGCTGGACGTCTCGGTACCTGCAGACAAGCGGAAAAGTGTTGCTCGGGATTTACGACATTCCATTTTGGTGACATTCCCCCAAATGTTACAATTTTTATTGCCCAGGAAGCAGATTCTTATTGGATCTCACCTTGTGAGATGGTAAATGATTAGCAGACAGATTTCCGTCTGGGAGATCCAGAATTTTTTTTTTATTGAGGGTTTATTGAGAAAACACAATATGGGAGGAAAAAGATTGAGAATGTCGTATCCTGACAGCGAATGCCAAATGTTCCAGGCACTTCTTTATGGTTTACGAAGAGATGATCGCTGCCCCAAGGACTAAGGGGAATTCTGGGTAATATCATGACTTGTCCATCATAGGTTCAAGATCTGCAACATCTGACCATGGATCATAGAACTGTCCAAAGTGTAAATGCCTCCGGCTACACTCATCATGAAGTGTTGTAGTCCCAGCAGGTGATTTGTCCGGGTGCAGGGAATCACATCCCAAATAATCAGATATTTTTTGACCTATGAATATCTAGTGATGGAAAACCGCTTTAAATGTAAGTTGATGCACAAGGGGCTAATAATCCACAGGCAACATATGTCCTTGTGGGAGTAAATCTGGGAGAGTCCCGTGTTGAGAAGGACCTAGGTGACTAGAAGTTCATAAATTAAATAACAGCACAATGGGGAACATTTACTTACCCGGTCCGGAGGAGTTCCCCGAAAGTGCATTGTCCGACGACAATACACTGTGCCGCGATTCACTAAGATCGTGCGCCCGATATGCTGCATGTGTTGCTTCCCCGCTCAGGTCCACTGGAGTTCACCTTCTTCTTCCTGGTGTATGTAAGTGCATTTTCCTGCTACACAATTTAAAAGTTAAACTCCGCGGTTTGTCTGAATCCGTCGGAACGTCCAACAGCCCGGCCCCCGATTTGTGTTGCATGAAAGCTAGCATGATTGTGCCAAAACTCCCCAAAAAACGTTGAAAAACCTGACAGAAATGTGGCCGCGGGACCCTTAGTAAATAAGCACCAATGTCAATCAGCTGCCTCTAAAGCAAGCAAGATCATGTCATGTATCAGAAGAGGTCTGGATTCTCAGGACAGGGATGTAATATTACCACTGTACAAGGCATTGGTTTGGCCACACCTGGAATATGCCGTCCAGTTCTGGGCACCGGTCCATAAAAAGGAGGCCCTGGAGCTGGAGAGGGGACAACGTAGAGCCACAAAAATGATAAGGGGAATGGAGGGTCTCAGTGAGAATAAATTAAAACCACTAGATTTATTTAGTCTCAAAAAGAGACGACTACTAGGGGACCTGATTAATTTATATAAATATATGAATGGTCCCTACAAAAAATATGGTGGTAAGTTGTTACTGGTTAAATCAAATCTAAAAACAAGGGGGGCGCTTTCTGCATCTGAAGAAAACAAGGTTTAATCACCAGAGACAACAAGGCTTCTTTACTGTAAGAACTGTCAATCTGTGGAATAGCTGAGCTCAGGAGCAGAGGACAGCGGGGAGAGGAGAGAGCTCCAAGAAGAGTCTAGATTTCTTTTTACATCAAAATAACTTTGACAACTATGTGATAACATTTCCCTTACATCCCTTCCTCATCCAATCCCTTCCCTTTCTGGGTTGAACTTCATGGACAAATGTATTTTAATAACTGAACCAAACTCATACTTTATTCTTCCCCTTTCCTATCACCATCAGAGATGGATTATGACCGCCATGGGCCCTGGGCTGTATGAATATTTTAGCCCCTACAAGTCTGGAATTACTTTCAACATATGGTACTAGGATCAAGCTTCATGGAGGATGAGTCACTTCTGTCTGCTTTCAATATGCGTTTTCAGGACCCTTGGAGGACCTTCAAAGGTCCTGAAATGGCTCTTGTGTTCATGTGTATTTAGACCAGGAACAGATGTACAAGGATTTCTTGGGTGAAGGTCTTTTTCAGTATCAAATTTTGTTGGTGGTTTGAGTGGCACCGGCCCCCTATAAGGCTTGGACCCCGGGCTACCGCCCAAATCAACTATATTGTAATCCACTACTGTCACCAATTATAGGGGAGGGGAGTAGCGGTCCTTTTCTCACCATGAATGGAGTGACAGGTCAAGCATGGGTCCTGCTTCTTACACTAAGAGATACCAGAGTGTTGTGCTCAGCAAATTCCAACGCTGCCATAGTTTTTGGTGGACACACGCTCAACCTGCAGTTTCATCAATTAGTGAGAACAGGACCGTCGTCCTCCAGAACCGCTGCAGACCCCATTCCCATGAATGTCCCAGGAGTCAGACCCCAATGATCGGATGGTTATCCCCTATTCTGTTTATTACATTAATGTCTGATCGCTGAGACCCCTGGTGATCAGTAGAAGGGGGACCCTATCTATCTCATATCCATCTATCTATCTTGATATCTCCTATCTATCTCATATCTATCTCATATCTATCTATCTATCTATCTATCTATCTCCTATCTAGCTCTCTATCTGTCTATCTATCTATCTCATATCTATCTCATATCCATCTATCGATCTCCTATCTATCTCTCTATCTCCTATCTATCTATCTATCTATCTATCTATCTATCTCCTATCTATCTATCTATCTCTCTATCTATCTCATATCTATATATCTATCTCATATCTATCTCTCTATCTATCTATCTATCTATCTCATATCTATCTCATATCCATCTATCGATCACCTATCTATCTACTATCTATCTCTCTGTCTATCTATCTATCTCATATCTATCTCATATCCATCTATCGATCACCTATCTATCTACTATCTATCTCTCTATCTGTCTATCTATCTATCTCATATCCATCTCATATCCATCTCATATCTCTCCCATTTATCAGTATAATTCTCTCATATCTATCTCATATCCATATCATATCTATCTCTCTGTCTAATTCTCACCCTTCTATTAGTGGGGTCAGCTTTTAGCATAGAAAACGTCCAGAGACAGTTTGACAGCAGAAAATCGCTTTCCTTCCAGGTTTTTATTGGTTTTTATATAACAATACCCCCAGGGGCACATTTGTCATACCCGAGCACTAAGAGCGCCAGCGTACGGCAGCCGGCAGATGTATACAGAGGCTCCGGCCTCCATGAGCTGCGTTGTGGGGCACTTCTATGCCAAGTCAGACATAGCCTGCGCTTCAACGTCTGGAGGCTATAGGCAGCGCGCAAGCGGGGACAGGAATGTTCTGCACCAGAATTGCGACCAAATCACGCCAACCGGCGTACAGGCCGTGATAACCCCCCATAGTTCATACAGTGACTGATAATGCTCTTGGTTGGGTGCAGGTGTTGTAGTCTGTACGTTGCCGTCTCTCCCGCTGACATTGTCATATCCTGTAGTGGTCGGGAAGGTAATCGGCAGCTGGTGCAGATGACATGGAGTTTGTTAACCCCTCCAGGGTAGGTTGGGAGTTCACACACCGCAGCAGAGGTATTGTGTCATTATAGGAATAGATGTGATGTCATTTCCCAGGAGGGCAGTCAACACATGTACATATTTCTCTCATCCGGGATACTTGATAAAGTTACTCTGTTTTGCCCTGTGCACAGTTATATCATAGCTCCTGACAGGTCGTAACACAGCGCTAGGGCTGCCATTGGGGATTTCAGGGGCCTTTACTATGTTTAAAACTATGACGGACCTGGACATTGTATCTCCCCAGCGATCCAGAGTTTTTAGATGTTCTGACTTTTATTGTGTGAAAAGAGTAATATAACAAAATTTGTAGAAACTGCATCAAAACTACCGTATGATAAGGCGCATCGGACTATAAGGCGCATTATGAATAAAGGCCAGCTACGACGTCTAGGTGCATATATAAGGCGCACCGGATTGTAAGGCGCAGGTTCCTGGTGGCTGCTTGGGTTGGAAGGGGGTCCGGGGGCGTTGTTTGGATGCTGAGCGGAGAGGTTGCAAAGAGAGCCTGCTCCGCCACCAGCTCTGGTAAAGTGACTCTCCACAGCAGTGACCCGGCAACTGTCAGCACCCTGAGTGCATACCTAGGTGAGCAACACCCCAAATAGCCGCGGATCGTATTCGGCACCATCCTCCCCAAGCAGCAGAGGTGAGCAGTCACATAGGGAGATGACACCGGGTTAGAAGGGGGAACGTGCACGCGGCAGATGAAGAAGTTGGTTTGCGCTATTGCGTCTGTTGTTTGCGCCCCGCGTGGTCTGCAGTTCCTGCTGGAGATTTGCTGTGAAGGGGCCGTCTCCGGTAGCAGGGACCTATGTGAATAGGGTCCGCTGCCCTCCTCCGCCTTGCCGCCTCCAGTCACTGCCGAGTCCCCCTCTGGTATTGCCGGCCATGCAGAGCCGCGACTCTGGTCTCTTCCTGGTACTGCCCTGCTCCGATGCACGGAGGGGCACAATGTTGTTATCGTGGTGCCAGGGCACCGATGTGGGGTATTGTGCCCGTCTACAGTGTGTGCAGGGTGTTGGCAGGATATTGCTGGCATGGCCCGGAGATTGCTTCATATATAAGGTGCACTTTGGATTTCTATGTGCGCCTTGTAGTCCGAAAATTACCTGACAGGTCATAACAGAGCGGTAGGGATGCCATTGGGGATTTCGGGGGCCTTTACTATGTTTAAAACTATGACGTCCTGGACATTGTATCTCCCCAGCGATCCAGAGTTTTTAGATGTTCTGACCTTTATTGCGTGAAAAGAGTAATATAACAAGATTTGTAGAAACTGTATCATAACAGTCTCCTGTTCCCCCAAATATTCCCTAGTTTATCATCCCTAACAACCTTCTCATGGTTATTTTACATTAAGCCCCCCTCACCCTATGGATTCATTAGATACAGCCCCACCTCACTCCTATGGATTCCTTATGTACAGCCTTATGTGCCCCCCCTCCCAGCAGTTCTGGGTCTCGGCACTTGCCCAGTTATGCCCAGGGCTGGCGCCGGCCCTTATCTGAAAGTGGGTGTGAAGTTATAAACCCGTCCACCGCTTCACATCTGAACATATAAGATTTTCTTTAGGTAATCAGGACATAAGGGATTTTACTAGGTTACCATATAAGGATGTTACAATGTTACTCTATGAAAGTTGAGACTTTAGAATTTGTTCCCTTCAAGTGGTCAAGGAGAGACACCAGGCTCACACACATGTGGCGACATGGGAGGACGCACATAAAGAAACACAAGGATGGCCGGAGTAACATATGGATGAAGATATAGGAAGAGCAACTGGAGAATATGAAACCCACTGAACCCGACCAGAACATCACCTCATGGACACGTGACTGATAAACTATGCAAGTATTTTGTCTTTTCCAACCTGGATGATGGCAATAAATGTAACTTTTTATTAGAATGACCCTAAGTCCTTCTGGTGTCACACCGGTGACGTATTTGGGAAGAATATATTAAAGGACATAGAAAGGAATGATAATATTTAACAACAATATTTAACAGTGAGACAGGCAGCCTTGTACTGCACCAGATTTATCACAGTGTCTGATGCTGCATCTGACGAAGTATAACGCTGTCTAGCCAAGCTTTGTACCTCCTACTCGCTGTTTTACTGTTTTAGAAAACTTGCACATTTTTGTGACTCTTTTGACGCAACTAAGACAAACCCCCATTTGTCAGTAAAAAAAGTATCTGAAAATTACCGGTATATTGCCAAAATCAGTACATAAATACAGCACTAGAACAAAGCTCAATAGATGAATACTGTACCAGAACAAAGCTAGTACATAAATACACTACCAGAACAAAGTTCAGTACATAAATACAGTACTAAAACAAAGTTCAGTACATAAATACAGTACTAAAACAAAGCTCAGTACATAAATACAGTGCCAGAACAAAGCTAAAACAAAGCTCAGTACATAAATACAGTGCCAGAACAAAGCTCAGTGCATAAATACAGCACCAGAACAAAGCTTATTACATAAATAGAGTACCCTAACAAAGCTCAGTACATAAAAACAGTACCAGAACAAAGCTCAGTACATAAAACAGTACCAGAACAAAGCTCAGTACATAAAACAGTACCAGAACAAAGCTCAGTACATAAAAACAGTACCAGAACAAAGCTCAGTACATGAATACAGTACCAGAAAAAATCTAGTATATAAATACGCTACAAGAACAAAGCTCAGTACATAAATACACTACCAGAACAAAGCTCAGGAAAAACATGACCCAAAAGTACTACAAGGACATTCATGCCCCAATAGAACTAAAGGACCACGCATGACCTGATACTACCACAAGGACAAGCATGACCCAATATTACTCCAAGGCCAAGCATGACCCAATTAAAGGGCCAAGCATTACCCAATAGTACTACAAGGCCAAGTATTACCCGATAGTTGTACAAGGCCAAGCATGACCCGATAATACTACAAAGCCAAGCATAACCCGATAGTACTACAAGGCCAAACATTCCCCGATAAGTACGTTCTACAAAAGGCCACAGAAAGTATGACCCGTTAGTTCTACAAGGCCTACAAGAATGACCGATAGTTCTACAAGGCCAAGCATGACACCGATCTAGTTCTACAAGGCCAAGCATGACCCAAGTAAAGGGCCAAGCATTACCCCAATAGTACTACAAGGCCAAGTATTACCGATAGTTGAACAAGGGCAAGCATGACCGATAGTACTACAAAGCCAAGCATTACCCCGATAGTTGTACAAGGCCAAGCATGACCCGATAGTACTACAAAGCCAAGCATAACCGATTAGCTACTACAAGGCACAAAACTTACCCGATAGTTCTACAAGGCCAAGCATGACCCGATAGTTCTAAGGCAGCAGACCCGATAGTTCTACAAGGACAAGCATGACCCGATAGTTCTACAAGGACAAGCATGACCCGATAGTTCTACAAGGACGAGCTAGCCCGATATCTACAGACGAGCATGACCGATAGTTTACAAGGAACGAGCATGACCCGATAGTACTACAAGAACAAGCATGACCCGATAGTACTACAAGGCCAAGATAACCCAATAGTACTACAAGAACAAGCACGACCCGATAGTTCTACAAGGACAAGCATAACCCAATAGTACTACAAGAACAAGCACGACCCGATAGTTCTACAAGGACAAGCATGACCCGATAGTCTACAAGGCCAAGCATACCCATAACTACAAGAACAAGCACGACCCGATAGTTCTACAAGGACAAGCAGACCCGATAGTTCTACAAGGACAAGCATGACCCAATTAAAGGGCCAAGCATTACCCATAGTACTACAAGGCCAAGTATTACCCGATAGTTGTACAAGGCCAAGCATGACCGATAGTACTACACAAGCAGCATTACCCGATGTTGTACAAGGCCAAGCATGACCCGATAGTACTACAAAGCCAAGATAACCGATAGTACTACAAGGCCAAACATTACCCGATTAGTTTACAAGGCAAGCATGACCCGTAGTTCTACAAGGACAAGCATGACCCGATAGTTCTACAAGGACAAGCATGACCCGATAGTTCTACAAGGACGAGCATGACCCGATAGTTCTACAAGGACGAGCATGACCCGATAGTACTACAGAACAAGCTGACCCGATAGTACTACAAGGCCAAGCATAACCCAATAGTACTAAAGAAAACAAGCACGACCCGATAGTTCAACAAGGACAAGCATAACCCAATAGTACTACAAGATCAAGCACGACCCGATAGTTCTACAAGGACAAGCATAACCAATAGTATACAAGAACAAGCACGACCCGATAGTTTACAGGACAAGCATAAACCAATAGTACTACAAGAACAAGCACACGACCCGATAGTTCTACAAGAACGAGCATGACCGATAGTTCTACAAGGACAAAGCATGACCTGATATAGAAAATATGCCCTCAGCCCTATGGTTCATATGACTGTTTGTACTCTTTTTTCACCTTTTATACTGTATATGTCCCCTATGATTTGTACAGAAATATGATGGCGCCATATATATATTATTATTATTATTATTATGCGGCCTCTAAACTCATTATTCGTTCCTTTCAGTCCTCCAAAGCTGCAGTAGCACATAGGGGTCGCTGTAGCCGTTTTCTTGTATGTTCCTATCCGGCTTCCGTCAGCAGCCGATACCACGTCATACCCTCCTCCATCTGTCATACGCTCGCCTCATCTGTGAAACTAACCAATCAGATGAAGGGACTACAACTCCCGGCGTTCCTGCGCATGCGCAATGTTACCAGGCGCCCATCTGACGAGCGGGAGCGCAATCAAACCCAGGGATCTGTGCTGGCAGAGCGCTCCCGCGAGCCTAATTTGTTGCCGGGGGATATCCGCGGTGATAGGACTAGCCGGGGCCCTGTGCGTGCCGGGGGTGTCCTGAGCGTGAGCGGGGCTGCAGGGAGTGATGCCTTCTAGTGTTCCCCATCAGGGCTGTGTGACTGCAGGCGGCAGGATGCCAGTGGTGTGGCCGACTCTCCTGGACTTCAGCCGAGAGATGAATGTAAACGGATCCTCCGGAAACTGGGTAGATTTTCCTTCCGTTATTCCGCTCCCATTGCCACTGCGCATGCGCTTCCTCTGCTATTGTGGTGAATAGACAGGGCACGCCCCTCGGTGACGTCAACGCGCTGTCTGTCTGATTGTAAACATATCACCAGCAGTGAGGGGGGCGACACCGGCAGAGGGCGCTGGTGTACAGCCACAGAGGCGGATAAACGGATCACTGAGATGCTGCTCCGCTATGTGTAACAAGCTGAGGCGCTAGTGCTCTCTGGTGCAGCCAGGGCGTGTTACAAGGCGCTTTACAATAACCAGAATATGACTGGGTCTGGCCATGTGTTCTGTGTCAGAAAAGAGTCAAATTTAACTGAGATGAGTCAAGGTTCAAAGCTGCATGGGTCGTGTCCCTTCAGATGTCATATCTTCACTTTTATAGCACCTAGAAACACGGTGCTGGTGTCCTATTAAAGATATGAATCTCATCTTCACACCGGAGATAGACACCTAAGGAAATGGCTAAAAAATGTGCTATAGATTCTCTTCCCGCCTGTTCCTGCAACTGTTATAGCTCTGGTTGTGTAGCTCAGATCTGAAAGATGAGAATCTTATCTTTAATATGATACAAGTATTATCTTTCTAGGTGCTGCAGAGGGTGAAGAAAGTTGCGTCTGACGTGACGCTCCTCCTGCAGGCTCTAAACTTGACTCATCTCGGGTGAATATGACTCTTTCTGTTGTCACATGACTTTTAGAGGGGATTTCTGGCAGGAGGTGTAGGGAGGTGGTAGGGTAGAAGGGCCTAGGGGTTACTTACCATTCATTTACATAAAGTAATTCTCTTTATGAGTAGAGCTCGTACACAAATATTTCTGGGATCTACCGAGCAGTGTTAACAGTTAAATTACCACAAAGGAAGAACAGCGCCCCTCGGTCGTAGGTTGTATGTGGTTTTGCAGTAGCGACTGCTTTTCAACTGAAGATGAGATGTAAGTACTTTGATCGCCACTGTTCACACAGCGCCATGCATTGTATAGTGGCTGTGTATGGTATTACAGGACACATGAATGATAAATGTGTTAGTTCAGGCCTGAGGGGGTGAAGAGATGCCCCGATTCAGGCAGCTAAATGGTCTTATCAGCCATGTCAGTCTGGTGGAGAGAGCGGCTCTGTTAAAATGACTGCAGAAAGTGCGCCTCTAGTGTGTAATTAACAACATTACACTTCCGGACGGACCTGGTGGTCCAGTATTACATGGATTAAGTGACCCTGACCATTGTGTCTAATGACCTCATCATGATTCTGCTCATCACCGAGCACTCGCTGTTCTGCACGGCCTCAGCGCTGCCTTCTCTCCGTGTCATGTCTGTACACGGCTTTCCATAGCGGGAAGCGTCATCCTTACATCGGGTGATAACAGCTGGCAGAATTGTGAATGCAGCTCTGAAGCATTAGGCGAACCATTGATTGGTGACTAAACATTTAATGTACACTGGTTTTGGGAGGGTAAGTGTTGGACATGATGTCAAGGGAAGTAAGTCGGAGAGGGGGTCTCTGGAGAGGGGGTCTCTGGAGAGGGGTCTCTGGAGGTATTTGGAATGATCAGACATCTTATAAGGTTGTGTTTGGTTCCATGCGGCACTGCAGGGGGTCAGGGGGCCCCAGTTATTCTACACTGCTCGGAGGAGGGGGGGGGGGGGGGCGTGGATGGTTCCGCACGGCTCTGTGCGGGGGGGGCTGTGGGGTCGTCTGCGCAAGTGATTCTGCATGGCTCTGCGGGGCGGAGCTTTGGCACGGGAGTCTGCGCGGCTCTCTGAAGTAGACTTTGTACAGCTCTGCAGGATGGGGGGACCCTTGGGTGGTTCTGCAGAGGGTAGGGTGTTGCGGGTGGTTCCTCAAGGTCTGAAGGGGGGGGGAGCTGTCTGTGGGTGGTAACGAGCATTACTATGTAGTCGCGCATGTGTGGAATCTCTGTGATGCTGTTATATTGCTGTTTTCTTGTGCAGAGCTGGGAGCGTACGCGGGGCGTCATCAGCGCCCTCCGTGCACAGGGCGACCTCACGTAAGGAGAAGAAGGACCTCTCGGAGAGTCTCTAAAAGCCTGAGGTAAGTGACTGTCTAATGTCCTGCAGCTTTAATAAGAAAGGCTGTGGTGCAGCTGATGCTGCAGAGAGCTAAGGCACAGCAGTGTGAAGCAGAGGCTACATGGTTAACTCGTCTTGTGTTCGTTGCAGATTTACGGAGCGACATCGCGCGGAGGTCCGCAGAGCGGTGAACGATGAGCGCCTTACTACTATTGCTCACAAGTGAGTGCACGGAACTTACCTGTCAAGGTGTTCAGAGTGGGGTAATAGGTGAAGTGTTGTCCTGATCTTATGGGTGTCCGGCCCTTACATATTACCTCCGCTAAACATAGAAACCCCTTTAAGGAAGTCCTCCAGAGCTGTGTACTCATAATTATCTGCTTCTTCAAACTGGAAAGCCAGCAGGTTCATCATCTCCGCGCTGGCCGAAGCTCCGGTATAATACAGAATTCTGTCAGAATCATCGGGAAATGTCCTGGGAGTTCAGCTCTGAAGTCTGTACAATTGTGAATGCAGCTCTGAAGGACTTCACTTTGCAGATTATTCAAGGTTTTTTTGTAGACGAGAGACGTTATTCACATTCTCTCCTATGACTCTTCCCTCAGTATGTCCGTCCAAACAGCTCTCGATGGGTCGCAATTGAGGCGGGAGGGATGATCCCGCTCATGCCTGCCTGGTCTCCGCAGACGGCGTTCACTGCTCGCAGACCAACGCCATCCTTAACTCAGCAGGACAGCACAACGCCTCCGCTGCCAGACCGCCGCAGACTGGGAACAAGGGAGTGACGAACACAGATCCGGGGGGTGGGACCAGCACCATAGTCATCACTGACTTACATCCCCTATATCTTCTCTCCTAGTGGTGGTGTGTTACATCCTACACCAGTAAAACATCACACCACCAATCCACACCCGTGCCCCAGGGGATGGTAGCTACTGTCAAGTCACCTCGACCTGCCGCCCTGCCTCCAATGTGGTGGTCCTACCAGCGGCAGCACGGTATGTAAAAAGTAAGTAATCCTGTATTATATCCAGAGCTGCACTCACTATTACTGCTGGTGGAGTCCTTTGTACATCATAGATGAAATAATCTTTTCCCTCTCCCTCTTTAGGTAGTGAACTGCTCAGTGATGATGAGAAGGCATCGGAAGCGGCCGCGCCACTAATCCAGCAGCCTCTCCGGTTTGTCTTAAGGATGTTCCAACATTCTACTCCGGTCGTCCAAGACTATTGCTGTGCCCGTCTCTGGCCGCCCGAAAGCAACATGAGTAACATCATGCAGAGCATCGCTAAATCCTGCTCGCACATGTCGGACGGTCAAGACACGGTTAGTAAGCCGACCACCCGACCACCAAACCTCTACCCAGAAGGTCAGTGTCACTGTGCCCTCTGGGGTTATGGGGAGGGGGACAGGGAGGTAATTTATTGTATTTTCCAGCCGGGACTAGAGGGGAGCTTACAGATATTCATACAACTTTAAAATGAAGGGTTTTCTTAGAGTCTATATACTCCTAAAGGAAATCTACCATCAAATCCATAACCAGGGACATTACTCATAGATCCAGACCCCGTGACTGTGGTAATCTTTCTTATATGTGTTATCATGGAACTTCCTTCTAAAATCAACTTTTAAAATTAGCCTGAAGGGCTTGTAGGGGGTGTGTTACCAGAGGTCCTAGGTGCTGAAGCTTCTCAGTTGTAACACTGTGTCCCGCTCCCATCGCTTGCTGTCTCACCCAGTGGGGTGAGATGTGCACCCTAGCAACAGTATTTGTGTAACAGCTTATGAAGCGACAGCACGGAATGGCTCTGTATGATACTGCGAGACCCACATGAGCCAGTAAAAATTATACTGATGCTGGAGACCCTCAGGAGCAGTACAGTACAGCTGCAAATTCTTACCACTTCTGGGTCTCTCTGGGCGTCTCTCTGGTTCTTACCTCAACTGCATACACACACTATTGTCAGTAGTCAGGACGTGGAGCGGAGGAAGTGAGATGGAAAACTGGGAACAATGAGCACGTCTCGGCTGCACTCACCATTACCGCCCTCCTGCCACGCTGATCAGTTATGTACATCATGGAAGTTCTCATTCCAGCTCTGCGTGAGGGCTTGCATGAAGTCTGTCAGTGCGGGTTTTGCAACCCCGATCGCTGCATATGTGTACATGCTCAGTGGGGAAGCTCCTCTGTTGTAGATTAGAGTTGGAGTTGTTCTTTGGCTTCAAGAGCACTGACAATATGGTTTGAGATGGCCGAGAGCTGCATCTGTGTGTGTCTGTGATTGTGTAAATTATACTATCTAGCACTAAACCTGGAGTCTGTGCATCTCTCGTTTCTACTCGCCTTTTATAGAAGAGCAGTTGTCCAGGTTGGTGTAGTGGCCTCGCTCCATCACTCGCAGTTTGTGGATAGTTGTGTCATTGAAGAAATCAACCGTGGATACTTGTAACCCTGTGCAAACCCTTTTGTTACACATGTAAACAGTTAAGGTACAGACCTACGGGAATTTAAGTAGAGCAAATCCGTCTGGGGAACAGAATGAAGGAAGAAAACCTGATTCACCCACGAGAAGGATCCACGTAATGGCAAAACCCAAAAAGAAGAGTCTATAAATAAGAGACAGTCAAGGAGGTAGAAGTTTCCAAATGAAAGATTAGTCCAACGCTTTTTAAAAATTAGGGAGCAGTCGCTTGTCGTGTTAACCATTTATTTACATCTCTGACTTGTTTCTTTCATTCTCTTCACCCCCTGACAGGTATCATCGTCACCACCTCTCCAGCTCCACCTTTGTCCCAACATTTAACAAGTCACAACAACGTAGGGGGTCACCAACTGGTCCCCACATCGGTCATCACCTCCACCCCAGAAGGGCCAGCGTGGCCACCTCTGCCCAGAGTCCTGCGCTGTATCGCCCCAGCAGAATACGACTCACTCCGGTGGTCCACCGGAGTTAGCATCGCCTGCAACCGTGTCAGTCACTCCACAAGAACGGTATGTTCACAGTGGCACAAAAGACGACATGTATCAGTCTGCATGCATCTCCATGTTATCATCCCGTTCACCACACAGATCAATTCACAACTGTGTTGTTATGTATGCAGTGAGGAAATATAGATGGGTATACCTGTTGTGATAACTGGTACAAATCAGTTCGTCAAATTGTGCAGCGTGGACTTTCTGCGATGTCTCCAGAATATGATCAAGCAGAATTTCGCGGCCATGGATGATACGAAATTGTTCCTGTCTGCTTGACAGCAAGACAGAGCAGTGGACCTGGCGCGTGTACATCTCGCTAATACGTTTTGTTTTGGCTTAGGTGTCTCCACGTCAACAGTGAAAGCCTTTCCAATAGACTCCCCTGCCCAAGAGTCTGGTTGGCTTCTCGCCAAATCCTTGCGAGTTTAAATAGCCTGTGCGCATCTAAGTACAAACAATCGCCAAAGCACCAGATCCATCAGATCTCCCAGCAGGACACCTCCTCTGGCACAATCAACCGCCTTGTCCCACCCTGCCCCCACCCACACAGCACAGTATTGTCCACCAGGGATCAAACCCAACATACAGATCAAGCAGGAGTCTGGTGAGTACACCAACCGGAGCTATGTGAGCGGGCGGTATAAGGGGAGCAGGAGGGGATGCAGCTCTAAGATTTGTTATTGTTTAGTAAGTGTTCAGATTAGAGCACAAGCCCTTGACTTCACACCAGTAAGTAAGACACGCCCACTTGGCAATCAAAATCTATTTATTCTTACTGGTGTTACAGTGTCAAAATAATCACAACAGCAAGTACAGCCAAGTAAGAAATCCTCCCGAAACCGGTCGTGTCGATCTCTGCCGAACAGCTAGCAACTCCCCAATCATGGTGGTCAGCAGTAATGGGGCCTAATGACCACCAAACTTGGTCACACCCCCAGCGGTTGGTGGGTAGTTTATTAATCTAAGACGCACTCATACAGGATAAGGTTGTCTGTATGTAACAGTGCTGCATCAGCAGAATAGCGATTGCAGCTCTGGGGTATAATCAGATTTGAACTCAGGATCAGTACAGGATAAGTATGATTCATGTATGTACACAGTGACTGCACCAAGCAGCAGAATAGCGATTGCAGCTCTGGTATAATAGGATGAACTCGGATAAGTACGGATAAGTAATGACTCAGTGAAAAGTGGAATAGTTTAGACTTAACAGCCATGGCGCCAGGAGGCAGCAGAATAGTGAGTGCCAGCTCTGGGGTATATACAGGATGTAACTCAGGATCAGTACAGGATAAGTAATGTCATGTATTGAACAGTGACTGCACCAGAAACAGCATAATAGTGAGTGCAGCTCTGGGGTTTGATAAACAGGATGTAATCAGGATCAGTACAGGATAAGTAATGTTATGTATATACAGTGACTCCACAAACGATTAGCAGAATAGTCGAGGAGTGAACAGCATACTGAGGATATGATACAAGGGAAACAACTCGCCTCAAGAGTTGTACTCAAGGATCATATCAGGATTGTAATGTCAGTACTGTTACACAGTGACTGCCCAGCCAGCGAGAATAGTGAGTGCAGCTCTGGGTATAATACAGAGTGTAACTCAGGATCAGTACAGGAAGTAATGTTAGTATATACAGTGATCCACCAGCAGCAGAATAGTGAGTGCAGCTCTGGGTATTATACGGGTGTGTAACTCAGGATCAGTAACGGATATGTATGTCATGTATGTACACAGTGACTGCACCAGCAGCAAACTTATGTGAGTTGCAGTCTGGAGTATAAGCAGGATCGTAACTCAGGATAAGTACAGGATAAGTAATTCATGATGTACACCGTAAGTGATGCACTCAGCAGCAGAATAGTGAGTGCAGCTCTGGGAGGATAATACAGGATGACTGTATCATGGATCAGTATACAGGATAAGTAATGTCATGTATGTACACAGTGACTGGTCAACAGCAGAGAATGAGTGAGAGCAGATACTGGGGTTCCTCGGTATAATACAGGATGTAACTCAGGATCGTACAGGATAAGTAATGTCATGTATGTACACAGTGACAGTCACCAGACAGCGAATAGTGAGTGCCAGTATAATACGGGAGTGGTTTGGGAGGACGATATGTTTATCACTCATATGGACATTGGTTGGTTATTGAGACGTTTTCTCAGTCTGTGTACTTTTTTTCGTTTGTTTTCCTTCAGGGACCCGAATGAGCTTACACATGGCGTTCGCGGCCTGTCAGCTTCAGCGCTTTGGGGCCAGTGCATGGCGGCGCTACTTCAGGGGCAACGGTCTTTTGTGAAGACAACCAGGGAAGTATTATCCAGCTGTTTTGGGTGCCAAAGTGTCTCGTGGCTTAGCACTGGGACGGCAAGACAGCAACATCAGTAGTAACATTGTGTCGCGGAAGCAGAATAATGGCAGCTACTCTCACAGCTGAGGGGTTGTTTGCAGTTGGGTTTACAAATTGGGCCGTTGGACTCCTCAGAGTTACTCTCTCTGTCTACACAGTGTGTATATAGAAACAGAAGATGATGGGATTTTCAGTTATTTTCTGTGGGTGGATTACCTATGGCCGGGGGATCGTCTTGTCTTATACAATTGGTCGTCGGAGGAGCCGCTGCTCAGCCAAGAAGACTGGTTTGCAGGACAATACGGGGGCCCAGTAAACGCTGACGCAGCTCCTTCTTTATAGGGTGTGAGTGACGTGTCCTGCAAGGGATAGGCCACAGGCGTTGTGAAGGTTGTAACTAACAATACACAGTGCGGGGGTGGGTGCTGCATACCTGCCATGTGCCCGGCCCTCCATGCCCAGCCGAGACGTGGGTATAAAGTATCCTGGCTGTAGATAGAATGGGGGGCCCCCTTGTAGATGGGGGGGGGGGGGATATCCTGGTTGGTAGGCCTTGTGTAAGGGGAAGGGCGGGCATCCTGGCGGGCAGTGACATTGTAGATGGAAGAGGTGGGGGGGGTGCTCGTTTGTGGCCAGTGCATTGCCAGGGAGGAGGGGGCGTCTGGTTGTGGCAGCGCAATGTAGATGGAGAGGGTTGGGGGTTTGTTTCCTGGTGTTGGTAGCACCTATGTGTAGATGGGCAGGGGGCCATCCTGCCCTCCAGCGCCATGTAGCATAGGGTAAGGGTGGGGGGACATCCTGCTTGGCAGTATAAACAATCACTCCATTACTGTGTTTGTGATGCAATCATGTTCCGTTATCAGCATTCAGGACTGGATGAGTGCGTTACTATTTTTTTTGTGAGTGGTCGCCAGGGATACAAACACCCCCTCACCTTCACCCGGTGATAGACCACTTTATATGTCCAGGCTGAGGACTCTGTGCCTCGATGTTTCAGCCACTCCTCTTTTAAAATGGCTCTTGTACTATAATACGACTTGTGATGGATATTGACCACTAAAACTCCCGTCTTATAGGACCTTTGTGGGTGCAGCACCCCGTAAAAAACTTGTCTCTCTACCTTTTTATAGGTAACAACCACAAAGGATCCACACCATTCCAGACTTCTAAAGGCCCAACTTTGTCATTTGGTGCGAATGCATGAAAACAACGGGCAAAGGTACAAAATACAGGGGAATCCAAGGAGAAAGAAAGTGCGTCACCACCCTGCTGAACGCCGGGGTGGTAATGGCGAGAGGGGGGCGGATAGAGGCAAGTGCTCTAAGCATTGGGGCAATTGTACCGTGTCAGGTCTCATAATTAGGGATTTATTCAGGGTGATAAGCTACAAGCCATTGCAAGCATGCCGCCGGCACAGCATCCGGCCATCTAGACCGCCCCACCCGGTCCATACACCAAGATGATGTGTCACCCAGTCCCAAGGGCAGTAGGGTCAGCCAGTGCAGCCAGCTACAAGATCATTACCCACCCAAAATAGTGTGTGTATGGGTCGCAGGGGACCAACCCAGGTATGTGTGCTGTGTGCTGGTTACCTTATCTTATGTACTGATCCTGAGTTACATCCTGGATATACGACCAGAGGTGCACTCACTATTCTGCTGCGGTGCGTCACTGTGACATACATGCCAGTACTATCCTTGTGTACTGATCGCTGATTACATCCTGTATGATACTCCCAGAGGTGCATTCCCTATTCTGCTGCTCGGTGCAGTCACTGGGTACAGAACTGACATAACTTATCTTGTATCTGTCCGGAGTTTATCATCCTGATATTACGCAAGAAGTCAGAGATGCACTCACTATTCTGTGCTGGTGCAGTCACTGGTACCAAATGACATTTACGTATTAATGTACTGATAATGATATGAGTTACATCTTGTATTATACTCCAGAGATGCCTCCACTATTTGCTGCCTGGTTGGCAAGTCATGTGTACATACATGACATTACTTAACCTGTACTGATAATTGAGTTACATCAATGTATTCATACACCCAGAGCTTGCACTCAACTATTCTGCTGCATGGTATGTGTAATAATGATCACTGTGGTAGCATGAACATGACAAGTACTTATCCTGTACTGATCCTGAGTTACATCCTGGATTCTACTCCCAGAGCATTGCTAATCACATATTTTCTGCTGCATGGTTTGCAGTTCAACTGTTGGTACATACATGAAATTAATTATCCGGTACTGATCCCGAGTTATAATCCAGCGATGGCTCCTCACAGTCTGATTGATGGTGAAGTACAATTAGTGACATAATGCCTGACATCTTAATTTCCATGTACTATGATAATGAGTTAAATAATGTATTTATTACTCCAAGGAGCTGTATCACCTATTCAGGTGCGCCAAGATTCACTCGTCACGGTCGAATTGTGGTAAGCATTACCCAATAGTACTACAAGGCCAAGTATTACCCGATAGTTGAACAAGGCCAAGCATGACCCGATAGTACTACAAAGCCAAGCATTACCCAAACCCGATATTGACTACAAGGCCAAACCATTACAATAGTCTCAACTCCATAGCCCCTTATGTCTCCATAGTTCTACAAGGCACAAGCATGACCGATAGTTCTACAAGGCCAAGCATGACCCGATAGTTTACAAGGCAAATGACCCGATAGTTCTACAAGGACAAGCATGACCGATAGTTCTACAAGGACGAGCATGACCCGATAGTTCTACAAGGACGAGCATGACCCGATAGTTCTACAAGGACGAGCATGACCCGATAGTACTACAAGAACAAGCATGACCCGATAGTCTACAAGGCCAAGATACCAATGTACTAAAAACAGCACGACCCGATGTTCTACCAAGGACAGCATAACCCAATAGTATACAAGAACAAGCACGACCCGATAGTTCTACAAGGACAAGCATGACCCGATAGTTCTACAAGGCCAAGCATAACCCAATAGTACTACAAGAACAAGCACGACCCGATAGTTCTACAAGGACAAGCATGACCCGATAGTTCTACAAGGACAAGCATGACCCAATTAAAGGGCAAGCATTACCCATAGTACTACAAGGCCAAGTATTACCGATAGTTGTACAAGGCCAAGCATGACCCGATAGTACTACAAAGCCAGCATTACCCGATAGTTGTACAAGGCCAAGCATGACCCGATAGTACTACAAAGCCAAGCAAACCGATAGTACTACAAGGCCAAACAATTACCCGATAGTTTACAAGCAAGATGACCCGAAGTTCTACAAGGACAAGCATGACCCGATAGTTCTACAAGGACAAGCATGACCCGATAGTCTACAAGGACAGCATGACCGATAGTTCTACAAGGACGGCAGACCCGATAGTACTACAGAGGGCATGACCCGATAGTACTACAAGAACAAGCATGACCGATAGTACTACAAGGCCAAGCTAACCCAATAGTATACAAGAACAAGCACGAACCCGATAGTTCAACAAGGACAAGCATAAACCCAATAGTACTACAAGATCAAGCACGACCCCCGATGTTCTACAAGGACAAGCATACACCAATAGTACTACAAGAACAAGCACGACCCGATGTCACAGGACAAGCATAACCCAATAGTACTACAAGAACAAGCACAGACCCGATAGTTCTACAAGAACGAGCATGACCGATAGTCTACAAGGACAACAGTGACCTGATATAGAAAATAGCCCTCAGCCCTTGTTTCATATGACTGTTTGTACTCTTTTTTCACCTTTATACTTGTATATGTCCCCTATGATTTGACAGAATATGATGGCGCCATATATATATTATTATTATTATTGATATGCGGCTAAACTCATTATTCGTTCCTTTCAGTCCTCCAAAGCTGCAGTAGCACAATAGGGGTCGCTGTAGCCGTTTTCTGTATGTTCCTATCCGGCTTCCGTCAGCAGCCGAACACGTCATACCCTCCTCCATCTGTCATACGCTCCGCCTCATCTTGTGAAATAACCAATCAGATGAAGGGACTACAACTCCCGGCGTTCCTTGCGCATGCGCAATGTTACCGGCGCGCCATCTGACAGCGGGAGCTGCAATCAAACCCAGTGGATCTGTGCTGGCAGAGCGCTCCGCGAGCCTAATCTTGTTGCCGGGGATATCCGCGGTGATAGGACTAGCCGGGCCCTGTTGTGGTGCCGGGGGTGTCCTGAGCGTGAGCGGGGCGGCAGGGAGTGATGCCTTCTAGTGTTATCCCCATCAGGGCTGTGTGACTGCAGGCGGCAGGATGCCAGTGGTGTGGCCGACTCTCCTGGACTTCAGCCGGATGAATGTAAACGGATCCTCCGGAAACTGGGTAGATTTTCTTCCGTTATCCGTTCGCTCCCATTGCCACTGCGCATGCGCTCCTCTGCTATGTGTGTGGAATAGACAGGGCACGCCCCCTCGGTGACGTCAACGCGCTGTCTGTCTGATTGTAAACATATCACCAGCAGTGAGGGGGCGACACCGGCAGAGGGCGCTGGTGTACAGCCACAGAGGCGGATAAACGGATCACTGAGATGCTGCTCCGCGATGTGAACAAGCTGAGGCGCTAGTGCTCTCTGGTGGCAGCCAGGGCGTGTTACAAGGCGCTTTACAATAACCAGAATATGACTGGAGTCTGGCCATTGTGTTCTGTGTCAGAAAAGAGTCAAATTTACTGAGATGAGTCAAGGTTCAAAGCTGCATGGGTCGTGTCCCTTCAGATGTCATTATCTTCATTTTATTAGCACCTAGAAACACGGTGCTGGGTCCTATTAAAGATATGAATCTCATCTTTCACACGGAGATGACACCTAAGGAAATGGCTAAAAAATGTGCTATAGATTCTCTTCCCGCCTGTTCCTGCAACTGTTATAGCTCTGGTTGTGTAGCTCAGATCTAAAGATGAGATCTTATCTTTAATATGATACAAGTATTATCTTTCTAGGTGCTGCAGGAGTGAAGAAAGTTGCGTCGACGTGACGCTCCTCCTGCAGGCTCTAAACTGACTACATTGGTGAATATGACTCTTTCTGTTTGTCACATGACTTTTAGAGGGGATTTCTGGCAGGGAGGTGGGGTAGAAGGGCCTAGGGGTTACTTACCATTCATTTACATAAAGTAATTCTCTTTATGAGTAAGAGCTCCCTGTACACAAATATATTTCTGGGATCTACCGAGCAGTGTTTAACAGTTAAATTACCACAAAGGAAGAACCGCCTCTTCTGTAGGTTGTATGTGGTTATTGCAGTAGCGACTGCTTTCTCAACTTGAAGATGAGATGAAAGTACTTTGATCGCCACTGTTCACACAGCGCCATGCATTGTATAGTGGCTGTGTATGGTATTACAGGACACAATGACTGATAAATGTGTTAGTTCAGGCCTGAGGGGGTGTAAGAGATGCCCCCGATTCAGGCAGCTAAATGGTCTTATCAGCCATGTCAGTCTGGGGAGAGAGCGGCTCTGTTAAAATGACTGCAGAAAGTGCGCCTCTAGTGGTGTAATTAACAACATTACACTTCCGGACGGACCTGGTGGTCCAGTATTACATGGATTAAGTGACCCTGACCATTGTGTCTAATGACCTCATCATGATTCTGCCTCATCACCGAGCACTCGCTGTTCTGCCGGCCTCAGCGCTGCCTTCTCTCCTGTCATGTCTGTACACGGCTTTCCATAGCGGGAAGCGTCATCCTTACATCGGGTGATAACAGCTGGCAGAATTGTGAATGCAGCTCTGAAGCATTAGGCGAACCATTGATTGAGTGACTAAACATTTAATGTACATGGTTTTGGGAGGGTAAGTGTTGGACTGATGTCAAGGGAAGTAAGTCGGAGAGGGGGTTCTCTGGAGAGGGGGTCTGGAGAGGGTCTCTGGAGGTATTTGGAATGATCAGACCTCTATAAGGTTGTGTTTGGTTCCATGCGGCACTGCAGGGGGGTCAGGGGGCCCCAGTTATCTACACTGCTCCGGAGGGGGAGGGGGGGGGGGGCGTGGATGGTTCCGCACGGTCTGTGCGGGGGGGCTGTGGGGTCGTCTCGCGCAAGTGATCTGCATGGCTCTGCGGGGCGGAGCTTTGGCACGGGAGGTTCTGCGCGGCTCTGCTGAATGGAGACTTTGTACAGCTCTGCAGGATGGGGGGACCCTTGGGTGGTTCGCAGAGGGTAGGGTGTTGGGGTGGTTCCTCAAGGCTTGAAGGGGGGGGGAGCTGCTGTGGGTGTGTAACGAGCATTACTATGTAGTCGCAGTTGGACATCCTGTGATGCTGTTATCTGCTGTTCTTCTGTGCAGAGCTGGAAGCGTACGCGGGGGTCATCAGCGCCCTCGTGCACAGGGCGACCTCAGTAAGGAGAAGAAGGACCTCTCGGAGAGCTCTCTAAAGCCTGAGGAAGTGACTGTCTAATGTCCTGCAGCTTTACTCAGAGCAAAGGCTGTGGTGCGATGCGTGCAGAGAGCTAAGGGCACAGCAGTGTGAATGCAGAGCCACATGGTTAACTCGTCTTGTGTTCGCTTGCAGAATTCCACGGAGCGACATCGCGCGGAGGTCCGCAGAGCTGTGAACGATGAGCGCCTTAACTATTGCTCACAAGTGAGTGCACCGGAACTACCTGTCAAGGTGTCTTCAGAGTGGGGTAATAGGGAAGTGTGGTCCACAAGGCCAAGCATGACCCGATAGTACTACAAAGCCAAGCATTACCCGATAGTTGTACAAGGCCAAGCATGACCCGATAGTACTACAGGCCAAGTATTACCCGATAGTTGTACAAGGCCAAGCATGACCCGATAATACTACAAAGCCAAGCATAACCCGATAGTACTACAAGGCCAAACATTAACCCGATATTAGTACCTCAAGGGCCAAATGACCCGATAGTTCTACAAGGCCCACCTTTTGACCCCGAAGTTCTACAAGTGCCAAGCATGACCCAAGTAACGGGGCAAAGCATTACCCAATAGTACTACAAGGCCAAGTATTACCCGATAGTTGACAGGCCAAGCATGACCCGATAGTACTACAAAGCCAAGCATTACCCGATAGTTGTACAAGGCCAAGCATGACCCGATAGTACTAACAAAAGCCAAGCATAACCCGATTTAGACTTACTACAAGGCACAAAACTTACCCGATAGTCTACAAGGCCAAGCATGACCCGATAGTTCTACAAGGCCAGCATGACCCGATAGTTCTACAAGGACAAGCATGACCCGATAGTTCTACAAGGACAAGCATGACCCGATAGTTCTACAAGGACGAGCTGAGCCCGATATCTACAGACGAGCATGACCGATAGTTTACAAGGAACGAGCATGACCCGATAGTACTACAAGAACAAGCATGACCCGATAGTACTACAAGGCCAAGATAACCCAATAGTACTACAAGAACAAGCACGACCCGATAGTTCTACAAGGACAAGCATAACCCAATAGTACTACAAGAACAAGCACGACCCGATAGTTCTACAAGGACAAGCATGACCCGATAGTCTACAAGGCCAAGCATACCCATAACTACAAGAACAAGCACGACCCGATAGTTCTACAAGGACAAGCAGACCCGATAGTTCTACAAGGACAAGCATGACCCAATTAAAGGGCCAAGCATTACCCATAGTACTACAAGGCCAAGTATTACCCGATAGTTGTACAAGGCCAAGCATGACCGATAGTACTACACAAGCAAGCATTACCCGATGTTGTACAAGGCCAAGCATGACCCGATAGTACTACAAAGCCAAGCATAACCGATAGTACTACAAGGCCAAACATTACCCGATTAGTTTACAAGGCAAGCATGACCCGTAGTTCTACAAGGACAAGCATGACCCGATAGTTCTACAAGGACAAGCATGACCCGATAGTTCTACAAGGACGAGCATGACCCGATAGTTCTACAAGGACGAGCATGACCCGATAGTACTACAGAACAAGCTGACCCGATAGTACTACAAGGCCAAGCATAACCCAATAGTACTAAAGAAAACAAGCACGACCCGATAGTTCAACAAGGACAAGCATAACCCAATAGTACTACAAGATCAAGCACGACCCGATAGTTCTACAAGGACAAGCATAACCAATAGTATACAAGAACAAGCACGACCCGATAGTTTACAGGACAAGCATAAACCAATAGTACTACAAGAACAAGCACACGACCCGATAGTTCTACAAGAACGAGCATGACCGATAGTTCTACAAGGACAAAGCATGACCTGATATAGAAAATATGCCCTCAGCCCTATGGTTCATATGACTGTTTGTACTCTTTTTTCACCTTTTATACTGTATATGTCCCCTATGATTTGTACAGAAATATGATGGCGCCATATATATATTATTATTATTATTATTATGCGGCCTCTAAACTCATTATTCGTTCCTTTCAGTCCTCCAAAGCTGCAGTAGCACATAGGGGTCGCTGTAGCCGTTTTCTTGTATGTTCCTATCCGGCTTCCGTCAGCAGCCGATACCACGTCATACCCTCCTCCATCTGTCATACGCTCGCCTCATCTGTGAAACTAACCAATCAGATGAAGGGACTACAACTCCCGGCGTTCCTTGCGCATGCGCAATGTTACCAGGCGCCCATCTGACGAGCGGGAGCGCAATCAAACCCAGGGATCTGTGCTGGCAGAGCGCTCCCGCGAGCCTAATTTGTTGCCGGGGGATATCCGCGGTGATAGGACTAGCCGGGGCCCTGTGCGTGCCGGGGGTGTCCTGAGCGTGAGCGGGGCTGCAGGGAGTGATGCCTTCTAGTGTTCCCCATCAGGGCTGTGTGACTGCAGGCGGCAGGATGCCAGTGGTGTGGCCGACTCTCCTGGACTTCAGCCGAGAGATGAATGTAAACGGATCCTCCGGAAACTGGGTAGATTTTCCTTCCGTTATTCCGCTCCCATTGCCACTGCGCATGCGCTTCCTCTGCTATTGTGTGTGAATAGACAGGGCACGCCCCTCGGTGACGTCAACGCGCTGTCTGTCTGATTGTAAACATATCACCAGCAGTGAGGGGGGCGACACCGGCAGAGGGCGCTGGTGTACAGCCACAGAGGCGGATAAACGGATCACTGAGATGCTGCTCCGCTATGTGTAACAAGCTGAGGCGCTAGTGCTCTCTGGTGCAGCCAGGGCGTGTTACAAGGCGCTTTACAATAACCAGAATATGACTGGGTCTGGCCATGTGTTCTGTGTCAGAAAAGAGTCAAATTTAACTGAGATGAGTCAAGGTTCAAAGCTGCATGGGTCGTGTCCCTTCAGATGTCATATCTTCACTTTTATAGCACCTAGAAACACGGTGCTGGTGTCCTATTAAAGATATGAATCTCATCTTCACACCGGAGATAGACACCTAAGGAAATGGCTAAAAAATGTGCTATAGATTCTCTTCCCGCCTGTTCCTGCAACTGTTATAGCTCTGGTTGTGTAGCTCAGATCTGAAAGATGAGAATCTTATCTTTAATATGATACAAGTATTATCTTTCTAGGTGCTGCAGAGGGTGAAGAAAGTTGCGTCTGACGTGACGCTCCTCCTGCAGGCTCAAACTTGACTCATCTCGGGTGAATATGACTCTTTCTGTTGTCACATGACTTTTAGAGGGGATTTCTGGCAGGAGGTGTAGGGAGGTGGTAGGGTAGAAGGGCCTAGGGGTTACTTACCATTCATTTACATAAAGTAATTCTCTTTATGAGTAGAGCTCGTACACAAATATTTCTGGGATCTACCGAGCAGTGTTAACAGTTAAATTACCACAAAGGAAGAACAGCGCCCCTCGGTCGTAGGTTGTATGTGGTTTTGCAGTAGCGACTGCTTTTCAACTGAAGATGAGATGTAAGTACTTTGATCGCCACTGTTCACACAGCGCCATGCATTGTATAGTGGCTGTGTATGGTATTACAGGACACATGAATGATAAATGTGTTAGTTCAGGCCTGAGGGGGTGAAGAGATGCCCCGATTCAGGCAGCTAAATGGTCTTATCAGCCATGTCAGTCTGGTGGAGAGAGCGGCTCTGTTAAAATGACTGCAGAAAGTGCGCCTCTAGTGGTGTAATTAACAACATTACACTTCCGGACGGACCTGGTGGTCCAGTATTACATGGATTAAGTGACCCTGACCATTGTGTCTAATGACCTCATCATGATTCTGCTCATCACCGAGCACTCGCTGTTCTGCACGGCCTCAGCGCTGCCTTCTCTCCGTGTCATGTCTGTACACGGCTTTCCATAGCGGGAAGCGTCATCCTTACATCGGGTGATAACAGCTGGCAGAATTGTGAATGCAGCTCTGAAGCATTAGGCGAACCATTGATTGGTGACTAAACATTTAATGTACACTGGTTTTGGGAGGGTAAGTGTTGGACATGATGTCAAGGGAAGTAAGTCGGAGAGGGGGTCTCTGGAGAGGGGGTCTCTGGAGAGGGGTCTCTGGAGGTATTTGGAATGATCAGACATCCTTATAAGGTTGTGTTTGGTTCCATGCGGCACTGCAGGGGGTCAGGGGGCCCCAGTTATTCTACACTGCTCGGAGGAGGGGGGGGGGGGGGGCGTGGATGGTTCCGCACGGCTCTGTGCGGGGGGGGCTGTGGGGTCGTCTGCGCAAGTGATTCTGCATGGCTCTGCGGGGCGGAGCTTTGGCACGGGAGTCTGCGCGGCTCTGCTGAAGTAGACTTTGTACAGCTCTGCAGGATGGGGGGACCCTTGGGTGGTTCTGCAGAGGGTAGGGTGTTGCGGGTGGTTCCTCAAGGCTCTGAAGGGGGGGGGAGCTGCTGTGGGTGGTAACGAGCATTACTATGTAGTCGCGCAGTGTGGAATTCTGTGATGCTGTTATATTGCTGTTTTCTTGTGCAGAGCTGGGAGCGTACGCGGGGGTCATCAGCGCCCTCCGTGCACAGGGCGACCTCGCGTAAGGAGAAGAAGGACCTCTCGGAGAGTCTCTAAAAGTCCTGAGGTAAGTGACTGTCTAATGTCCTGCAGCTTTACATAAGAAAGGCTGTGGTGCGCTGATGCTGCAGAGAGCTAAGGCACAGCAGTGTGAATGCAGAGCGCTACATGGTTAACTCGTCTTGTGTTCGCTTGCAGATTTACGGAGCGACATCGCGCGGAGGTCCGCAGAGGGTGAACGATGAGCGCCTTACTACTATTGCTCACAAGTGAGTGCACCGGAATTACCTGTCAAGGTGCTTCAGAGTGGGGTAATAGGTGAAGTGTTGTCTCTGATCTTTGGGTGTCCGGCCCTTACATATTACCTCCGCTAAACATAGAAACCCCTTAAGGAAGTCCTCCAGAGCTGTGTACTCATAATTTCTGCTTCTTCAACGGAAAAGCCAGCAGGTTCATCATCTCCGCGCTGGCCGAAGCTCCGGTAATACAGAATTCTGTCAGAATCATCGGGAAATGTCCTGGGAGTCAGCTCTGAAGTCTGTACATTGTGAATGCAGCTCTGAAGGACTTCACTTTGCAGATTATTCAAGGTTTTTTTGTAGACGAGAGACGTTATTCACATTCTCTCCTATGACTCTTCCCTCAGTATGTCCGTCCAAACAGCTCTCGAGGTGTCGTCAATTGAAGGCGGGAGGGATGATCCCGCTCATGCCTGCTGGTCTCCGCAGACGGCGTTCACTGCCGCAGCCCAACGCCATCGCTTAACTCAGCAGGACAGCACAACGCCTCCGCTGCCAGACCGCCGAGACTGGGAACAAGGGAGGTGAGAACACAGACCGGGGGTGTCCTGGACCAGCACCATAGTCATCACTGACTTACATCCCCTATATCTTCTCTCCTAGTGGTGGTGTGTTACTCCTACACCAGTACAAACATCCACCACCATCCACACCCGTGCCCAGCGGGAGTGTAGCTACTGTCAAGTCACCTCGACCTGCCGCCCTGCCTCCAATGTGGTGGTCCTACCAGCGGCAGCACGGTATGTAAAAAGTAAGTAATCCTGTATTATAATCCAGAGCTGCACTCACTATTACTGCTGGTGGAGTCCTTGTGTACATCATAGATGAAATAATTCTTTTCCCTCTCCCCTTAGGTGTGAACTGCTCAGTGATGATGAGAAGGCATCGGAAGCGGCCGCGCACTAATCCAGCAGCCTCTCCGGTTTGTCTTAAGGATGTTCCAACTTCTACTCCGGTCGTCCAAGATATTGCTTGTGCCCGTCTCTGGCGCCCGAAAGCAACATGAGTAACATCATGCAGAGCATCGCTAAATCCTTGCTCGCACATGTCGCGCGGTCAAGACACGGTTAGTAAGCCGACCACCCGACCACCAAACCTCTACCCAGAAGGTCAGTGTCACTGTGCCTCTGGGGTTATGAGGGAGGGGGGACAGGGAGGTAATTATTGTATTTTCCAGCGGGACTAGAGGGGAGCTTACAGATATTCTATACAACTTTAAAATGAAGGGTTTTCTTAGAGTCTCAATACTCCTAAAGGAATACTACCATCAAGATCCATAACCAGGGACATTACTCATAGATCCAGACCCCGTGACTGTGGTAATCTTTCTATATGTGTATTCATGGACCTTCCTTCTAAAATCAACTTTTAAAATTCAGCCTGAAGGGCTTGTAGGGGTGTGTTACCAGAGGTCCTAGGTGCTGAAGCTTCTCAGTTGTAACACTGTGTCCCGCTCCCATCGCTTGCTGTCTCACCCAGTGGGGTGAGATGTGCACCCTAGCAACAGTATTTGTGTAACAGCTTATGAAGCGACAGCACGGAATGGCTCTGTATGATACTGCGAGACCCACATGAGCCAGTAAAAATTATACTGATGCTGGAGACCTCAGGAGCAGTACAGTACAGCTGCAAATTCTTACCACTTCTGGGTCTCTCTGGGCGTCTCTCTGGTTCTTACCTCAACTGCATACACACACTATTGTCAGTAGTCAGGACGTGGAGCGGCCGGAAGTGAGATGGAAAACTGGGAACAATGAGCACGTCTCGGCTGCACTCACCATTACCGCCCTCCTGCCACGCTGATCAGTTATGTACATCATGGAAGTTCTCATTCCAGCTCTGCGTGAGGGTTGCATGAAGTCTGTCAGTGCGGGTTTTGCAACCCCGATCGCTGCATATGTGTACATGCTCAGTGGGGAAGCTCCTCTGTTGTAGATTAGAGTTGGAGTTGTTCTTTGGCTTCAAGAGCACTGACAATATGGTTTGAGATGGCCGAGAGCTGCATCTGTGTGTGTCTGTGATTGTGTAAATTATACTATCTAGCACTAAACCTGGAGTCTGTGCATCTCTCGTTTCTACTCGCCTTTTATAGAAGAGCAGTTGTCCAGGTTGGTGTAGTGGCCTCGCTCCATCACTCGCAGTTTGTGGATAGTTGTGTCATTGAAGAAATCAACCGTGGATACTTGTAACCCTGTGCAAACCCTTTTGTTACACATGTAAACAGTTAAGGTACAGACCTACGCGGAATTTAAGTAGAGCAAATCCGTCTGGGGAACAGAAGAAGGAAGAAAACCTGATTCACCCACGAGAAGGATCCATGTAATGGCAAAACCCAAAAAGAAGAGTCTATAAATAAGAGACAGTCAAGGAGGTAGAAGTTTCCAAATGAAAGATTAGTCCAACGCTTTTTAAAAATTAGGGAGCAGTCGCTTGTCGTGTTAACCATTTATTTACATCACTGACTTGTTTCTTTCATTCTCTTCACCCCCTGACAGGTATCATCGTCACCACCTCTCCAGCTCCACCTTTGTCCCAACATTTTAACAAGTCACAACAACGAGGGGGTCACCAACTGGTCCCCACATGGTCATCACCTCCACCCCAGAAGGGCAGCGTGGCCACCTCTGCCCAGAGTCCTGCGCTGTATCGCCCCAGCAGAATACGACTCACTCCGGTGGTCCACCGGAGTTAGCATCGCCTGCAACCGTGTCAGTCACTCCACAAGAACGGTATGTTCACAGTGGCACAAAAGACGACATGTACAGTCTGCATGCATCTCCATGTTATCATCCCGTTCACCACACAGATCAATTCACAACTGTGTTGTTATGTATGCAGTGAGGAAATATAGATGGGTATACCTGTTGTGATAACTGGTACAAATCAGTTGTCAAATTGTGCAGCGTGGACTTTCTGCGATGTCTCCAGAATATGATCAAGCAGAATTTCGCGGCCATGGATGATACGAAACTGTTCCGTGTCTGCTTGACAGCAAGACAGAGCAGTGGACCTGGCGCGTGTACATCTCGCTAATACGTTTTGTTTTGGCTTAGGTGTCTCCACGTCAACAGTGAAAGCCTTTCCAATAGACTCCCCTGCCCAAGAGTCTGGTTGGCTTCTCGCCAAATCCTTGCGAGTTTAAATAGCCTGTGCGCATCTAAGTACAAACAATCGCCAAAGCACCAGATCCATCAGATCTCCCAGCAGGACACCTCCTCTGGCACAATCAACCGCCTTGTCCCACCCTGCCCCCACCCACACAGCACAGTATTGTCCACCAGGGATCAAACCCAACATACAGATCAAGCAGGAGTCTGGTGAGTACACCAACCGGAGCTATGTGAGCGGGCGGTATAAGGGGAGCAGGAGGGGATGCAGCTCTAAGATTTGTTATTGTTTAGTAAGTGTTCAGATTAGAGCACAAGCCCTTGACTTCACACCAGTAAGTAAGACACGCCCACTTGGCAATCAAAATCTATTTATTCTTACTGGTGTTACAGTGTCAAAATAATCACAACAGCAAGTACAGCCAAGTAAGAAATCCTCCCGAAACCGGTCGTGTCGATCTCTGCCGAACAGCTAGCAACTCCCCAATCATGGTGGTCAGCAGTAATGGGGCCTAATGACCACCAAACTTGGTCACACCCCCAGCGGTTGGTGGGTAGTTTATTAATCTAAGACGCACTCATACAGGATAAGGTTGTCTGTATGTAACAGTGCTGCATCAGCAGAATAGCGATTGCAGCTCTGGGGTATAATCAGATTTGAACTCAGGATCAGTACAGGATAAGTATGATTCATGTATGTACACAGTGACTGCACCAAGCAGCAGAATAGCGATTGCAGCTCTGGTATAATAGGATGAACTCGGATAAGTACGGATAAGTAATGACTCAGTGAAAAGTGGAATAGTTTAGACTTAACAGCCATGGCGCCAGGAGGCAGCAGAATAGTGAGTGCCAGCTCTGGGGTATATACAGGATGTAACTCAGGATCAGTACAGGATAAGTAATGTCATGTATTGAACAGTGACTGCACCAGAACAGCATAATAGTGAGTGCAGCTCTGGGGTTTGATAAACAGGATGTAATCAGGATCAGTACAGGATAAGTAATGTTATGTATATACAGTGACTCCACACAACGATTAGCAGAATAGCGAGGAGTGAACAGCATACTGAGGATATGATACAAGGGAAACAACTCGCCTCAAGAGTTGTACTCAAGGATCATATCAGGATTGTAATGTCAGTACTGTTACACAGTGACTGCCCAGCCAGCGAGAATAGTGAGTGCAGCTCTGGGTATAATACAGAGTGTAACTCAGGATCAGTACGAGGAAGTAATGTTAGTATATACAGTGATCCACCAGCAGCAGAATAGTGAGTGCAGCTCTGGGTATTATACGGGTGTGTAACTCAGGATCAGTAACGGATATGTATGTCATGTATGTACACAGTGACTGCACCAGCAGCACAATCTTAGTGAGTTGCAGTCTGGAGTATAATAGCAGGATCGTAACTCAGGATAGTACAGGATAAGTAATGTCATGGTATGTCACTAAGTGATGCACTCAGCAGCAGAATAGTGAGTGCAGCTCTGGGAGGATAAACAGGATATTTAATCATGGATCAGTACAGGTATTAAGTAATGTCATTGTAGACACAGGACTGGCAACCAGCAGAAGAAGAGTGCTGAGAGCAGACTCTGGATGTCGGTATAATACAGGATGTAACTCAGGATCAGTACAGGATAAGTAATGTCATGTAGTACACAGTGACAGGTCACCAGACAGCGAATAGTCAGTGCAGTATAATACGAGGAGTGTTTGGGAGGACGATATGTTTATCACTCATGGACATTGTTGGTATTGAGAGTTTTCTCAGTCTGTGACGTTTTTCTTTCGTTTGTTTTCCTTCAGGGACCCAAGCAGTCTTATCACATGAGGTTCGACGGCCTGTCAGCTTCAGCGCTTTGGGGCCTGCATGGCGGGCTACTTGCAGGGGCCAACGGTTTGGTGAAGACCACCGGGAAGTATTATACCACGCTGTTTTGCGGTGCCAAAGTCTCTGGCTAGCACTGGGAGGCAAAACAAAAAAAAAAAGTCACACATGCAGTGTAACACTTGTGTTCCGGTAAGCAGAATAATGGTCAGCTACTCTCACAGCTGAGGGGTTTTTGCAGTTGGAGTTAAAATGGGCGTTGGACTCCTCAGAGTTTACTCCTCTGTTACACAGGTTATATAGAAACAGAAGATGATGGGAATTTTCAGTTATCTTCTGTGGTGGATTACCTATGGCCGAGGGATCGTCTTGTCTTTACAATCGGTCGTCGCGAGGAGCCGTGCTCGCCAAGAAGTGGTTTGCAGGAACAATACGGGGGCCCAGTAAACGCTGACGCAGCTTCCTTCTTTATAGGGTGGAGTGACGTGTCCTGCAAAGGATCAGGCACAAGCTGTTGTGAAGGTGGTAATAACAATACACCAAGTGCGGGGTGGTGCTGCATACCTGCCATGTGCACCGGCCCCTCCATGCCACAGCCGAGACGTGGTTATAAAGTATCCTGGCTGTAGATAGAAGTGGGGGGCCCCCTTGTAGATGGGGGGGGGGGGGATATCCTGGTTGGTCAGGGCCTTGGTAAGGGAAGGGCGGGCATCCTGGTGGCAGTGACATTGTAGATGGAAGAGGGTGGGGGGGGTGCTCTGTTCTGTGGCAGTGCATTGCCAGAGAGGAGGGTGGCGTCTGGTTGTGCAGCGCAATTTAGATGGAGAGGGTTGGGGGTTTGTTCCTGGTTTGGTAGCACCTGTGTGTAGATGGGCAGGGGGGCACATCCTGCCCTCCATGGCCATGTAGATAGGAAGGGTGGGGGACATCCTGCTGGCAGTTAAACAATCACTCCATTACTGTGTTTGTGTAATGCAATCATAGTTCCCTGTTATCAGACATTCAGACTGGAGATGCTTACTATTTTTTTTGTGAGTGGTCGCCAGATACAAATCCCCCACCTTACCCGGTGATGACCACTTATATGTCCGGCTGAGGAATCATGTGACCTCGCTGTTATCAGCCACTCCTCTTTAAATCGCTCTTGTACTATAATACGAAGTGATGATGGATATTGCCACTAAAACTCCCGTCTTATAGGACCATTTGTGGGTTGCAGCACCCCCTGTAAACTTGTCTCTCTACCTTTTTATAGGTAACAACCACAAAGATCCACACCATTCCCAGACTTCTAAGCCCGAACTTTGTCATTTGGTGAGATGATGAAAACAACGGGCAAAGGTACAACAATACAGGGGATCCAGGGAAGAGTAAGAACGTGGCGTCACCACCCTCTGCTGAACGCCGGGGTAGGCGAAGGCAGGGGGGCAGGATAGAGGGCAAAGGTGCTCTAAGCATTGGGGCAAATGTACTCGTGTCAGTCTCTAATATGGGATTTATTCAGGGTGAAGCTGACAAGCCATTGCAAGCATGCGCCGGCATCCAAGCTCCGCCATTCATCAACCGCCCCACCCGGCCATCCACCAAGATGATTGTCACCAGTCCCAATGGCAGTTAGGGTCACGAGTGCAGCCAGCTACAAGATCATTACCCACCAAAATAGTTGTAGTATGGGTCGCAGGGGACCAACCCAGGTATGTGTGCTGTGTGCTGGTTACCTTATCTTATGTACTGATCCTGAGTTACATCCTGGATATACGACCAGAGGTGCACTCACTATTCTGCTGCGGTGCGTCACTGTGACATACATGCCAGTACTATCCTTGTGTACTGATCGCTGATTACATCCTGTATGATACTCCCAGAGGTGCATTCCCTATTCTGCTGCTCGGTGCAGTCACTGGGTACAGAACTGACATAACTTATCTTGTATCTGTCCGGAGTTTATCATCCTGATATTACGCAAGAAGTCAGAGATGCACTCACTATTCTGTGCTGGTGCAGTCACTGGTACCAAATGACATTTACGTATTAATGTACTGATAATGATATGAGTTACATCTTGTATTATACTCCAGAGATGCCTCCACTATTTGCTGCCTGGTTGGCAAGTCATGTGTACATACATGACATTACTTAACCTGTACTGATAATTGAGTTACATCAATGTATTCATACACCCAGAGCTTGCACTCAACTATTCTGCTGCATGGTATGTGTAATAATGATCACTGTGGTAGCATGAACATGACAAGTACTTATCCTGTACTGATCCTGAGTTACATCCTGGATTCTACTCCCAGAGCATTGCTAATCACATATTTTCTGCTGCATGGTTTGCAGTTCAACTGTTGGTACATACATGAAATTAATTATCCGGTACTGATCCCGAGTTATAATCCAGCGATGGCTCCTCACAGTCTGATTGATGGTGAAGTACAATTAGTGACATAATGCCTGACATCTTAATTTCCATGTACTATGATAATGAGTTAAATAATGTATTTATTACTCCAAGGAGCTGTATCACCTATTCAGGTGCGCCAAGATTCACTCGTCACGGTCGAATTGTGGTTACTACAAAGCCAAGCATAACCCGATAGTACTACAAGGCCAAACATTACCCGATAGTTCTACAAGGCCAAGCATGACCCGATAGTTCTACAAGGCCAGATGACCCGATAGTTACAAGGACAAGCATGACCCGATAGTTTCTACAAGGACAAGGCATGACCGATAGTTCTACAAGGACGAGCATGACCCGATAGTTCTACAAGGACGAGCATGACCCGATAGTTCTACAAGGACGAGCATGACCGATAGTACTACAAGAACAAGCATGACCCGATAGTACTACAAGGCCAAGCATACCAATAGTACTACAGAACAGCACGACCGATAGTTCTCAAGGACAAGCATAACCCAATAGTACTACAAGAACAAGCACGACCCGATAGTTCTACAAGGACAAGCATGACCCGATAGTCTACAAGGCCAAGCAAACCCAATATGTACTACAAGAACAAGCACGACCCGATAGTTCTACAAGGACAAGCATGACCCGATAGTTTCTACAGGACAGCATGACCCAATTAAAGGGCCAAGCATTACCCAATAGTACTACAAGGCCAAGTATTACCCGATAGTTGTACAAGGCCAAGCATGACCCGATAGTACTACAAAGCCAAGCATTACCCGATAGTTGTACAAGGCCAAGCATGACCCGATAGTACTACAAAGCCAAGCATAAACCGATAGTACTACAAGGCCAAACATTACCCGATAGTTCAAAGGCCAAGCATGAACCGAAGTTCTACAAGGAAAGCATGACCCGATAGTTCTACAAGGACAAGCATGACCCGATAGTTCTACAAGGACGAGCATGACCCGATAGTTCTACAAGGACGAGCATGACCCGATAGTACTACAAGAACAAGCATGACCCGATAGTACTACAAGGCCAAGCATAACCCAATAGTACTACAAGAACAAGCACGACCCGATAGTTCAACAAGGACAAGCATAACCCAATAGTACTACAAGATCAAGCACGACCCGATAGTTCTACAAGGACAAGCATAACCCAATAGTACTACAAGAACAAGCACGACCCGATAGTTCTACAAGGACAAGCATAACCCAATAGTACTACAAGAACAAGCACGACCCGATAGTTCTACAAGAACGAGCATGACCGATAGTCTACAAGGACAGCATGACCTGATATAGAAAATATGCCCTAGCCCTATTGTTTATATGACTGTTTGTACTCTTTTTTCACCTTTATACTTGTATATGTCCCCTATGATTTGTACAGAATATGATGGCGCCATATATATATTATTATATATTATTATGCGGCCTAAACTCATTATTCGGTTCCTTTCAGTCCTCCAAAGCTGCAGTAGCACATAGGGGTCGCTGTAGCCGTTTTCTTGTATGTTCCTATCCGGCTTCCGTCAGCAGCCGAATACACACGTCATACCCTCCTCCATCTGTCATACGCTCGCCTCATCTGTGAAAATAACCAATCAGATGAAGGGACTACAACTCCCGGCGTTTCCTTGCGCATGCGCAATGTTACCGGCGCGCCATCTTGACAGCGGGAGCTGCAATCAAACCCAGTGGATCTGTGCTGGCAGAGCGCTCCGCGAGCCTAATCTTGTTGCCGGGGATATCCGCGGTGATAGGACTAGCCGGGGCCCTGTTGTGCGTGCCGGGGGTGTCCTGAGCGTGAGCGGGGCGGCTGCAGGGAGTGATGCCTTCTAGTGTTCCCCATCAGGGCTGTGTGACTGCAGGCGGCAGGATGCCAGTGGTTGTGCCGACTCTCCTGGACTTCAGCCGAGATGAATGTAAACGGATCCTCCGGAAACTGGGTAGATTTTCCTTCCGTTATTCCGCTCACCATTGCCACTGCGCATGCGTTCCTCTGCTATTGTGTGGAATAGACAGGGCACGCCCCCTCGGTGACGTCAACGCGCTGTCTGTCTGATTGTAAACATATCACCAGCAGTGAGGGGGCGACACCGGCAGAGGGCGCTGGTGTACAGCACAGAGGCGGTAAACAACGGATCACTGAGATGCTGCTCCGCTATGTGTAACAAGCTGAGGCGCTAGTGCTCTCTGGTGGCAGCCAGGGCGTGTTACAAGGCGCTTTACAATAACCAGAATATGACTGGAGTCCTGGCCATGTGTTCTGTGTCAGAAAAGAGTCAAATTTACTGAGATGAGTCAAGGTTCAAAGCTGCATGGGTCGTGTCCCTTCAGATGTCATATCTTCACTTTTATGCACCTAGAAACACGGTGCTGGTGTCCTATTAAAGATATGAATCTCATCTTTCACACCGGGATAGACACCTAAGGAAATGGCTAAAAAATGTGCTATAGATTCTCTTCCCGCCTGTTCCTGCAACTGTTATAGCTCTGGTTGTGTAGCTCAGATCTGAAAGATGAGATCTTATCTTTAATATGATACAAGTATTATCTTTCTAGGTGCTGCAGAGGAGTGAAGAAAGTTGCGTCGACGTGACGCTCCTCCTGCAGGCCTCTAACTGACTCATCTCGGGTGAATATGACTCTTTTCTGTTGTCACATGACTTTTAGAGGGGATTTCTGGCAGGGTAGGTGGGGTAGTAGAAGGGCCTAGGGGTTACTTACCATTCATTTACATAAAGTAATTCTCTTTATGAGTAAGAGCTCCCTGTACACAATATATTTCTGGGATCTACCGAGCAGTGTTAACAGTTAAATTACCACAAAGGAAGAACAGCGCCCCTCTTGCTGTAGGTTGTATGTGGTATTGCAGTAGCGACTGCTTTCTCAACTGAAGATGAGATGAAAGTACTTTGATCGCCACTGTTCACACAGCGCCATGCATTGTATAGTGGCTGTGTATGGTATTACAGGACACATGAATGATAAATGTGTTAGTTCAGGCCTGAGGGGGTGTAAGAGATGCCCCCGATTCAGGCAGCTAAATGGTCTTATCAGCCATGTCAGTCTGGGGAGAGAGCGGCTCTGTTAAATGACTGCAGAAAGTGCGCCTTAGTGGTGTAATTAACACATTACACTTCCGGACGGACCTGGTGGTCCAGATTACATGGATTAAGTGACCCTGACCATTGTGTCTAATGACCTCATCATGATTCTGCTCATCACCGAGCACTCGCTGTTCTGCCGGCCTCAGCGCTGCCTTCTCTCCGTGTCATGTCTGTACACGGCTTTCCATAGCGGGAAGCGTCATCCTTACATCGGGTGATAACAGCTGGGCAGAATTGTGAATGCAGCTCTGAAGCATTAGGCGAACCATTGATTGAGTGACTAAACATTTAATGTACACTGGTTTTTGGAGGGTAAGTGTTGGACTGATGTAAAGAAGTAAGTCGGAGAGGGGGGTCTCTGGAGAGGGGGTCTCTGGAGAGGGGTCTCTGGAGGTATTTGGAATGATCAGACATCCTTATAAGGTTGTGTTTGGTTCCATGCGGCACTGCAGGGGGTCTAGGGGGCCCCAGTTATTCTACACTGCTCGAGGAGGAGGGGGGGGGGGGGCGTGGATGGTTCCGCACGGCTCTGTGCGGTGGGGGGGCTGTGGGGTCGTCTCGCGCAAGTGATTCTGCATGGCTCGCGGGGCGGAGCTTTGGCACGGGAGGGTTCTGCGCGGCTTCTGCTGAATGTAGACTTTGTACAGCCTGCAGGATGGGGGGACCCTTGGGTGGTTCTGCAGAGGGTAGGGTGTTGCGGGTGGTTCCTCAAGGCTCTGAAGGGGGGGGGAGCTGCGTGGTGTGTGTAACGAGCATTACTTGTAGTCGCAGTTGGAATCCTGTGATGCTGTTATCTGCTGTTTTCTTGTGCAGAGCTGGAAGCGTACGCGGGGGTCATCAGCGCCTCCGTGCCACAGGGCGACCTCAGTAAGGAGAAGAAGGACCTCTCGGAGAGCTCTCTAAAAGTCCTGAGGTAAGTGACTGTCTAATGTCCTGCAGCTTTTACTCAAGAGCAAAGGCTGTGGTGCAGTGCGTGCAGAGAGCTAAGGGCACAGCAGTGTGAATGCAGAGCCTAAATTGTTAACTCGTCTTGTGTTCGCTTGCAGCATTTCCACGGAGCGACATCGCGCGGAGGTCCGCAGAGCGGTGAACGATGAGCGCCTTACTACTATTGCTCACAAGTGAGTGCACCGGAATTACCTGTCAAGGTGTCTTCAGAGGGGGGTAATAGGTGAAGTGTTGTCCCTGATCTTATGGGTGTCCGGCCCTTACATATTACTCCGCTCTAACATAGAAAACCCCTTTAAGGAAGTCCTCCAGAGCTTGTACTCATAATCTGCTTCTTCAACTGGAAAGCCAGCAGGTTCATCTCTCGTGCTGGCCGAAGCTCCGGTAATACAGAATGTCTGTCAGAATCATCGGGAAATGTCCTGGGAGTTCAGCTCTGAAGTCTGTACAATTGTGATGCAGCTCTGAAGGACTTCACTTCTGCAGATTATTCAAAGGTTTTTTGTAGACGAGGAGTTATTCACATTCTTCCTTTATGACTCTTCCCTCAGTATGTCCGGTCCAAACAGCTCTTCGGAGTGGTCCATTGAAGGGCGGAGGTGATCCCGCTCATGCCTCGCTGGTCCGAGACGGCGTTCACTGCCGCAGCCAACGCCATCGCTAACTCAGCAGGACAGCACAAAGCCCGCTGCCAGACCCGCCGAGACTGGGAACAAGGAAGTGAGAACACAGACCGGGGGCCCTGGACCAGCACCATAGTCATCACTGACTTACATCCCCCTTATATCTTCTTCCTAGTGGTGGTGTGTTACTCCTACACCAGTACAACATCACACCCACATCCACACCCGTGCCCAGAGGGAGTGTAGCTACTGTCAAGTCACCTCGACCTGCCAGCCCTGCCTCCAAGGTGTGGTCCTACCAGCGGCAGCAACGTGTATTGTAAAAAAGTAAGTAATCCTGTATTATACTCCAGAGCTGCACTCACTATTCTGATGGTGGAGTCCTTGTGACATCATAGATGAAATAATTCTTTCCCTCTCCCTTTAGGTGTGAACTGCCAGATGATGATGAGAAGCACTCGGAAGCGGCGGCGCACTAATCCAGCAGTCCTCTCCGGTGTTGTCTTAAGGATGTTCCCAACCTTTCTACTCCGGTTCCAAGACTATTGCTGTGCCCGTCTCGGCGCCCGAAAAGCAACATGAGTAACATCATGCAGAGCATCGCTAATCCTGCCTCCGCACATGTCGCCGGTCAAGATACGGTTAGTAAGCCGACCACCCAGACCACCAACACCTCTACCCAGAAGGTCAGTGTCACGTGCCTCTCTGGGGTTATGAGGGGGGACAGGGAAGGTAATTAACTTGATTTTCAGCCGGACTAGAGGGGAGCTTACAGATATTCATTACAACTTTAAAATGAAAGGTTTTCTAGAGTCATCATAATCCTAAAGGAAATCTACATCATAATCCATAAACCAGGGACATTACTCATAGATCCAGACCACCGTGACTTGTGGTAATTTCTTATATGTTATTCATGGACTCCTTCCTTCTAAAATCAATTTTAAAATTAGCCTGAAGGGCTTGTAGGGGGTGTTACCAGAGGTCCTAGGTGCTGAAGCTTCTCAGTTGTAACACTGTGTCCCGCTCCCTCTGCTTTGCTGTATCTCACCAGTGGGAGGAGATGTGCACCTGCACAGTTGGTGTAACAGCTTATGAAGCGACAGCACGGATTGGCTCTTGTATGATACTGCGGACCACATAGCAGCAAAAATTATGATGCTGGAGGACCCTCAGGAGCAGTACAGTACCGATGCAAATTTTACACTTCTGGGTCCTCTCTGGGCGCGTTCTCTGTGTCCTTTCCTCCAATGCATAACCACTATTGTCATTCATAGTCAGGACGTTGGAGCGGCAGGAGAGGACCGGGTAACAGAGCACGTCTCGGCTGCACTCCCATTACCCGGCCTCCTGCACGATGATCAGTTATGTTACATCATGGAAGTTCTCATTCTACAACTGTGGCTGACGGGTCTGCATGAAGTTGTCAGTGCGGGTTTTGAGCACCCCGATCGCTGCATATTGTGTACATGCTCAGTGGGGAAGCTCCTCTGTTGTAGATTAGAGTTGGAGTCTGTTCTTGGCTTCAAGACCTACAACATGGTTGAGAGGCCGAGGCTGCATCTGTTGTGTGTGTGTTGTGTAAATATACATAGATAAAACTGGAGTTGTGCATCTCTCGTTTCTCACTCGCCTTTAAAGGAGTTGTCCGGATTGGTGTAGTGGCCTCGCTCCATCATCAGCAGCGAGGTGTCATTGAGAATCACCGTGGTTTGAACCTGTGCAACCTTTGTACAGTAAGTGCACCTAGTGACAAAGAAGACATACGACGCATCCAACCCTAATTCTATCGAAGTATATCCACCAATCAAACCATCCTCCCTCACTCGTCACTGACAGTCCCTCGTCATCACACCTCCCACCCACAGACCCACACCCCTTACTTTAACCAAGGTAACGGTTACGACGAGTCCACCCATTAGTGAGCCCTTAGGACGGATTACAAGCCTCCAGACGTCTGTAATTGTAACAACCCCTCAGCTGTGAGCAGTTGCGCTTGTCGTGTTAACCATTATTTACATCATGACTTGTTTCTTTTTCTCTCTTCACCCCCTGACAGGTATCTGTCACCACCTCTCAGCTCCACCTTTGTCCCCACATTTGTATCAAGTCCACATACTACGCGGGCGGTCACTCAAATCTGGTCCCCACATAGGTCATCCTCCACCACCAGAAGGGCCAGCGTGGCACCTCTGCCCAGTCCTGGCTTATCCCAGCAACAACAGAGTCCACCCGGGTACGGATAGCACGCCGCAACCGTGGGTCCTCACGACGTCATGTCACAGGGCACAAAGAGTAGACATTGTACAGTCTGCAGCTCTCCATGTATCACCGTCACCACACAGATCATTCACAACTGTTGTTATGTCATGAGTGGAAATATTATGGATACCTGTTGTGATAACGGTACATCGTTACAAGGTCAGCTGGACTTTCTGCATGTCTCCAGAATATGTGATAGAGCGAATTTCGGTCCATGGATGATACGAAATTCCTGCCTCTCGCTGAAGCAACAGAGCAGTGGACCTGGGTGTACATTCTCGCTAATACGTTTTGTTTTTGGTTAGGTGTCTCCACGTCAACAGTGAAAGCCTACTTCCAATAGACTCCCCTCGCCAAAGAGTCTGGTGCTGCTTTTTCCCCGCCAAATCCTTGCGCAGTTTCCAAAGCTGTACCAAACAATACCCAAAGCACAGATCCATCAGATCTCCCGCAGGCCACCTCCTCTGGCCAATCAACCGCCTTGTCCCACCCTGCCCCACCCACAGCAACAGATGCCCCAGGGATCAAACCCACCATACGATCAAGCAGGAGTCTGGTGAGTACAAACAACAGGAGCTAGTGTGAGCGGGTTTAAGGGGAGAGGGAGGAGGGGGATGCAGTCTTAAGATTTGTTATGTTTAGTAAGTGTTCAGATTAGAGCACAAGCCCTTGACTTCACACCAGTAAGAACACGCCCACTTGGAATCAAAATCTATTTTTATTCTTACTGTGGTACAGTGTCAAAATTTAATCACAAAGCAAGTACAGCCAAGTAAGATTTCCTCCCGAAACCGTGGTCTGATCTCTGCCGAACACAGCAAACTCCCAATCATGGTGGTCAGCAGTAATGGGGCCATAATGACCACCAAATGGTCCACCCCCAGCGGTGGTAAGTTTTATAATCTAAGACGTCACTCATTCACAGGATAAGTAATGTCATGTATGTACACAGTGACTGCATCAGAAGAATAGCGATTGCAGCTCTGGGGTATAATACGATTGAACTCAGGATCAGTACAGGATAAGTAATGTCATGTATGTACACAGTGACTGCACAAGCAGCAGAATAGCGATTGCCGGGCTCCGGGTATAATACAGGATGTAACTCAGGATCAGTACAGGATAAGTAATGCCATGTATGTAACACGGACTGCAGCAGCGCAGCAGAATAGTGAGTGCAGCTCTGGGGTATAAACAGGATGTAACCAGGATCAGTACAGGATAAGTAATGTGTCATGTATGTAAACAGTGACGCACCAGCAACAAAATAGTGAGTGCAGCTCTGGGGTATAATACAGGATGGAACTCAGGATCGTACAGGATAAGGTATGTTATGTATATACAGTGACTCCACCGCAGCAGAAAGTGAGTGCAGCTCTGGGATATTATACAGGGTGTAAGATCTCGGATAAGACAGGATATGTAATGTCATGTATGTTACACATGACTGCCAGCAGCAGAATAGTGAGTGCAGCTCTGGAGTATAATACAGGATGTAACTCAGGATCAGTACAGGGATAAGTAATGTTAGTATATACAGTGACTCCACCACAGCAGAATAGGAGTGCAGCTCTGGGATATTATACAGGGTGTTAACTCAGGATCAGTACAGGATATGTAATGTCATGTATGTACACAGTGACTGCACCAGCAGCAAATAGTGAGTTGCAGTCTGGAGTAAATGCAGGATCGTAACTCAGGATAAGTACAGGATAAGTAATTCATAGTAACAGTGATGCACCAGCAGCAGAATAGTGAGTGCAGCTCTGGAGGATAATACAGGATGAATCAGGATCATAAGGATAAGTAATGTCATGTATGTACACAGGACTGCACAGCAGAAGAATGAGTGTGAGAGCAGTATGGTTGGTATAATACAGGATGAACTCAGGATCAGTACAGGATAAGTAATGTCATGTATACACAGTGACCAACAGCAGCGAATAGTGAGTGCAGTATAATACGAGGAGTGTTTGGGAGACGATTGTTATCACTCATGGACATTGTTGGTTATTGAGAAGTTTTCTCAGTCTGTACTTTTTTTTCTTTTTTTCCTTCAGGGACCCAAGCGTCTTACACAGCGTTCCGGCTGTCAGCTCAGCGCTTGGGGCCGCATGGCGGGCTACTTCAGGGGCCACGTATGGTGAAGACACACCAGTGGAAGTATTATCACGTTGTGCCAAAGTCTCTGGCTACACTGGGAGGCAAACAGATCATCAGTAGTAACATTGTGTCCGGTAAGCAGAATAATGGGCAGCTCCTGCTCACAGCTGAGGGGTTGTTTGCAGTTGGATAAATTGGGGGGTTGACTCCTCCGAGTTTCTCCTCTTTATCACAGGTGTTATAGTAAACAGAAGATGAGGGATTTTCAGTTATTTTCTGTGGGATTACCTTGGCCGGGGATCGTCTGTCTTACAAGGTGTCGGAGGAGCCGCTGGCTCCAGAGGGTTTTGCAGGACACATTACGGGGCCCAGTAAACGCTGCGCAGCCTCTTTATAGGGTGTGAGTGACGTGTCCTGCACAGGATCAGGCCCAGGCTGTGTGACAGGTTGTAATTACAATACACCAGTGCCGGGGTGCTGCATACCTGCCATGTGCCCGCCCTCCATGCCAAGCCGAGCCTGGTATAAAGTATCCTGGCTTGTAGATAGAAGGGGGGGCCCCTTGTAGATGGGGGGGGGGGGATATCCTGGTTGGTGGCCTTGTTGTAAGGGGAGGGGGGCATCCTGGCGGGCAGTGATTGTAGATGGAAGAGGGGGGGGGGCGTCTCGTTTGTGGCAGTGCCCTGCACGATGGGAGGGTGGCGTCCTGGTTGTGGACAGCGCAATTGTAGATGGAGAGGGTTGGGGGTTTGTCCTGGTTGGTAGCACCTTGTAGATGGGCAGGGGGGCACATCCTGCCCTCCAGCGCCATGTAGATAGGGAAGGGGGGGGGACATCCTGCCTGGCAGTATAAACACATCACTCCATTTACTGTGTTTGTGGATGCAATCTATTGTTCCTGTTATCAGACATTCAGACTGGAGTGATGCTTACTATTTTTTTGTGAGTGGTCGCAGTATACAAACCTCACTTCCGCGGTGATGACCACTTTATATGTCCAGCGCTGAGACTCTGTGCCTCGTGTTATCAGCCACTCCTCTTTTAAATGCTCTTGTACTATAATACGAGATGTGATGGATATTGACCACTAAAACTCTCCGTCTTATAGGACTTTGTGGGTGCAGCACCCCCGTAACTTGTCTCTCTACCTTTTATAGGTCAACCCACAAAGATCACCACCATTCCCATGACTTCTAAGCCCAACGTCATTGTGGTGCAGAAAACAACGGGCAAAGGTACAACCATCAGGGGATCCCAGGGAGAAGAAGAAAGTGGTCACCACCCTGCTGAACGCCGGGGTTAATGTGCAAGCGGGGGCGGATAGAGGCAAGGCCTAAGCATTGGGGCAATTGTACTCGTGTCATGTCTCTAATAGGGATTTATTCCAGGGTGATAAGCTCTGCAAGCATGACCAGCCGGCACCAGCCCGCCATCATCACCGCCACCCGGCCATCACCAAGATGATCTTCACCCAGCCCAAGGGCAAGGGTCAACGAGTGCAGCCAGCTACAAGATCATACCCACCAAAATAGTGTATGGGCAGCAGGGGAAAACCACGGTATGTGTGCTGTGCTGTGGTTACTTATCTTGTACTGACGTAGTTACATCCTAGTATATGCCAGAGCTGCACTCACTATTCTGCTGCTGGGTGCAGTCACTGTGTACATACATGACATTACTTATCCTGTACTGACTGAGTTACATCCTGTATTATACTCCAGAGGTGCACTCACTATTCTGCTGCTAGGTGCAGTCACTGTGTAAATACATGACATACTTATCTTGTAAGATCCTGAGTTACATCCTGTATTATACGCCAGAGCTGCCTCACTATTCTGCTGCTGGTGCAGTCACTGTGTACATACATGACATTACTTATCCTGTATTGATCCGAGTAGTTACATCCTGTATTATAATCCAGAGCTGCACTCACTATTCTGCTGCTGGTGCAGTCACTGGTGTACATACATGACATTACTATTTTTCCCCTGTACGGATCCTGAGTTACATCCTGTATTATACCCAGAGCTGCACTCATATTTGCTGCTGGTTGAAGTCACTGGTACCATAAGGACATTAACTTATCCTGTACGTGATCCTGAGTTACTCCTGTATTATACTCAGAGCTCCACTCACTATTCTTGCTGCGTGTGTGCAGTCACTGTGTAACATACATGACTTACTATCCTGTTACTGATTCCCGAGTTTATCCCTTTCCCTAGCCCCTCCCCTATCTGCTCAATTTGCGCTGCTTGTCAGTTACTGTTGATACATGCATGACACTATTACTTCTCGTTTGTACTTGATCATGAGTACATTGCTGTATTATACCCCAGATTGCTGCTATCTCACTATTGTTGCTGCTGGTGCAGTCATAGGGTGTACATACATGACAGTACTTATACGTACTGATCCCGAGTTATTCCAGAGCATGCCAACTCAATATTCGCTGCTGTTTTTTTTTTTTGGGGCGATCACTGGTGTACATACATGACATTACTTACCTGTACTGATCCCGAGTATATCCAGAGCTGACACTCACTATTCTGCATGCTGGTGAGTCACTGTGTACATACATGACATTACTCTCTCATGTACTGATCCTGAGTTACATCCTTGTATTATACCTAGAGTTGTACTCATACTTCTGCTGGTCAGTCACTGGTACATACATGACATTACTATCCTGTACGGATCCTGAGTTACATCCTGTATTATATCCAGAGCTGACTTCACTATTCTGCTGCTGGGAACGTTCATGGGTACATACATGACATTACTTATCCTTAACTGATCCTCGAGTTACATCGTATTGACCCCAGAGTGACACATACTATTTGGCTGGTGCAGTCACGTGCTAATACAATGAATTACTTATCATGTACTGATCCTGAGTTACATCCTGTAGTTTACCCCGAGCGGCACTCAATATTCGGCTGCTGGTTGCAGTCACGTATACATACATGACATTACTATCTTGTACTGACTCCTGTTTTGTTTTTATCCTCTATCAGGTCCATCATTAAAACCTTAAGCGGTATACACCAGGCGACGGCATGAGTGAGCAGACTCGGCAGCTGGTTACTGAGGACATTATACAGCAGGCACTCTCGGGTGGACTGGAAACCACCAGCGCCACCATTCAAGAAGTTAAAGAGGACACAGAGAGCCAGCTCATCATTCTAACGAGTCTCCAGAGCTCCCAAGTGGTGCCTAATGTCTACATGTTCAAGTTAAGCAAAAAACAAACTACACGATGTTGCTCTCCTTCTATGTGTCTCAGTCAGTGAACCTGAGTATCATCTGAGGCTAATTTTTTTGTTAGGTTGAGCATGAAAAGGTATCCATAACCCCTCCCACGTCTCAATTTATATTCAACCCTGCCCAAGATCGCTATGATTCTGATCCCGGCGAGTCGGCTCGGCACTAGCTTGCAGCTTTTCCTATAGCGGCATTAAGGGAAAGAATCTTGTATGTACATTGCTATCTATGCTTTTCAGCTATGATCACTTGAAGGGGACAGGGGATTGTTAATTTGGCTAGTTTCCCGTTCACACTGGCGCACTCTTGTATGTCTACTCCCCTTTGTAAGTAGGCATCAGTGACATAGGGTGCACATGTTCTTTAACAAATATACAATACTTGAAACTTCAGATTCTCAGCCGGTGGTCAAACGTCCATTGCTCCGTGCGTCAAGACTGGTTCGGGAGCAGTGAATAGCCATGTGACACCACACCCAATAATCTACCCAGGACATCGCCGGGAGAGTCCACCAGTTCTGCAACGTCCACATCAAAGCCCTGATGGAGCTGCAGCAAACCAGTGGTGAGTCCCAGAGATGTGGTGGGAAGAGTAAGTCCTCATGCGAACCGGATCTTCCACCCGAAATTCTTGTTACTGATACATGAACTTGATCCATTTATCTGTGACTATAGTTACATCGAGAGCTGCATCAAAAAATCTGCTGACTTCTTAATTGTGTGCTAATTTCATTCTTTATTGATCTCAGTTCTTCTTCTTACTTGTTTGCTGCTTTGACATTTAGGGAATGCAGTCTTTATACTGAGCACTGTCATTTGTTGGTGTCCGCGCTACGATAGTCATTTGAGTTTTTTATACATGCCCGTGTAAAAATAATTCTTAGTTATCTGGGTGGTTTATATGCCTCTCCAACTTGCAAGCACTAACGGGTACTTATTGCGACTAGGTCCCCAACCAGTACACATGATAGTAGAGAGTTTAAAAGACCAATAAAAGTTGCAAAAAACGTGATCTAACTGTGATACATTAGCAAGAGAGGGGTTATGATTCGCTTTGTTATTGAGTGGTAGAGTATCTGATTGGGCTTCCTAACTGTTGTGACCCCTCATCCCGTATGGGGTCCGTTTGTATCCTAGTAACAGAGCGGCACAGCAGTCGTGTTCATTTATACACCTCTTTCGCCTATGTGGTTCTGACTCCTGTTAAAAGGTTTGTACCAATAGGGGATAACAAGATGGATTGGTTGCGAGTCTGACTAGCTGGGACCCCATTATCACAAGTCAGAGCATCCATCAGAATCCAAAGAACCGCGGTTTTCATGAGGCTCCCGTATTTCTTAGAGAGGCAGAAAGGACACGCTGTCCACTTATATAGTGACCACCATTCATGCAGCAATCAAACCTTCGCCCTAAACGCTTTTGTGCCACAGATAAGTTGATTTAGAAACCCTTTAAAGGAAACTTACCAGTTTAGAATGGCACCGGGGTAAGCTGTAAGTACCGGGGCACCCAGCTAGGGTGAGCTCGTGCGAGTACTACTTTCGTTAGTGTTTATAAACCGCAGCTAGCGGTTTTAACACATTTTTAAACGATTCTAGAGCAGAAGGGCTTCGGCGCCTGCGGTGACGCCGATCGTGCGAGCGCCTACCTATAGGAATAGCGGAGATGTGTGACGCACACCGGTCAGCAGCGCCAGCGCGAAGCCCCTCTGCTCTAAAGTGTTAAAAAGTGTTTAAAACCGCGAGTACCGCAGTTTTATACTACGACGAAAGTAAGTACCGGCACAGCTCACCATGAGCTCACACTGACTGGTGCCGGTACTTACAGCTTTACACCTGCCATTCATACTGGTTAGGTTCGTAAGCAATTGTGGAGAAGGCATAATTTAAAACCCCTAAATTGTGATCGCGTAGGGGGTTAAACGGTGAGGCCCCCCCTGTTTGCACACTTATCTGCTTCTCAAGGCACGCAACGCTTAACTCTGATACCTTCTCTCTACAAAATTGGAAATAAGGGGTTACGGAGGGGAGAAACTGGTCTGACTACTTTCATTTCTCACAGGTGAGTGGGTTGGCAAGCACGTCCTATAGCAATCTTACGCTGGAGCAAGCTGTGTTCTATTGCAGTTTATGCAGCTCGCTTGTGGATCGATAGAGCATCATATACTATATATATTATCATTATAATATCCTGTACGGTATTGAAGTGCTTGTTGCGTAGCTCCATCTCGTAGTGGACATTGTGATGTGACCACTGGACCAGGCATCACAAACGTAATGGTGGCGGTCCAGCAGAAGGCACCCCGGTAATCGGATTCTTAGGTGGTGATCCATTTCAAACAAAAAAATGAGCGTACCACTGAACCCAATAGTACTACAAGAACAAGCACGACCCGATAGTTCTACAAGAACGAGCATGACCCGATAGTTCTACAAGGACAAGCATGACCTGATATAGAAAATATGCCCTCAGCCCTATTGTTTCATATGACTGTTTGTACTCTTTTTTCACCTTTTATACTTGTATATGTCCCCTATGATTTGTACAGAATATGATGGCGCCATATATATATTATTATTATTATTATTATGCGGCCTAAACTCATTATTCGTTTCCTTTCAGTCCTCCAAAGCTGCAGTAGCACATAGGGGTCGCTGTAGCCGTTTTCTTGTATGTTCCTATCCGGCTTCCGTCAGCAGCCGATACCACGTCATACCCTCCTCCATCTGTCATACGCTCGCCTCATCTGTGAAACTAACCAATCAGATGAAGGGACTACAACTCCCGGCGTTCCTTGCGCATGCGCAATGTTACCGGCGCGCCATCTTGACAGCGGGAGCTGCAATCAAACCCAGTGGATCTGTGCTGGCAGAGCGCTCCGCGAGCCTAATCTTGTTGCCGGGGGATATCCGCGGTGATAGGACTAGCCGGGGCCCTGTTGTGCGTGCCGGGGGTGTCCTGAGCGTGAGCGGGGCTGCAGGGAGTGATGCCTTCTAGTGTTCTCCCCATCAGGGCTGTGTGACTGCAGGCGGCAGGATGCCAGTGGTGTGGCCGACTCTCCTGGACTTCAGCCGAGATGAATGTAAACGGATCCTCCGGAAACTGGGTAGATTTTCCTTCCGTTATTCCGCTCCCATTGCCACTGCGCATGCGCCTCCTCTGCTATTGTGTGTGAATAGACAGGGCACGCCCCCTCGGTGACGTCAACGCGCTGTCTGTCTGATTGTAAACATATCACCAGCAGTGAGGGGGCGACACCGGCAGAGGGCGCTGGTGTACAGCCACAGAGGCGGATAAACGGATCACTGAGATGCTGCTCCGCTACTGTGTAACAAGCTGAGGCGCTAGTGCTCTCTGGTGGCAGCCAGGGCGTGTTACAAGGCGCTTTACAATAACCAGAATATGACTGGAGTCCTGGCCATTGTGTTCTGTGTCAGAAAAGAGTCAAATTTACCTGAGATGAGTCAAGGTTCAAAGCTGCATGGGTCGTGTCCCTTCAGATGTCATTATCTTCACTTTTATAGCACCTAGAAACACGGTGCTGGTGTCCTATTAAAGATATGAATCTCATCTTTCACACCGGAGATAGACACCTAAGGAAATGGCTAAAAAATGTGCTATAGATTCTCTTCCCGCCTGTTCCTGCAACTGTTATAGCTCTGGTTGTGTAGCTCAGATCTGAAAGATGAGATTCTTATCTTTAATATGATACAAGTATTATCTTTCTAGGTGCTGCAGGAGTGAAGAAAGTTGCGTCTGACGTGACGCTCCTCCTGCAGGCTCTAAACTTGACTCATCTCGGGTGAATATGACTCTTTTCTGTTTGTCACATGACTTTTAGAGGGGATTTCTGGCAGGGAGGTGGGGTAGAAGGGCCTAGGGGTTACTTACCATTCATTTACATAAAAGTAATTCTCTTTATGAGTAAGAGCTCCCTGTACACAAATATATTTCTGGGATCTACCGAGCAGTGTTAACAGTTAAATTACCACAAAGGAAGAACAGCGCCCCTCTTGTCTGTAGGTTGTATGTGGTATTGCAGTAGCGACTGCTTTCTCAACTTGAAGATGAGATGAAAGTACTTTGATCGCCACTGTTCACACAGCGCCATGCATTGTATAGTGGCTGTGTATGGTATTACAGGACACATGACTGATAAATGTGTTAGTTCAGGCCTGAGGGGGTGTAAGAGATGCCCCCGATTCAGGCAGCTAAATGGTCTTATCAGCCATGTCAGTCTGGGGAGAGAGCGGCTCTGTTAAAATGACTGCAGAAAGTGCGCCTCTAGTGGTGTAATTAACACATTACACTTCCGGACGGACCTGGTGGTCCAGTTATTACATGGATTAAGTGACCCCTGACCATTGTGTCTAATGACCTCATCATGATTCTGCTCATCACCGAGCACTCGCTGTTCTGCCGGCCTCAGCGCTGCCTTCTCTCCATGTCATTGTCTGTACACGGCTTTCCATAGCGGGAAGCGTCATCCTTACATCGGGTGATAACAGCTGGCAGAATTGTGAATGCAGCTCTGAAGCATTAGGCGAACCATTGATTGAGTGACTAAACATTTAATGTACACTGGTTTTGGGAGGGTAAGTGTTGGACCTGATGTCAAGGGAAGTAAGTCGGAGAGGGGGTCTCTGGAGAGGGGGTCTCTGGAGAGGGGTCTCTGGAGGTATTTGGAATGATCAGACCTTCCTTATAAGGTTGTGTTTGGTTCCATGCGGCACTGCAGGGGGGTCAGGGGGCCCCAGTTATTCTACACTGCTCCGGAGGAGGGGGGGGGGGGGCGTGGATGGTTCCGCACGGCTCTGTGCGGTGGGGGCTGTGGGGTCGTCTCGCGCAAGTGATTCTGCATGGCTCTGCGGGGCGGAGCTTTGGCACGGGAGGTTCTGCGCGGCTCTGCTGAATGTAGACTTTGTACAGCTCTGCAGGATGGGGGGACCCTTGGGTGGTTCTGCAGAGGGTAGGGTGTTGCGGGTGGTTCCTCAAGGCTCTGAAGGGGGGGGGAGCTGCTGTGGGTGTGTAACGAGCATTACTATGTAGTCGCAGTTGGACATCCTGTGCTGCTGTTATCTGCTGTTCTTCTTGTGCAGAGCTGGAAGCGTACGCGGGGGTCATCAGCGCCCTCCGTGCACAGGGCGACCTCAGTAAGGAGAAGAAGGACCTTCTCGGAGAGCTCTCTAAAGTCCTGAGGTAAGTGACTGTCTAATGTCCTGCAGCTTTTACTCAGAGCAAAGGCTGTGGTGCAGCTGCGTGCAGAGAGCTAAGGGCACAGCAGTGTGAATGCAGAGCCTACATGGTTAACTCGTCTTGTGTTCGCTTGCAGCATTTCCACGGAGCGACATCGCGCGGAGGTCCGCAGAGCGGTGAACGATGAGCGCCTTACTACTATTGCTCACAAGTGAGTGCACCGGAACTTACCTGTCAAGGTGTCTTCAGAGTGGGGTAATAGGTGAAGTGTTGTCCCTGATCTTCTGGGTGTCCGGCCCTTACATATTACCTCCGCTAAACATAGAAACCCCTTTAAGGAAGTCCTCCAGAGCTGTACTCATAATTCTGCTTCTTCAACTGGAAAGCCAGCAGGTTCATCATCTCCGCTGCTGGCCGAAGCTCCGGTAATACAGAATGTTCTGTCAGAATCATCGGGAAATGTCCTGGGAGTTCAGCTCTGAAGTCTGTACAATTGTGAATGCAGCTCTGAAGGACTTCACTTCTGCAGATTATTCAAAGGTTTTTTTGTAGACGAGACGTTTATTCACATTCTCTTCCTATGACTCTTCCCTCAGTATGTCCGGTCCAAACAGCTCTTCGGAGTGGTCCATTGAAGGGCGGAGGCTGATCCCGCTCATGCCTCGCCTGGTCCCGCAGACGGCGTTCACTGCCGCAGCCAACGCCATCGCTAACTCAGCAGGACAGCACAACGCCTCGCTGCCAGACCCCGCCGAGACTGGGAACAAGGAAGGTGAGAACACAGACCGGGGGTCCTGGACCAGCACCATAGTCATCACTGACTTACATCCCCCTTATATCTTCTCTCCTAGTGGTGGTGTGTTACTCCTACACCAGTACAACATCCACACCCACATCCACACCCGTGCCCAGCGGGAGTGTAGCTACTGTCAAGTCACCTCGACCTGCCAGCCCTGCCTCCAATGTGGTGGTCCTACCCAGCGGCAGCACCGTGTATGTAAAAAGTAAGTAATCCTGTATTATACTCCAGAGCTGCACTCACTATTCTGCTGGTGGAGTCCTTGTGTACATCATAGATGAAATAATTCTTTCCCTCTCTCCCCTTAGGTGTGAACTGCTCAGATGATGATGAGAAGCCTCGGAAGCGGCGGCGCACTAATTCCAGCAGCTCCTCTCCGGTTGTCTTAAAGGATGTTCCCAAACCTTCTACTCCGGTCTCCAAGACTATTGCTGTGCCCGTCTCTGGCAGCCCGAAAAGCAACATGAGTAACATCATGCAGAGCATCGCTAACTCCTTGCCTCCGCACATGTCGCCGGTCAAGATCACGTTTAGTAAGCCGACCACCCAGACCACCAACACCTCTACCCAGAAGGTCAGTGTCACTGCCCTCTGGGGTTATGGGGGGACAGGGAAGGTAATTACTTGTATTTCCAGCCGGACTAGAGGGGAGCTTACAGATATTCATACAACTTTAAAATGAAGGGTTTTTCTAGAGTCATCATACTCCTAAAGGAAATCTACCATCAAAATCCATAAACCAGGGACATTACTCATAGATCCAGACACCGTGACTGTGGTAATCTTCTTATATGTGTTATTCATGGACTCCTTCCTTCTAAAATCAACTTTTAAAATTAGCCTGAAGGGCTTTAGGGGGTGTTACCAGAGGTCCTAGGTGCTGAAGCTTCTCAGTTTGTAACACTGTGTCCCGCTCCCTCTGCTTGCTGTATCTCACCCAGTGGGAGGAGATGTGCACCTGCACAGTGTAACAGCTTATGAAGCGACAGCACGGATTGGCTCTTGTATGATACTGGAGACCACATAGCAGCATAAAATTACTGATGCTGGAGACCCTCAGGAGCAGTACAGTACAGCTGCAAATTCTTACCACTTCTGGGTCCTCTCTGGGCGCTTCTCTCTGTGTCTTTACCCCAATGCATACAACTATTGTCAGTAGTCAGGACGTGGAGCGGCAGGAGAGGACCCGGTAACAGTGAGCACGTCTCGGCTGCACTCACCATTACCCGGCCTCCTGCACCGATGATCAGTTATGTTACATCATGGAAGTTCTCATTCCAACTCGTGGCTTGACGGGCTGCATGAAGTCTGTCAGTGCGGGTTTTGCACCCCGATCGCTGCATATTGTGTACATGCTCAGTGGGGAAGCTCCTCTGTTGTAGATTAGAGTTGGAGTCTGTTCTTTGGCTTCAAGACCTGACACATTGGTTGAGATGGCCGAGCTGCATCTGTGTGTGTGTGTGTGTATAATATACATATAGCACTAAACCTGGAGTCTGTGCATCTCTCGTTTCTACTCGCCTTTTAAAGGAGTTGTCCAGGATTGGTGTAGTGGCCTCGCTCCATCACTCAGCAGCTGTGGATAGTTGTGTCATTGAAGAAATCAACCGTGATACTTGTAACCCTGTGCAAACCCTTTTGTACACATGTAAACAGTGCACCTACGGGTGTGCACTACATCAGTGAGCCAGGAGAGGGCAGTAGTGAGCGCCTTAGACTGATAAAGCTCCAGACTGTCTGTAATTGTAACAACCCCTCAGCTGTGAGCAGTGCGCTTGTCGTGTTAACCATTTATTTACATCCTGACTTGTTTCTTTTCTTCTTCTTCACCCCCCTGACAGGTCATCATCGTCACCACCTCTCCCAGCTCCACCTTTGTCCCCAACATTTTATCCAAGTCCCACAACTACGCGGCGGTCACCAAACTGGTCCCCACATCGGTCATCACCTCCACCACCCAGAAGGCGCCAGCGGTGGCCACCTCTGCCCAGTCCTGCGCTGTCATCGCCAGCAGCACCAGTGCCACTCCGGTGTCCACAGGAAGCATCGCCGTCACCACCGTGGTGTCCTCCACCCCATCCCTGGTCATGTCCACAGTGGCACAAAGTAAGACATTGTACCAGCTCTGCAGCTCTCCATGTTATCACCCGTCACCACACAGATCAATCACAACTGTTTGTTGTCAGTGAGTGGAAATATCTATGGATACCTGTTGTGATAACGGTACAATTCCGTTACAATGTGTCAGCTGGACTTTCTGCTATGTCTCCAGAATATGATCAGAGCAGAATTTCGGTCCATGGATGATAACAGAAATGTTCCTGCTCGCTGACAGCAAGCAGAGCAGTGGACCTGGCGTGTACATTTCTCGCTAATACGTTTTTGTTTTTGGCTTAGGTGTCTCCACGTCAACAGTGAAAGCCTCTTCCAATAGACTCCCCTCGCCCAAGAGTCTGGTGGCTTCTCCCGGCCAAATCCTTGCGCAGTTTCCAAAGCAGTACCAACAATCGCCAAAGCACCAGATCCATCAGATCTCCCAGCAGGCACCTCCTCTGGCACAATCAACCGCCTTGTCCCACCCTGCCCCCACCCCACAGCAACAGATGCCCCCAGGGATCAAACCCACCATACAGATCAAGCAGGAGTCTGGTGAGTACACCAACCGGAGCTATGTGAGCGGGTAAGGGGAGAGGAGGGGGATGCAGCTTAAGATTTGTTATGTTTTAGTAAGTGTTCAGATTAGAGCACAAGCCCTGACTTCACACCAGTAAGAACACGCCCACTTGGCAATCAAAATCTATTTTATTCTTACTGTGTTACAGGTGTCAAAATAATCACACAGCAAGTACAGCCAAGTAAGATCCTCCCGAAACCGGTGTCTGCATCTCTGCCGAACAGCAGCAACTCCCCAATCATGGTGGTCAGCAGTAATGGGGCCATAATGACCACCAAACTGGTCACCACCCCCAGCGGTAAGTTTTATAATCTAAGACGTCACTCATCACAGGATAAGTAATGTCATGTATGTACACAGTGACTGCATCAGCAGAATAGCGATTGCAGCTCTGGGGTATAATACAGATGTAACTCAGGATCAGTACAGGATAAGTAATGTCATGTATGTACACAGTGACTGCACCAGCAGCAGAATAGCGTTGCAGCTCTGCGGATATAATACAGGATGTAACTCAGGATCAGTACAGGATAAGTAATGCCATGTATGTAACACAGACTGCAGCAGGCAGCAGAAATAGTGAGTGCAGCTCTGGGGTATAATACAGGATGTACTCATATCAGAGCAGGATAAGTATGTCATGTAGTACACAGTGAGTGCAGCTCTGGGGTATAATACAGGATGTAACTCAGGTCGTACAGTATGTAATATGTCATGTATGTACACCAGTGACTTGCCCAGCAGCAGAATAGTGAGTGCAGCTCTGGGGTATAATACAGGATGTAACTCAGGATCATCAGGATAAGTAATGTTATGTATAACAGTGACTCCACACAGCAGAATAGTGAGTGCAGCTCTGGGATATTATACCAGGGTGTAACTCAGTCATTACAGGATATGTAAGGTCATGTATGTACACGTGACTGCACCAGCAGCAGAATAGTGAGTGCAGCTCTGGAGTTATATACAGGATGTAACTCAGGATCAGACAGGATAAGTAAATGTTATGTAGATACAGTGACTCCCAGCCAGCAGCGAATAGTGAGTGCAGCTCTGGGATATTATACAGGTGTAACTCAGGATCAGTACAGGATATGTAATTGTCATGTATGTACACAGTGACTGCACCAGCAGCAAATAGTGAGTGCAGCTCTGGGGATTATAATACAGATGTAACTCAGGATCAGTACAGGATAAGTAATGTCATGTATGTACACAGTGACTGCACCAGCAGCAAATAGTGAGTGCAGTATAATACGGAGTGGTTTGGGAGACGATTGTTATCACTCAGGACATTGTTGGTTATTGAGAAGTTTTCTCAGTCTGTTACTTTTTTCTTTCTTTTTTTCCTTCAGGGACGCCAATCGTCTTCACGCGTCCGGCTGTCAGCTCAGCGCTTGGGGCCCGCATGGCGGCTACATCAGGGGCCACGTATGTGAAGACCACCAGTGGAAGTATTATCACTGTTGTGCCAAAGTCTCTGGCTACACTGGGAGGCAAGATCATCAGTAGTAACATTGTGTCCGGTAAGCAGAATAATGGGCAGCTCCTGCTCACAGCTGAGGGTTTGTTGCAGTTGGATATATTAGGGTGACTCCCGGGGAGATTTGCTCTGGGGGTGACTCCGGTTCTTCCTCTTTATCACAGTGTATAGTTAACAGAAGATGAGGGATTTTCCGTATTTTTCTGTGGGATTACCTCTGGCCGGGGATCGTCTGTCTTACAAGGTGTTGGAGGAGCCGCTGGCTCCAGACGGTTTTGCAGGACACATTACAGGGGCCCAGTAAACGCTGCGCAGCTCTTTATAGGGTGTGAGTGACGTGTCCTGCACAGGATCAGGCCCAGGCTGTGTGACAGGTTGTAGTAATACAATACACAGTGCCGGGTGCTGCATACCTGCCATGTGCCCGGCCCTCCATGCCCAGCCGAGCCTGGTATAAAGTATCCTGGCTTGTAGATAGAAGGGGGGGCCCCTTCCAGGAGGGGGGGGGGGGATGGGGGGGGGGGGGGGGGCGGGGTGGTGGGGGGGGGGGCATCCTGGCTGGCAGCGCATTGTAGATGGAGAGGGGGGCGTCCTGTTTGTGGCAGTGCCCTGCAGATGGGGAGTGTGGCGTCCTGGTTGTGACAGCGCCTTGTAGATGGAGAGGGGGGGTTGTCCTGGTTGGTAGCACCTTGTAGATGGGCAGGGGGCACATCCTGCCCGGCAGCGCCATGTAGATAGGGAGGGGTGGGGGACATCCTGCCTGGCAGTATAACACCTCACTCCATTTACTGTGTTTGTTAATGCAATCTATTGTTCCCTGTTATCAGCCATTTCAGACTGGAGTGATGCTTACTATTTTTTTTGTGAGTGGTCGCAGTATACAAACCTCACTTCCCTGGTGATGACCACTTTATATGTCCAGCGCTGAGACTCTTGTGCCTCGCTGTTATCAGCCACTCCTCTTAAAATGCTCTTGTACTATAATACGATGTGATGGATATTGACCACTAAAACTCTCCATCTTATAGGACATTTGTGGGTGCAGCACCCCAGTAACTTGTCTCTTTACCTTTTTATAGGTACAACCACAAAGATCACCACCATTCCCATGACTTCTAAGCCCAACGTCATTGTGGTGCAGAAAACAACGGGCAAAGGTACAACCATCCAGGGGATCCCAGGGAAGAACGTGGTCACCACCCTGCTGAACGCCGGGGTAAGTGCAGCGGGGGCAGGATAGAGGCAAGGCCTAAGCATTGGGGCAATTGTACTCGTGTCATGTCTCTAATATGGGATTTATTCCAGGGTGATAAAGCTCTGCAAGCCATGCCAGCCGGCACCAAGCCCGCCATCATCACCGCCACCCGGCCCATCACCAAGATGATCGTCACCCAGCCCAAGGGCATAGGGTCAGCAGTGCAGCCAGCTACTAAGATCATTACCCACCCAAAATAGGTGGTTGTATGGGTCAGCAGGGGAAAACCCAGTATTTGTGCTGTGGCTGGTTACTTATCTTTGTACTGATCCTGAGTTACATCCTGTATTATACTCCAGAGGCTGCACTCACTATTCTGCTGCGGTGCAGTCACTGTGTACATACATGACATTACTATCCTGTACTTATCCTGAGTTACATCCTGTATATACTCCAGAGCTGCATCCACTATTCTGCTGCTGGTGCAGTCACTGTACAATACTGACATACTATCCTGTACTGTCCGTGAGTTATCATCCTGATATATACCAGAGCGATGCACTCCTATTCTGTGCTGGTGCAGTCACTGGTACATACATGACATTACTTATGTCCTGTATGATCCTGAGTTACATCCTGTATTATACTCCAGAGCTGCACTCACTATTCTGCTGCTGGTGCAGTCATGTGTACATACATGACATTACTTATCCTGTACTGATAATTGAGTTACATCAATGTATTCATACACCCAGAGCTTCACTGCAACTATTCTGCTGCGGTTGTGATGTCACTGTGTACATAACATGACATACTTATCCTGTACTGATCCTGAGTTACATCCTGGAATTCTACCCCAGAGCATGCTAACACATATTATCTGCTGCATGGTTGGCAGTTCAACTGTTGGTTACATAACATCAACATTACTTATCCGGTACTGATCCCGAGTTATAATCCAGCGATGGCTCCTCACAGTCTGATTGATGGTGAAGTACAATTAGTGACATAATGCCTGACATCTTAATTTCCATGTACTATGATAATGAGTTAAATAATGTATTTATTACTCCAAGGAGCTGTATCACCTATTCAGGTGCGCCAAGATTCACTCGTCACGGTCGAATTGTGGTAGCATGACCCGATAGTTCTACAAGGACGAGCATGACCCGATAGTTCTACAAGGACGAGCATGACCCGATAGTCTACCAGGACGGAGCATGACCCGATAGTACTACAAGGAAAGCATAACCAATAGTACTAAAGAACAAGCACGACCCGATAGTTAACACAAGGACAAGCATTAACCAATAGTACTACAGAAAAGCCACGAGCCGGATAGTTCTACAAGGACAAGCATAACCCAATAGTACTACAAGAACAAGCACGACCCGATAGTTCACTTATTGGGTTATGCTTGCCTTGTAGAACTATCGGTTTCATGCTTTCCTTGTGTAGAACTATCGGGTCGTGCTTGTTCTTGTAGTACTATTGGGTTATGCTGTCCTTGGAGAACATCGGGTCGTGCTTGTTCTTAGTACTATTGGTTATGCTTGGCCTTGTAGACTATCGGGTCATGCTTGTTCTTGTAGTACTATCGGGTCTGCTCGTCGCTTGTAGAACTATCGGGTCATGCTCTGTCCTTGTAGAACTATCGGGTCATGCTCGTCCTTGTAGAACTATCGGGTCATGCTTCGTCCTTGTAGAACTATCGGGTCCATTTTGTCCTTGTAGAACTATCGGGTCATGCTTGGCCTTGTAGAACTATCGGTATGCTTCCTGTAGAACTAGCGTTGAGTTGAATCTTTGTTGGCCTTGTAGTATATCGGGTTATGCTTGGCTTTGTAGTACTATCGGGTCATGCTTGGCCTTGTACAACTATCGGGTAATGCTTGGCTTTGTAGTACGTATCGGGTCATGCTTGGCCTGTCAACTATCGGTCATACTTGGCCTTGTAGTAATATGGGGTATCTTTGCGTTATTGGGTCATGCTTGGACTTGTAGAACTATCGGTCAGCTTGGGCCTTGTAGAACTATCGGGTCATGCTTTCTGTGCCGGGTAGAACTATCGGGTAATGTTTGGCCCTTGTAGTACTATCGGGTTATGCTTGGTTGTAGTATTATCGGTCATGCTTGGCCTTGTACAACTATCGGGTATATCTTGCCTTGTAGTACTATTGGGTAATGCTTGGCCCTTAATTGGGTCATGCTTGGCCTTGGCGTAAATGGGTCATGCTTGTCCTTGTGGTAGTATCAGGTCATCGTGGTCCTTTAGTTCTATTGGGGCATGAATGTCCTTGTCGTACTTTTGGGTCATGTTTTTTCCTGAGCTTTGTTCTGGTAGTGTATTTATGTACTGAGCTTTGTTTCTTGTAGCTCCTTTAATATTAGTAACTAGATTTTTCATTGGTACTGTATTCATGTACTGCGTCTTGGTTGCTGGTTACTGTTTTTTTATGTACTGAGATGTTTTGTCTTTGTTCTGGTACTGTTTTATGTACTGAGCTTGTTCTGGTACTTTTTTTACTGATCTTTGTTCTGGTACTGTTTTTATGTACTGAGGCTTTGTTAGGTACCTCTATTTATGTAATAAGCTTTGTTCTTGTGCTGTATTTATGCACGGAGCTTTGTTCTGGCACTGTATTTATGTACTGAGCTTTGTTTTTAGCTTTGTTCTGGCACTGTATTTATGTACTGAGCTTGTTTAGTACTGTATTTTATGTACGGAACTTTGTTTTAGTACTGTATTTATGTACTGAACTTGTTGTAGTATTTTATGTACTAGCTTTGTTCTGGTACAGTATTCATCTATTGAGCTTTGTTCTAGTGCTGTATTTATGTACTGATTTTGGCAATATACCGGTATTTTCAGATACTTTTTTTACTGACAAATGGGGGTTTGTCTTAGTTGCGTCAAAGAGTCACAAAATGTGCAATTTTCTAAAACAGTAAAACAGCGAGTAGGAGGTACAAGCTTGGCTAGACGCGTTATACTTCGTCAGATGCAGCATCAGACACTGTGTAAATCTGGTGCAGTACAAGGCGCCTGTCTCCTGTTAATATTGTTGTTAAATATTATCATTCCTTTCTATGTCCTTTAATATATTCTTCCCAAATCGTCACCGTGTGACACCGAAGGACTTAGGGTCATTCTAATAAAAAGTTACATTTATTGCCATCATCCAGGTTGGAAAAGACAAAATACTTGCATAGTTTATCAGTCACGTGTCCATGAGGTGATGTTCTGGTCGGTGTTCAGTGGGTTTCATATTCTCCCAGTTGCTCTTCCTATATCTTCATCCATATGTTCTCCGGCCATCCTTGTGTTTCTTTATGTGCGTCCTCCCATGTCGCCACTGTGTGTGAGCCTGGTGTCCCTCCTTGACCACTTGAAGGGAACAAATTCTAAAGTCTCACTTTCATAGAGTAACATTGTAACATCCTTATATGTGTAACCTAGTAAAATCCCTTATGTCCTGTACCTAAAGAAATCTTATATGTTCAGATGTGAAGCGTGGACGGGTTTATAACTTCACACCCACTTTCAGATAAGGCCGGCGCACAGCCCTGGGCATAACTGGGCAAGTGCCGAGACCCAGAACTGCTGGGAGGGGGGGCACATAAGGCTGTACAAAGGAATCCATAGGAGTGAGGTGGGCTGTATCTAATGAATCCATAGGGTGAGGGGGCTTAATGTAAATAACCATGAGAAGGTTGTTAGGGATGATAAACTAGGGAATATTTGGGGGAACCGGAGACTGTTATGATACAGTTTCTACAATCTTGTTATATTACTCTTTTCACGTCATAAGGTCAGAACATCTAAAAACTCTGGATCGCTGGGGAATACAATGTCCAGGACGTCATAGTTTTAAACATAGTAAAGGCCCCCGAAATCCCCCATGGCATCCCTACCGCTCTGTTATGACCTGTCAGTAATTTTCGGACACAAGGCGCACATGGAAATCCAAAGTGCACCTTATATATGAAGCAATCTCCGGGCCATGCCAGCATATCCTGCCAACACCCTGCACACACTGTAGACGGGCACATACCCCACATCGGTGCCCTGCCACCCGATAACAACATTGTGGCCCCTCCGTGCATCGGAGCAGGGCAGTACCAGGAAGAGACCAGGTCGCGGCTCTGCATGGCCGGCAATACCAGAGGGGGACTCGGCAGTGACTGAGGCGGCAAGCGGATGAGGGCACGGACCCTATCACATAGGTCCCTGCTACCGGGAACGCCCCTTCACAGTGCAAATCTCCAGCAGGAACTGCAGACCACGCGGGGCCAACAACAGACGGCAATAGCGCAAACCAACTTCTTCATCTGCCGCGTCACGTTCCCCCTTTAACCCGGTGTCATCTCCCTATGTGACTGCTCACCTCTGCTGCTTGGGAGGATGTGCCGAATACGATCCGCGGCTATTTGGGGTGTTGTCTCACCTAGGTATGCACTCAGGGTGCTGACAGTTGCCGGTCCACTGCTGTGGAGATCCTTTACCAGAGCTGGTGGCGGAGCAGGCTCTCTTTGCAACCTCTCCGCTCAGCATCAAAACGCCCCCGACCCCCTTCCACCCAAGCAGCCACCAGGACCCTGCCCTTACAATCCTGTGCGCCTTATATATGCACCTAGACGTCGTAGCTGGCCTTTATTCATAATGCGCCTTATAGTCCGATGCGCCTTATCATACGGTAGTTTTGATGCATTTCTACAAATTTTTATATTACTCTTTTCACACAATAAAAGTCGAACATCTAAAAACTCTGGATCGCTGGGGAGATACAATGTCCAGGTCCGTCATAGTTTTAACATAGTAAAGGCCCCTTGAAATCCCCAATGGCAGCCCTAGCGCTGTGTTCCGACCTGTCAGGAGCTATGATATACTGTGCACAGGCAAAACAGAGTAACTTTATCAAGTATCCCGATGAGAGAAATATTTACATGTGTTGACTGCCCTCCTGGGAATGACATCACATCTATTCCTATAATGACAACAATCCTCTGCTGCGGTGTGTGAACTCCCAACCTACCCGGAGGGGTAAAAACTCCATGTCATCTGCACCGCTGCGATTACTTCCCGATACCACTACAGGATATGACAATGTCAGCGGGAGAGGCGGCAACGTACAGACTACAACACCTGCACCCAAACCAGAGCATTATCAGTCACTGTATGACTATGGGGGGTTTTCACGGCCTGTACGCCGGTTGGCGTGATTTGGTCGCAATTCTGGTGCAGAACATTCCTGTCCCCTCTTGCGCGCTGCCTATAGCCTCCAGACTTTGAACGCATGGCTATGTCTGACTTGGCATAGAATGGCCCCACAACCGCTCATGGAGGCCGAGCCTCTGTATACATCTGCGGTGCCGTACGCTGGCGCTCTTAGTGTCGGGTATGACAAATGTGCCCCGGGGGTATTGTTATATAAAAACCAATAAAACCTGGAAGGAAAGCGATTTTCTGCTGTCAAACTGCTCTGGACGTTTCTTATGCTAAAAGCTGACCCCACTAATAGAAGGGTGAGAATTAGACAGAGATGATATGATATGGATATGAGATGATATGAGAGAATTATACTGATAAATGGGAGAGAAGATAGAGATGAGAGTATGAGATGGATATGAGATGGATATGAGATAGATAGATAGACAGATAGAGGATAGATAGTAATATTAGGTGATCGATAGATGGATATGAGATGATAGATGATAGATAGACAGAGAGATAGATAGATAGATAGGTGATCGATAGATGGATATGAGATAGATATGAGATAGATAGATAATAGAGATATAGATATGATATGATATATAGATTGAGATAGATAGAGCATAGATAGATAGATAGAGAGATAGATAGATAGCTAGATAGATAGATAGATTAGTATGATCGATAGTAGATAGAGTAGATAGAGATGATTAGATGATGAGATAGATATGAGATGATAGATAGACATAGAGAGCTGATAGGATGATATAGATAGATAGATAGATAGATAGTATATGATATATATGAAGATAGATATGATAGATAGGAGATATCAGATAGATAGATGGAATGAGATAGATAGGTCCCCCTTCTACTGATCACCAGGGGTTCTCGCGATCATACATAATGTAATACAACAGAATAGGGGTTGTAGGAACCTCCAGCTCTAGATGTACAAAGAAGAATGGGGGAACCTCAGCCTCATAGATGTACAAAGAAGAATGATGGGACCTCCAGCCTAGATGTACATAGGAGAATGGGGGAACCTCCGCCTCTAGATGTACAAAGAAGAATGGGGGCACCTCCATCCTCTAGAGGTACAAAGAAGAATGGGGGGGGAACTCCAGCTTCTGATGTACAGAGAAGAATGGAGGAACCTCCAGGCCTCTGAGTGTACAGAGAAGAATGGGGGAACCTCCAGCCTCTAGATGTTACAGAGAAGAATGGCGGAACCTCCAGCTTACTAGAGATGTACAGAGAAGAATGGAGGAACCTCCAGCCTCTAGATGTACAAAGAATGAGGGGGACCCCTCAGCCTCTGATGTACAAGAAGAATGGTGGGAAACCTCCAGCTCTAGATGTAAGAGAAGAATGAGGAACCTCGCGCTATCTAGGAGTACAAGGAAGAAGTGGAAACCTCCAGCCTCTTAGATGTACAAAGAAGAATGGGGGGAACTCCAAGCCTCTAGATGCACAAGAAAGAAGTGGGGAAACTCCAGCTCTAGATGTATAAGAGAAGGGGGGATGGGGGGGAACCGCTAGAATTCGCAGCAAAACGAGAGGAAAGAAGTCAGGAAACCCGACGAAAGTGCGTGTGTGGAGCCCTTAGTAAATGTGCCCCAATAGTTAATTGTTCCACTTTGGAATATTGCAGCATTTAGGTACCATCACCAGTATGATTTAACCGAAAAACTAGAAAAATTACTTAATTAGCCTGTCGCAAATCGTATACATATATATACTTTTTCAGTTATATTAGATCAGAGCAGAGGCTTGAATGATGTCATTATAAACCAGTTGATTTTATTCTGGTCCCTTTCTATGACACTACTATAGGTGTGTGTGTCAAATGTATTGTGCTTATACAGGTTTAAATTTGCACCAATTTTCCATGCCAGTGCAATGGGCAGCCAGTGAGGAGTTCGTGTGTATTAGAGTTCACATTGATTTTCTAACAGGAGTGTTGTGGCTATGATGGGTACCGCCCACTTGTGTGTCATCGGGCGGGTATTTTAAATTGTTATGTCAGACAGATAAATGGGAGATCGTGGCAGTAGATGGAAAACATTGAATGCTTGATAGTATGCATTGGCTGTTTGCAGTTATGTTTATCTCTAATAAAGAAGAACCTTTTCACATGTGTGTGCTGGTGCTTCTTTGCTTAATATGCTCTGGAAAGAATAAATATCCATCTTTGTACAAGATAACCTATACATTGTCCTATTCAGATACTACTATAATACTGCCCCTATGTAAGAATATAACTACTATAGAGAGTATCCCTGTATGGACACCAAGAGCACGTACGTACAGAGAATATAAGTACGGATGGCAGAGGATGAGGGGAAGATACTGCTCCCTATGTCCAAGAATATAATACTATAATACTGCTCCCAATAAAGAACTACATAACTGCCCATGTACAGCGAATTAAATACTATAATATTGCCCCCTATGTACAGGAATACATATACCCTAGTACAAGATATAACTACAATTGCCCCTTTGTCAGAAGAGAACTACTATAATTGCCTATAAGAATATAACTACTATAATACTGCTCGCCATGTACCGAGATAATAATAATATGCCTATCAGATATACATAACCTGCCCCCTATGCTACAAGAATATAACTACTATAATATTGCCCCTTAGTGTTCGTTTATGTAGATTAAATACTATATACTGCCCCCTATTACAAGAATCATAACTACTATATCTGCACCTATGCAGAACTCTTATATGCTATGTAGAAAATAAAACTACTTAATACTCTGTACTGCTACACATAAGATACGTCTGTGACAAGGAATTAACTACTATAAGTACTGCCCCCTATGCTACAGGAATACTAACACTATAATTGCTCCCTATGTACAGCATATATAATCTAATACTGCCCCTATGACAAGGACATATAACACTATAAATACTGTCCCATCATGACCAAGAATATACACTCATATAATATGCCCCACTATGTACAGGAATAAACTACTATAATACGTGCTCCTACTGTACACGAATATAACTATATAATACTGCCCCCTATGTACAAGAATCAAACTATATAATACTGCCACCTATGTACAAGAATATAACTACTATAATACTGCCTCTATCGAACAATACGCTCCATGTACAAGAATATAAACATACTATAATATGCCCTACCTATGGGACAGGATATAAAACTACTATAATACTGCCTCCCTATGTACAGAATATAACTACATAATACTGCCCCCTAGTACACGGAATTATAACTACTATAACTGCCACCTATGTACAAGGAATAAACTACTCTAATACTGCCCCCTATTACAGAATTATGAACTACGAAATACTGCTCCTACTATGATAAAGACTATTATGCCTAACAAAATACACTAAATATGCCCTCTATGTACAGGACATATAACTACATAATACTGCCCCCTATGTACGAGAATATATATATAATCGTCCCTATGTAGGAATAAACTATTATAATACTGCCCCCTATGTACAGGAATATAACTACTATACATATGCCCCCTATGTACAAGATACTACATAATGCCCTGTTACCAGATATAAAAAAATACTGCCCTTCCGTATGTACAAGTATATAACTACTACTACTACTGCCCCCTATGTATAGGAATATAACATTAAATACTGCCCCGACGGATACTGTACCAAATAATAATTGCTCAGACATTTACTACTATTAATACTGCTCCTTTCGATACTATGATAGCATGAAGAATATAACTATTATAATACCCCCTAGTCAAGAATAACATTACCCTATGTATAAGGAATAATATTATAATACGTGCCCCCATATGTACAGGATTAAACTGACTTAATACTGCCCCCGTATGTACAAGAATATAACTGCTTAATACTGCCCCCTAGTACAAGAATAGTAACGGCTATATATACGCCCCTCTGTACAGAAATAAATGCTATAATACTGCCCCCTATGTACAAGAAGTATAACTGCTATGAATACTGCCCCCTATGTACAAGAATAATAACCTGCCTATAATACGCCACAATGTACAGAATATAACTGCTAATAATACGCCCCTATGCTAACAAGAATATAACGCCTAAATACTGCCCCCTATGTACAAGCATATAACTTATTGCCCTAGTAAAAGATATAACTGATATCTACCCTATGTACAAGAATTATAATACATAATACTGCCCTGATGTCAAGAATATAAACTACTATAATACTGCCCCTATGTAAAAGAATATAAACTACTATAATACTGCCCCTATGTACAAGAATAGAACTACATAATTAATGCCCTATTGTACAAGAATTAGAACTACTATAATTACTGCCCGTATGTACAAGAATAGAAACTCTATAATATAATACTACCCTTGTGAATCACTCTGCCCAATGTACTCCTCGTGAGCGGTAGGGTTGCCAGTGCTATAACCTATATACGGTATAACAGCAGGTGCGGGTTGGTGTGGATGTATGCTAACGTATTTCACTGTTCTGCCGGTTTTAATTTCAATCCAGAGATGGCGGGTTAGTGATAGATCGAAAAACACTGGCCGTCATAATGTTTATTCCAGGGTCTCACCTGTTTCACCGCACTGATTCCACTTTCCTCAATCGCAGAATCGTAAATCACATGTTGTGAGAGCAGAGTTACAATGTGTCAGTGGTTAGGGCTCCAGACCATGAGAGCTGTGCTATATAAAACACTCATTAGACGATCCAGGTCGGTGTCAGATACTGAGGTGAATAATATAGTGTGTAGGGAGTCAGTATGGAGTCCCCAGCTTTCTAGACTTCTGAACGGCAAATATTTTATATCTAAGGTATATCAGTTCATTATACATATTTTTAGAGACTTGTTAAAGGGATGGTGTTACATGGAAGCCATTACTGGTCTGTCCTGAGAAAGATGTTGGCAGAAGGCTACACCTCTAAAACCAGGCCATGTACATACTGTTAAGTCCACAATATTTGGGTGGCGTTTACCTGGTCAGCAGAACCACAACACTATGTTGTCAAGCTGCTGAACACCTTGTAGATTATGTTTCTTTCATGACCCACTGTGGTGGCATCCTCCAGAAAATCTCCTTTGAAGTGAGACGTTGGTTGTATAAAGTCGAGGAGGTGGAGATTTTAACACTGAAGTCAAGCTCTCTTTTCCTGAGAAAGCCTCATTCACTGTAATTGATGGTTCTGAATCCAGAGAGCTCACCAACCAGATCTCCTGATGTCCGATTCACAATGTCAATCACATAGGTGGAGGTGTTCAGAGTTCCCCACCCTGACTTCAGTGTTAAATTCTCCGCCTCCATGACTTTCTACAACCAATTTACTTCTCACTTCAAATTTGATTTTCTGGATCATGCCACAAAATGGGCCATGAAAGAAACAAAAATTAGAAGGTGTGACAGTTGCGACTGGTAGGGGTTATTAGGGTAATTGGTGATGACAGGTTTATGGTGGATGGAGGGTGGATGACAGTTACTCTTTAATATATAATACTCTACTGAATTGAGTGGAATATGTCTGTTACTGAGCAATGTATATTTTTGCACACTAATGTAGAGGGCGGAAGCAAGCTTTATAAAAGGGACCACCAATCTGACAGTAGATGGGTAGTAATGCGTAATGAAACTACTAAAACTGTTAATGTCACTATACTGTCAGGTGGGTGGTCGTAGGCTGGAGCAGGCAGTAACAGTATAGGTAGGCTAGGATATGCAGATAGGGCTAGGAAAAGAATTCCAATACTTTAAAATTGGAAGCAAAAAAGTTGGATTGGTGGAAGTGGTGAAGATCTACTACAATTTTCGTTGGATTTGGTTCTCATGGATGCCCTCTTCCCCATGCACCCTTCTCACTAATGCCACATTCCGGACCGCTCCGTTACCAGTCTCTATATCCGTCTCAGTTCGTCTCCAAACCCCCAGGCCCCTTAAACCAGATGGAAAGCCGCGCTCGGCCGCTTTCTTTGGCTGAACACCCGCGAAATGTCAGAAACAGCTGGACGTCTCGGTACTGCAGACAAAGCGGAAAAGTGTTGCTGAGGGATTACGGACATTCCATTTTGGTGACATTCCCCCAATGTACAATTTTATTGCCCAGGAAGCGAGATTCTTATGGATCTCACCTTGTGAGATGGTAAATGATAGCAGACAGATTTCGCTGGGAGATCCAGAATTTTTTTTTTATTGAGGGTTTATGAGAAAACACACTAGGGAGGAAAAAGATTGAGAATGTCCGTATCCTGACAGCGAATGCCAAATGTTCCAGGCATTCTTTATGGTTTACGAAGAGATGATCGCTTGCCCCAAGACTACAGGGGAATTCTGTGGTAATATCATGACTTGTCCATCATAGGTTCAAGATCTGCAACATCTGACCATGGATCATAGAACTGTCCAAATGTTAAAATGCCTCCGGCTACACTCATCATGAAGTGTTGTAGTCCAGCAGGTGATTTGTCGCGGTTGCAGGGAACAATCCCAAATAATCAGATATTTTTTGACCTTGAATATCTAGTGATGAAAACCGCTTTAAATGTAAGTTGATGCACAAGGGGCTAATAATACACGGCAACATATGTCCTTGTGGGAGTAAATCTGGGAGGTCCCGTGTTGAGAAGGACCTAGGTGACTAGAAGTTCATAAATTAAAAAACAGCACACATGGGGAACATTACTTACCCGGTCCGAGGAGTTCCCGAAAGTGCATGTGTCCGACGACAATACACTGTGCCGCGATTCACTAAGATCGTGCGCCCGATATGCTGCATGTGTTGCTTCCCCGCTCAGGTCCAACTGGAGTTCCCTTCTCTTCATGGTGTATGATAAGTGATTTTCCTGCTACACAATTTAAAAGTTAAAAACTCGCGGTTTGTCTGAATCCGTCGGAAGTCCAACAGCCCGGCCCCCGATTTGTGTGTTGCATGAAGCTAGCATGATTGTGCCAAAAACTCCCAAAAAACGTTGAAAAACCTGACAGAAATGTGGCCGCGGGACCCTTAGTAAATAAGCACCAATGTCAATCAGCTGCCTCTAAAGCAAGCAAGATCATGTCAGGTATCAGAAGAGGTCTGGATTCTCAGGACAGGATGTAAATTACCACTGTACAAGGCATTGGTTTGGCCACACCTGGAAATGCCGTCCAGTTCTGGGCACCGGTCCATATAAAAAGGAGGGCTGGAGCTGGAGGGGGACAACGTAGAGCCACAAAAATGATAAGGGAATGGAGGGTCTCAGTGAGAATAAATTAAAACCACTAGATTTATTTAGTCTCAAAAAGAGACGACTACTAGGGGACCTGATTAATTATATAAATATATGAATGGTCCCTACAAAAAATATGGTGGTAGTGTTACTGGTTAAATCAAATCTAAAAACAAGGGGGGCGCTTTCTGCATCTGAAAGAAAACAAGGTTTAATCACCAGAGACAACAAGGCTTCTTTACTGTAAGAACGTCAACTGTGGAATAGCTGAGCTCAGGAGCAGAGGACAGCGGGGAGAGGAGAGAGCTCCAGAAGAGTCTAGATTTCTTTTTACATCCAAAAACTTTGACAACTATGTGATAACATTTCCCTTACATCCCTTCCTCATCCACCCTTCCCTTTCTGGGTTTGAACTTCATGGACAAATGTATTTTAATAACTGAACCAAACTCATTCCTTTATTCTTCCCTTTCCTATCACCATCAGAGATGGATTATGACCGCCATGGGCCCTGGGCTGTATGAATATTTAGCCCCTACAAGTCTGGAATTACTTTCAACATATGGTACTAGGATCAAGCTTATGGAGGATGAGTCACTTCTGTCTGCTTTCAATATGCGTTTTCAGGACCTTGGAGGACCTTCAAAGGTCCTGAAATGGCTCTTGTGTTCATGTGTATTTAGACCAGGAACAGATGTACAAGGATTTCTTGGGTGAAGGTCTTTTTCAGTATCAAATTTTGTTGGTGGTTTGAGTGGCACCGGCCCCTATAAGGCTTGGACCCCGGGCTACGCCCAAATCAACTATAGTTGAATCCACTACTGTCACCAATTATAGGGGAGGGGAGTAGCGGTCCTTTCACCATGAATGGAAGTGACAGGTCAAGCATGGGTTGCTTCTTACACTAAGAGATACCAGAGTGTTGTCTCAGCAAATTCCAACGCTGCCATAGTTTTTGGTGGACACACGCTCAACCTGCAGTTTCATCAATTAGTGAAAAGAAGGACCGTCGTCCTCCAGAACCGTGCAGACCCCATTCCAGAATGTCCCAGGAGTCAGACCCCAATGATCGGATGGGTTATCCCCTATTCTGTTTATTACATTAAGTCTGATCGCTGAGACCCCTGGTGATCAGTAGAAGGGGGACCCTATCTATCTCAATCCATTATCTATCTTGATATCTCCTATCTATCTCATACTATCTCATACTATCTATACTATATCTATCTATCTCCTATCTAGCTCTCTATTGTCATCTATCTATTATATCTATATCATATCCATCTATCGATCTCCTATCTATCTCTCTATCTCCTATCTATCTATCTATCTATCTATCTATCTATCTCCTATCTATTCACTACTATCTCTCTATCTATCTCATATCTATATATCTATCTCATATCATCTCTCTACTATCATCTATCTATCTCATATCTATCTCATATCCATCTATCGATACCTATCTATCTACTATCTATCTCTCTGCTATCATCTATCTATATCTAATCATATCCATCTAGCGATCACCTATCTATCTACTATCTATCTCTCTATCTGTATATCTATCTATCTCATATCCATCTCATATCCATCTCATATCTCTCCCATTTATCAGTATAATTCTCTCATATCTATTCATATCATATCATATCTATCTCCTGTCTAATTCTCACCCTTCTATTAGTGGGGTCAGCTTTTAGCATAGAAAACGTCCAGAGAAGTTTGACAGCAGAAAATCGCTTTCCTTCCAGGTTTTATTGGTTTTTATATAACAATACCCCCAGGGGCACATTTGTCATACCCGAGCACTAAGAGCGCCAGCGTACGCAACGGCAGATGTATACAGAGGCTCCGGCCTCCAGTCGAGCGTTGTGGGGCACTCTATGCCAAGTCAGACATAGCCTGCGCTTCAACGTCTGGAGGCTATAGGCAGCGCGCAAGCGAGGGGACAGGAATGTTCTGCACCAGAATTGCGACCAAATCACGCCAACCGGCGTACAGGCCGTGATAAACCCCCCATAGTCATACAGTGACTGATAATGCTCTTGGTTGGGTGCAGGTGTTTGTAGTCTGTACGTTGCCGCCTCTCCCGCTGACATTGTCATATCCTGTAGTGGTCGGGAAGGTAATCGCAGCTGGTGCAGATGACATGGAGTTTGTTACCCCTCCAGGGTAGGTTGGGGTGAGTTCACACACCGCAGCAGAGGTATTGTTGTCATTATAGGAATAGATGTGATGTCATTTCCCAGGAGGGCAGTCAACACATGTACATATTTCTCTCATCGGGATACTTGAATAAAGTTACTCTGTTTTGCCCTGGCACAGTATATCATAGCTCCTGACAGGTCGTAACACAGCGCTAGGGCTGCCATTGGGGATTTCAGGGGCCTTTACTATGTTTAAAACTATGACGGACCTGGACATTGTATCTCCCCAGCGATCCAGAGTTTTTAGATGTTTGACTTTTATTGTGTGAAAAGAGTTATATAAAAATTTGTAGAAACTGCATCAAAAACTACCGTATGATAAGGCGCATCGACTATAAGGCGCGATAGAATAAAGGCCAGCTACGACGTCTAGGTGCATATATAAGGCGCACCGGATCCGGATTGTAAGGCGCAGGTCCTGGTGGCTGCTTGGGTGGAAGGGGGGTCGGGGGCGTGTTTGGATGCTGAGCGGAGAGGTTGCAAAGAGAGCCTGCTCCGCCACACAGCTCTGGTAAAGGATCTCCACAGCAGTGGCCCGGCAACAATGTCAGCACCTGAGTGCATACCTAGGTGAGCAACACCCCAAATAGCCGCGGATCGTATTCGGCAACATCCCCCAAGCAGCAGAGGTGAGCAGTCACATAGGGAGATGACACCGGGTTAGAAGGGGGAACGTGCACGCGGCAGATGAAGAAGTGTGGTTTGCGCTATTGCGTCTGTGTTGCGCCCGCGTGGTCTGCAGTTCCTGCTGAGATTTGCTGTGAAGGGGCCGTCTCCGGTAGCAGGGACCTATGTGAATAGGGTCCGCTGCCCTCTCCGCTTGCCGCCTCCAGTCACTGCCGAGTCCCCCTCTGGTATTGCCGGCCATGCAGAGCCGCGACTTGGTCTCTTCCTGGTAATCCCTGCTCCGATGCACGGAGGGGCACAATGTTGTTATCGGGTGCCAGGGCACCGATGTGGGGTATGTGCCCGTCTACCGTGTGCAGGGTGTTGGCAGGATATGCTGGCATGGCCAGGAGATTGCTTCATATATAAGGTGCACTTTGGATTTCATGTGCGCCTTGTAGTCCGAAAATTACCTGACAGGTCATAACAGAGCGGTAGGGATGCCATTGGGGATTTCGGGGGCCTTTACTATGTTTAAAACTATGACGTCCTGGACATTGTATCTCCCAGCGATCCAGAGTTTTTAGATGTTCTGAACCTTTATGAGTGTGAAAAGGTAATATAACAAGATTTGTAGAAAATGTATCATAACAGTCTCCTTGTTTCCCCCAAATATCCCTAGTTTATCATCCCTAACAACCTTCTCATGGTTATTTACATTAAGCCCCCTCACCCTATGGATTATTAGATACAGCCCCACCTCACTCCTATGGATTCCTTTGTACAGCCTTATGTGCCCCCCCTCCCAGCAGTTCTGGGTCTCGGCACTTGCCCAGTTATGCCCAGGGCTGCGCCAGGCCTTATCTGAAAGTGGGTGTGAAGTTATAAACCCGTCCACCGCTTCACATCTGAACATATAAGATTTCTTTAGGTAATCAGGACATAAGGGATTTTACTAGGTTACCATATAAGGATGTTACAATGTTACTCTATGAAAGTTGAGACTTTAGAATTTGTTCCCTTCAAGTGGTCAAGGAGAGACACCAGGCTCACACCAATGTGGCGACATGGGAGGACGCACATAAAAGAAACACAAGGATGGCCGGAGTAACATATGGATGAAGATATAGGAAGGCAACTGGGAGAATATGAAACCCACTGAACCGACCAGAACATCACCTCATGGACACGTGACTGATAAAATATGCAAGTATTGTCTTTTCAACCTGGATGATGGCAATAAAGTAACTTTTTATTAGAATGACCTAAGTCCTTCTGGTGTCACACCGGTGACGTATTTGGGAAGAATATATTAAAGGACATAGAAAGGAATGATAATATTTAACAACAATTAACAGTGAGACAGGCAACCTTGTACTGCACCAGATTTATCACAGTGTCTGATGCTGCATCTGACGAAGTATAACGCTGTCTAGCCAAGCTTGTACCTCCTACTCGCTGTTTTACTTGTTTAGAAAACTTGCACATTTTTGTGACTCTTTGACGCAACTAAGACAAACCCCCATTTGTCAGTAAAAAAAGTATCTGAATTACCGGTATATTGCCAAAATCAGACATAAATACAGCACTAGAACAAAGCTCAATAGATGAATACTGTACCAGAAAAAGCTAGTACATAAATACCTACCAGAACAAAGTTCAGTACATAAATACAGTACTAAAACAAGTTCAGTACATAAAATACAGTACTTAAAACAAAGCTCAGTACATAAATACAGTGCCAGAACAAAGCTAAAAACAAAGCTCAGTACATAAATACAGTGCGCAGAACAAAGCTCAGTGCATAAATACAGCACCAGAACAAAGTTATTACATAAATAGAGTACCCTAACAAAGATCAGTAAAAAAACAGTACCAGAACAAGCTCAGTACATAAAACAGTACCAGAACAAAGCATCAGTACATAAAAACAGTACCAGACAAAGCTCGTACATATAAAAAACACGTACCAGAACCAAGACTCAGTACATGAATACAGTACCAGAAAAAATCTAGTATATAAATACGCTACAAGAAACAAAGCTCAGTACATAAACACTACAGAACAAAGCTCAGGAAAAACATGACCACAAAAGTACTACAAGGACATTCATGCCCCAATAGAACTAAAGGACCACGCATGACCTGATACTACCAAAGGCAAGCATGACCAATATTACTCCAAGGCCAAGCATGACCCAATTAAAGGGCCAAGCATTACCCAATAGTACTACAAGGCCAAGTATTACCCGATAGTTGTACAAGGCCAAGCATGACCCGATAATACTACAAAGCCAAGCATAACCCGATAGTACTACAAGGCCAAACATTACCGATAGTTCTACAGGCAAGCATGAACCGATAGTTTACAAGGCCAAGCATACCCGATAGTTCTACAAGGCCAAGCATGACCGATAGTTCTACAAGGCCAAGCATGACCCAATTAAAGGGCCAAGCATTACCCAATAGTACTACAAGGCCAAGTATTACCCGATAGTTGAACAAGGCCAAGCATGACCCGATAGTACTACAAAGCCAAGCATTACCCGATAGTTGTACAAGGCCAAGCATGACCCGATAGTACTACAAAGCCAAGCATAACCCGATAGTACTACAAGGCCAAACATTACCCGATAGTTCTACAAGGCCAAGCATGACCCGATAGTTCTACAAGGACAAGCATGACCCGATAGTTCTACAAGGACAAGCATGACCCGATAGTTCTACAAGGACGAGCATGACCCGATAGTTCTACAAGGACGAGCATGACCCGATAGTTCTACAGGACGAGCATGACCCGATAGTTCTACAAGGACGAGCATGACCGATAGTACTACAAGAACAAGCATGACCCGAAGTACTACAAGGCCAAGCATAACCAATAGTACTACAGAACAGCACGACCGATAGTTCTACAAGGACAAGCATAACCCAATAGTACTACAAGAACAAGCACGACCCGATAGTTCTACAAGGACAAGCATGACCCGATAGTTCTACAAGGCCAAGCATAACCCAATAGTACTACAAGAACAAGCACGACCCGATAGTTCTACAAGGACAAGCATGACCCGATAGTTCTACAGGACAAGCATGACCCAATTAAAGGGCCAAGCATTACCCAATAGTACTACAAGGCCAGTATTATACGGATAGTTGTACAAGGCCAAGCATGACCCGATAGTACTACAAAGCAAGCATTACCCGATAGTTGTACAAGGCCAAGCATGACCCGATAGTACTACAAAGCCAAGCATTACCCAATAGTACTACAAGGCCAAGTATTACCCGATAGTTGTACAAGGCCAAGCATGACCCGATACTGTACTGATCCTGAGTTACATCCTGTATTATACTCCAGAGCTGCACCCACTATTCTGCTGCTGGTGCAGTCACTGTGTACATACATGACATTACTTATCCTGTACTGATCCTGAAATAGAACCCTGCTGATAGATTTTCGGCAGCTGATGGGTGGTTTTCACAGCCAAAGACCTGCAATACAGTCTGTATTTTGTGGCTGAGACATAGGCGACGGGATGTCGCCTCTTTCACCAGCATGTGGCGCTGCGTTGTGGCTGGATGTGCTCTCCTGTGCAGCGGGTGGGTGATCTTCTGCTGCCTGATGGACAGCTGTGCAGTCTGCTGGATCTTGTGCTGGATCTGCTCGGCTGAAGCTGGATGATCTGTCTTCTGCTTGGTTGCAGGGATGCACAGTCTTCACTTGGAGGTGCGCCCCCCTCCTGGTGCAGGTGGATCTGCTTTTGCGCCTTTTGAGCCAGGGCAGATCTGTAGAAGAGACCGGTCTGAGGGTCCAGCGTGTCCATCTCTCCACCTCCCCCTCCTCGTCACAGTCTCTTCGGTCCTCTTGAACGCAGTGTGGCTGCCAGTGCCTGCAGTAGGTTACTGGGATCGTGGGAACAAAAAAAAGAATTTTTTTATAATTTAGCTTTAGTATAGTTTATTTTTATAACTGCACAGCCCCGCCGCCCCACCTCCACCATGCCACAGCCGCGCCCACCTCAAGCCCCGCCCCCCACCTGCCACAGCCCCGCCGCCCCACCTGCCACAGGCCCCGCCGCCCACATGCCACAGGCCCGCCGCCCCACCTGCCCAGCCCGCCCCACCCTCACAGGCCCCGCCCCACTGCCCAGGCCACGCCCCGCCACAGGCCACCCGCCCCACCTGCCACGCTGCACTAGAGAGGAGCAGAAATCTGCTGAACATACCTGATGCATGATGTGTGTGATGGCTCCGCTAGAGGAGGTGGGGAGCGACTTTACCACCACGGATGTCTGTGCCGCGCTCTGGGACTGCGAGACGTGCTGCAGCAGAGTGCGGGAAGACTGCGATGTCTGCAGCTGGTGGTGCTGGGACGGGTGGCTGACCTGCAGGAGAGACGTGAGGGGGACATCTCCAGAACTGACTGTGGTGGTAGAAGCCACAGGCCGCGTTTTACCTGTAGGGATGAGACGGGGAAAAAGTAGGTTTAAAATGTTAAAATTTCTCTGAATTTCAACAACTCTTATTGCAGGGGGTGTAGAGAAAAGGGCCACAAATGCCGGATTACTGCCTTAAACCAGTCCGTGGAGCAGCCGGTCCTGGGCCAAAGAACTATGTAAAACAAAAGAAATAATTCCAATACTTACCTTTCCCCGCTCCCCAGAGGCAGAAGGAATCTTCTTCTCGTCTCCTCTTTGAGGCGGTACCTGACTGTAAGGCGGCAGAAGGACATCTATATGTTCTGTCCACGCAGACACTATAATGCCATGCGGACATCCCGTCAGTGAAGGGGGAGGCTGCGGCGGGGACATCCCGTCAGTGGGGGGGAGGCTGCCAGACATTTCATTATTGAGTAGCAGCTGCATTTACTACCCTAGTCTTATATTCCAATCAATAGCTATTGTTTTCCTCACAGTGGAAAGGCCAAAGATAATATAAGCATGTGCGGGGGCTATATAAAAAGAGGTATTACAATGTTCCTTCCTGTGGTTCCTGCAGGAAAAGGGGCATTATATGGGATGTGGTTAGATAAGGACTATTTGCGGGTTCAGCGGGTCTCTGGATACAAAAAGGTTGAGGACCACTTGGTGTACAGGGCTTACAATGTATAGACTGGCCTGTACCACTGACTACAGGGGGTGCATGGGGTATACAAAGTATGGATTGGCCTGTACCACCTAGTCAGGGGTGTGAAGATGGCTCACAATGTAGAGAGCGGCCGTACCACTACATACTACAGGGGTTGAATGGGTCTACAATGTATAGACTGGCCTGTACCACAGAAAACAAGGGGTGTACAGGTTCTACAATGTAGAGAGCGGCCTGTACCACTGACATCAATGCAGACGAAGCTCCTAACCTCCACTATCTCAGAGTTGACTAATAGAACTTAGGAGAATATGGTTTACCCCTTTAAGGACTTCTTCCTGTAACACAGGAACCTCAATCTATTCCCATATGAACACACACATTTCCTGGTAACCCGTTACATGGGAATAATATGGTATGAGGATGTACATGCACCTGGGGAGGGGCGACCACAGGAATAAGCCAGGTCACACAACCACAGGATTACTGGAAGAGGACGGATCTAGGAGAATATGTCATTCCACATATGTACATAGCAAAACAGAGGTTATAACTCATTATAGATTGTCCCTGGGTATCAATCACAGGAGAACTTTTTGTGGTTATATAAAGACTCCTGACCTATCCACACACATCCTTGCGCGCAACATTGATACAAAATATAAGGGCCTCCACACGGCCGAAGTGCTCTTCAATCACCTACAGAACCTATCCTGTATTAGTACTCCAGAGCTGCCACCATCTATAATTGCTGCTGGTGCAGTCACTGTGTATATACATGACATCTACTTATCCTGTACTGATCCTGATTAAATCCTGTATTATACCCAGAGCTGCCACCTATTCTGCTGTGGTGCAGTCACTGTTACATACATGACATTACTTATCCTGTATGATCCTGAGTTACATCCTGTATTATACCCAGAGCTGCACTCACTATTTTGCTGCTGGTGCAGTCATCCTGTGTACATACATGACTTACTTAATCCTTGTACTGATCCCGAGTTACATCCTGGATTATACCCAGAGCTGCACTCACTATTCTGCTGCTGTGCAGTCCTGTTGTATATATACATGAAATTATATCCTGTACTGATCCCGAGATTACATCCTGTATTATATTCCAGAGCTGCACTCACTATTCTGCGTGGTGCAGTCGCTGTGTAAAAGTACATTGACACACTTTCCTGTTACACTTGATCCCGAGTTACATCCTGATAGTATACTCCAGCGCCGCACTCATATTTGCTGCTGTGCAGGCACTGGTACATGACATACTTATTCCTGTACTGATCTGAGTTACATCCTGTATTCTATCCCAGAGCTGCCCACTCACTATTCGTTGCTGCGTGGTGCAGTAACTGATGTTACATAGCATGACATACTATACTTTATCTATTTCTGATCCAATGATTAGATCATCCTGTATCTATAACCCCAGAGTCGCACTCACTATTCTTGTGTGTCGGCAGTTCGCGTGTATCCATACATGAACATTACTTAGTACTGTACTGATCCTGAGTTACATCCTGTATTTATACTCCTAGAGTCACTGCTATCACTAATTGCTGCGTGTGCAGTCCTGTGTACATACATGACGTACTTATCCGGTACTGAGCTCCGAGTTACATCCTGTATTATTCCAGAGCTGACACGCACTATTGCTGCTGCTGGTGCAGCACTATGTACATACATGACAGTACTTATCCATGTACTGATCTGAGTTTAATCCTGTATATTACCCCAGAGCTGCACTCCCTATCTGCTGCGGTGTCGAACGTCGTCACTGTGTACATAACAATGACATGTACTCTTCCTGTACGATCGCTGAGTTACACCTGTATTTAATACCAGAGTTGCACTCACTAATCTCTGCTCATGGCTCAGTCACTGGTACCACATGACAATTACGTTATCCTGACGGACCTGCGTATCATGCTGTATTGATACTCAGAGCTGCACTCAACTATTTACTGCTGGGACTAGTCACTGATGTACATACATGACATTACTTATCTCTGTAACTGATCCTCGAGTTCAATCCTATTAGCCCATGACATCACTCTGCGGCTGCATCACTGTGCTACATACTGATCATTACTTATCACCTGTAACTGATCCATGAGTAATCATGTTATTATCACCAAGGTGCACTCACTATTCTGACTAGCCTTGGTGTGCAGTACAGCTGATGTAATATACATGATATTATTATCCTGTACTGAATCCTGATGTTTACATCCTATTATATTCCGGATAAGATTGGGGCGGCGGGGCCTGTGGCAGGTGGGGCGGCGGGGCCTGTGGCAGTTTATAAAAATAAAACTATACTAAAAGCTAAATTATAAAAAAATTCTTTTATTTTGTTCCCACGATCCCGCATAACCTACTGCAGGCACTGAGCAGCCACACTGCGTTCAAGAGGACCGAAGAGACTGTGACGGAGGAGGGGGAGGTGGAGGAGATGGACACGCTGGACCCTCAGACCGGTCTCTTCTACAGATCTGCCCTGGCTCAAAGGCAGCAAAAGCAGATCCACCTGCACCAGGAGGGGGCGCACCTCCAAGTGAAGACTGTGCAGTCCCTGCAGACCAAGCAGAAGCAGATCATCCAGCTTCAGCCGGAGCAGATCCAGCACAAGATCCAGCAGACTGCACAGCTGTCCATCAGGCAGCAGAAGATCACCCCGCTGCAGCAGGAGCACATCCAGCAGCACACGCAGCGCCACATGCTGGTGAAGGAGAGGCACATCCCGTCCCTAGTGTCTCAGCCACAACAGACTGTAGTGCAGGTTTTGGCTGTGAAAACCACCCAGCAGCTGCCGAAACTACAGCAGGTTCCTGGTGGCCAGAAGATCTACATGCAGTCCCAGCTCTCCCAGACCCCAATGCAGATACCAGTGTCATCAGAAAAGGTGACTGTCAGTCAGGTAACCATACTGCTGGGTTATATTATCATACTATGTAGATTCCTTATAGATTCATCAGCAGAATAGTAATAATACAGGATGTAACTCGGTACAGGATAAGTAATGTCATGTATATAGACAGTGACTGCACCGACAGCAGAATAGTGAGTGCAGCTCTGGGGTATAATACAGGATGTAACTCGGTACAGGATAAGTAATGTCATGTATGTACACAGTGACTGCACCAGCAGAATAGTGAGTGCAGCTCTGGAGTATAATACAGGATGTAACTCAGGATCAGTACAGGATAAGTAATGTCATGTATGTACACAGTGACTGCACCAGCAGCAGAATAGTGAGTGCAGCTCTGGGGTATAATACAGGATGTAACTCAGGATCAGTACAGGATAAGTAATGTCATGTATGTACACAGTGACTGCACCAGCAGCAGAATAGTGAGTGCAGCTCTGGGGTATAATACAGGATGTAACTTGGGATCAGTACAGGGTACATTTTTGTAGGGGTTTTTGTGGGTTTATTGTCTTCTTTTTATTTCATACATGATGCATGATCTTTTTAATATATTTTTTTTGGCCTTGGCATACAGCCAATTGTATCACAGGGTTCTGCGGTGACCAAGATCACTTTTGAGGGACACCAGCCCCCCACGGTTTCTAAAGCATCACTTAGTGAGTGTCTGCCGAAACTCACTCCTGCCGTGGCCAGTATCCTCCCCAGTGTGTCAATGGCAGACAAAGCCTCCGTTGCGGATATTCTGAAGATGTCCATGATGGAAGCTGAAATAGACCCAAACGTGGAGCCTATGATTGTGGATCCTCCTTGTAAAGTTACCCCTATTATTAAACCTATGCCAGTGTTGACAGAAGCGGCCATACCTCCACAAGTACAGAGGTTATCTTCACAAAGTGCAGTGACCACCAGCGTACCACCTCCTCCCAAATGCTTCCCAGCTCCCATCATTACTGCAACCTCCTCCACAGCGCTGCCAGTACCACTGCCACCTCCGCCTCACACTACAGAAGTAGATGTCCTGTCGCCAGTCGTTCTTACAGATCAGATAAGTTTCGCAGATTCCAAAGAGGACGGAGGAAATGCCTTCTGAAATTATTATACAGGTAACACTCTGATCAGGCTGCAATGTAAGATATCTATTTTCCTGGGTATCATGTCATCAGGAGTGTGATGTAATAGTTTATTTTTTATGTACACTAATTGAAAGACTAATCATGTTTTTTTATATTTTTAACTAAGTTCACAGTTGATATCTGTTAGTGTCATTATATCTATTATCATCCCCTTTGTGTTGGCAAGAATGGTAACGAATACTCCCATATGATTACAAGAATAATAAACAGCCTCTAATACTGCCCTCCCCGTATGTACAAGAATATAACATACTATAATACTGCCCCCTAGTACAAATAGACATAACTATCAATAATACTTCCCTATGTACAGGAATATAACGACTATAATGCGCCTCTATGTACAAGAATATAACTACATAATACGCCACCCTATGACAAGACTAATAATCACTTCAATACTGCCCCTATGACAAGACTATAAGAAAATATTCCGCCCTATGGATACAAGACTAAATACTGTACTGATCCTGAGTTACATCCTGTATTATACCCCAGAGCTGCACTCACTATTCTGCTGCTGGTGCAGTCACTGTATACATACATGACATTACTTATCTTGTACTGATCCTGTTTTGTTTTCTCCTCTATCAGGTCCTCATAAAACCTAAGCCGGTTACATTCCAGGCGACGGTCATGAGTGAGCAGACTCGGCAGCTGGTTACTGAGACATTACAGCAGGCCTCTCGGGTGGTGGAAACCACCAGCGCCACCATTCAAGAAGTTAAAGAGGACACAGAGAGCAGCTCATCATCTACCGAGTCCTCCCAGAGCTCCCAAGGTGCCAATGTCTACATGTCAAGTTAAGCAAAGAAACAAACTACACGTGTTCTCTCCTTCTATGGTCTCAGTCCAGTGACCTGAGTTATCTGAGACAAATTTTTTGTTAGGTTGAGCCAGAAAAGGTATCCATAACCCCCTCCCACTCTCAATTTTATATTCAACCCTGCCCAATGATCCGCTGATCGCTTCTGATCCCGGCGATCGGCTCGGCACTAGCTGCAGCTTTTCCCTATAGCGGCACTACAGGAGAAATCTTGTATTACATGCTATCTATGCTTTTTCAGTATGATACTTGAAGGGGACATGGGGATTGTAATTTGGCTAGTTTCCCGTTCCCTTGGGCGCCATCTTGTATGTCCTACTCCCCTTTGTAAGTAGGATCAGTGAATAGGTCGTCAATGTTGCTCTTTAACAAATATTACAATTTCTTGCAACCTTTCAGATTCTCAGCCGGTGGTCCACGTCATTGCATCCCGTGGTCAAGACTGGTCGGAGCATGAAATAGCCATGGACACCACCCCCACCATCATCTACCAGGACATCGCCGGAGAGTCCCAGTCTGCAACGTCCACCATCAAAGCCCTGATGGAGCTGCAGCAAACCAGTGGTGAGTCCAGAGATGTGGTGGGAAGATGTAAGTCCTCATCGAACCGAGTATCTTCCACCCGAAATCTTGTACTGATCTGACACACTTGATTCACTTTATTCCTTGTGCTCTAGTTACATCGAGAGCTGCATCAAAAAATTCTGCTGACTTCTTCATTTTGGCTAATTTCCTTCTTTATTGATCCAGTTCTTCTTCTCTACTTGTTCTGCTGCTTTTGCATTCAGGGACTTGCAGTCTTTATACTGAGCACTTTGTCATTGTTGGTGCCCGCGCTACGATAGTCATTTTGGATTTCTTACTACATGCCTGTAAAAATAATTCTTATTACTGGGGTGGTCATCTATGCCCTCCACCTGCAAGCACTAAAGGGTCTTATCTGCAGCTAGGACCCCAACCAGTCACATGATAGAGAGTTAAGACACCCTAAAAGTTGCAAAAAGTGACCTCAACAGTGATACCATAGCAAGCGAGGGTTCTGATCTCCTCTGTATTAGGGTAAGTATCTGATTTGGGCCTAACTGTTGTGACCCCTTCACCCGCATGGGGGTCCTGTTTGTACCCTATGAACAGAGCAGCAGTCACATGTTCATATTACACCTCCTTTCGCCTCTAGTGGTTTGACCCCTGTTAAAAGGTTTGTACCAATAGGGGATAACAAGATGATTGGTGAGAGTCTGACTGCTGGGACCCCCATTCATCACAAGTACAAGACCCCCATCAATCCAAAGAACCGCGGTCTGATGCTCCCGTACTCTTGAGAGGAGCAGCAGGACACCTGTTCCATCTATTAGTGACCCCCATTCTGCAGCAATCAAACCTTCGCCTAAACGCTTTTTATCCACAGTATAAGTTGATAGAACCCCTTTAAAGGAAACTTACCAGTTAGAATGGCAGGGGTAAGCTGTAAGTACCGGGCACCAGCTCAGGGTGAGCTCGTGCCGGTACTTACTTTCGTTAGTGTTATAAACCGCAGTATCGTGGTTTTAACACTTTTTAAACTCTAGAGCAGAAGAGGCTTCGGCGCTGCGTGCGCGCGATCGTGCGCGCGCCTACATAGGAAATAGCGGAGATGTTGTGCGCACACGGTCGCGCGCAGCGCCGAAGCCCCTTCTGCTCTAAAGTTTAAAAAGTGTTAAAACCGCGATACCGCAGTTTATAACACTAACGAAAGTAAGTACCGGCACCAGCTCACCCTGAGCTCACCCTGAGCTGGTGCTCGGTACTTACAGCTTACACCTGCCATTCTAACTGGTAGGTTTCCTTTAAGCAATGTGAGAGAGGCTACATTCAAACCCCTAATATTGTGATCGGTAGGGGGCTAACTGTGAGGACCCCCACTGTTTGCACAATTATCTGCTCTCTAGTGCAGCAACTGCTTTAACTCTGATACCTTCTCTCTTACAAAATATGGACATTTAAGGGGTTACGGAGGGGAAACTGGTCTGACTACTTCATCTCCTCACAGGTTGAGTGGGTTTGGACCAGCACGTCCTATAGCAATTCTTACGCTGGAGCAAGCTGTGTCTTTTGCAGCTTTGGATCTGACTAGAGACTAATAAATATATATATATATATATATATCTCCCTGTACATGGTATATTGGAAGTGCTTGTTGCGTATCTCCATCCTATTGATTGGACGTTGCTGATGTGACCCATGGACATGGCATCACAAACTGAATGGTGGGTGTCCAGCAGCCAGCACCCCTGTTAATCGGATTCTTAGAGTAGGTGATCCATACAAAACAACGTACCCCTTTAAGTGGGACTATGCTTGGAAATTGGGAAGTTTTTTTTTTAGTTCTAAATCTGTGTCATCCATAGATCACCATGTCGTACATTTAGCTTTGACAATCGGGCAGTGGTCCCCAGACCTGTACACCCCTCAGTAACTCTATACAGAAGATATGACCACCAGCCCTCTGCTCTAGGACAGATTAGGCCTCCACCACCTCGGTGCCCCCTCCCCAGCTATTTCGGGAGATACTCCCCATCCATTATCTCCTGAGCTTGGTTTTTAAGGCAGGACTGGCCTCTCTGATGATATCCTTCAGGGGGGAAGGGTTTAACTAGAATCAACTTCCTAGGTGGTATTCTTCTGGGGGTGCTTGGGATTACCATGATCAGCTTCCTAGGCAGTGTCCCTCTAGTAGGTAGGAGCAGGATCAACTTCATAGGGGGTAGGACAGGATCTGCTTCCTAGATCGTATTCTTCTGGGGTGGGGTGGTATATCCAGGGTCAGCTTCGTAGATGGTATCCCTCTGGTGGAGAGTTTTAACCAGGATCGGCTTCCTCTCATGGATAGAGTCCGGATCAGCTTCCTAGTTGGTATCCTTCGGGGGGGGGGGGAAGGTGGGGTAGGACCTTGTTCAGCTTCTTTGACAATATCCTTCTGGGGCGGTAGAACCGGGATCAGCTTCATATAGTATCCTTTTGGGTGGCGGCGGTAGGACCAGGATCCCTTTCCTAGATAATTTCCATTTTGGAGGGGATTGGACCAGGATCGGCTTCTTTGTGGTATCCCTCTGGGGGTAGGATCTGGATGGTCTTGTTAGGCAGTATATCCCCCGCGGAGGGTGTAACAAGGATTGGTTTCCCAGGAAGTCCTCCCCCTCATGGAGGGTATACCCGGGGTCCCTCATTACATGACATTCATAATTGCCCTTTTATTCTTCAGCGAAGGAGAAGGCGGACTGTAAGCCCCGCCAGCCGACTATTGACCTCAGTCAGATGGCTGTTCCAATCCAGATGGCCCCTGATAAACATCAGGCTGAAAGCTCATCCATTGCTGTGGTGGAGTCAGAATTGCTTGCAGAATACATATCTACAGGTAGGGGGCGTAGTCATTGATTGTAAGATCCTATAATGAGGTGACCCGTCCCGTGACCACTGCTGTGATTGTCAGGTACAAGCGCTCAAAACCGCCTCTAGGAAGTAGTTGTGATGTTTTGGCTGCATAGAAGACAACTACTCCTATCATGCCATACCACTGGACATGACTAGAAAAAAATCCTATTATATTCTATACATAGATGATTACGACCCCCATCATAAGCGACCACTGGATGTGTCCATAATACAGTAATACATAGAATACTGCTACCTGAACACTGGACATGACCCAACATTATTCTATTATGCTCTACACATAGGGGACTACAACCCCCATCGTGACTGACCACTGGGCGTGACCATAATACATTCTTTTATACTCTACACATGGAGCATTACAACCCCCATTATGACCTAAACAGACATGGATGTATCCTGTCCATAGTATATAGGAGCCATCGTTGCCAAGTCTGTTTTCATCATTACACACTACGACGCGTCCATGTGTCTGTGTCATCCACTTTAACATTTCTGTAACTCCAAGTTTTCTGAGGGATCAGAGGAAGACAAAAATGTGAACCTCTTAACAATAGAGACCCATCATATACCAGCAGGAGTCCTGGTTATACCAATCATAAGCAGGTCCTGATGTGGAGAACCCAGTGATTATCCCTGATCTGGAAGGAAGTGTCTGTACACAGTGCACCACAAGCAGAATAGTGAGAATAATAATAATCTGGGGAATAATACAGGATGTAACTCAGGATCAGTACAGGATAAGTAATGTCATGTATGTACACAGTGACTGCACCAGCAGCAGAATAGTGAGTGCAGCTCTGGAACCTTCCACAGCCCCGCCGCCCCACCTGCCACAGGCCCCCGCCGCCCCACCTGCCACAGCCCCCCGCGCACAGCCAGATGCCACCTGCACCTAGAAAGGAGCAGAAATCTGCTGAACATACCTGATGACATGATGTGTTGTGTGCTCCGCTAGAGTAGTGGGGAGCGACTTACCACCGCGGATGTCTGTGCCCGCCTCTGGGACGCGAGACGTGCTGCAGCAGAAGTCGGAAGACTGCGATGTCTGCAGCTGGTGGTGCTGGGACGGGTGGCTGACCTGCAGGAGAGACGTGAGGGGGACATCTCCAGAACTGACTGTGGTGGTAGAAGCCACAGGCCGCGTTTTACCTGTAGGGATGAGACGGGAAAAAGTAGGTTTAAAATGTTAAAATTTCTCTGAATTTCAACAACTTCTTTTGCGGGTGTGTAGAGAGAAAAGAAGAGGGCCACAAATGCCGGATTACTGCCTTAAACCAGTCCGTGGAGCAGCCGGTCTGGGCCAAAGAACTATGTAAAACAAAGAAATAATTCCAATACTACCTTTCCCCCCCTCTCCCCAGAGGCAGAAGGAATCTTCTTCTCGTCCCTCTTGAGGCGGTACCCTCTGACTGTAAGGCGGCAGAAGGACATCTACTAGTGTTTCTGTCCACGCAGACACTATAATGCCATGCGGACATCCCGTCAGTGAGGGGGAGGCTGCGGCGGGGACGTCCCGTCAGTGAAGGGGGAGGCTGCGGCGGGGACATCCCGTCAGTGAGGGGGGAGGCTGCCAGACATTTCATTATTGAGTAGCAGCTGCATTTACTACCCTAGTCTTATATTCCAATCAATAGCTATTGTTTTCCTCACAGTGGAAGGCCAAAGATAATATAAGCATGTGCGGGGGCTATATAAAAAGAGGTATTCAATGTTCCTTCCTGTGGTTCCTGCAGGAAAAGGGGCATTATATGGGATGTGGTTAGATAAGGACTATTTGCGGGTTCAGTGGGTCCCTGGACACAAAAAGGTTGAGGACCACTTGGTGTACAGGGCTTACAATGTATAGACTGGCACTTACCACTACTCGGGTTAGAGAGGCCTGTACCACTGACTACAGGGGGTGCATGGGGTATACAAAGTATGGATTGGCCTGTACCACCTAGTACAGGGGGTGAAGATGGTCTACAATGTAGAGAGCGGCCTGTACCACTACATACTACAGGGGTTGCATAGGGTCTACAATGTATAGACTGGCCTGTACCACAGAAAACAAGGGGTGTACAGGGTCTACAATGTAGAGAGCGGTCTGTACCACTGACATCAATGCAGACGAAGCTCCTAACCTCCACTATCTCAGAGTTGACTAATAGAACTTAGGAGAATGTGTTTACCCCTTAAGGACTTCTTCCTGTAACACAGGAACCTCAATCTATTCCCATATGAACACACACATTTCCTGGTAACCCGTTACATGGGAATAATATGGTATGAGGATGTACATGCACCTGGGGAGGGGCGACCACAGGAATGGGCCCAGGGTCACACAACCACAGGATTACTGGCAAGGGACGTCTAGAGAAGAGTCATCCCACATATGTACATAGCAAAACAGAGGTTATAACTTTATTATAGATTGTCCCTGGGGATCAATCACAGGAGAACTTTTTGTGGTTTATATAAAGACTCTGACCTAATCCACACACATCCCTGCACCAACATATGTATCACGGGCGCACAACCCCCCCCCCCCCCCGGGTAACCCGTCCTCCCGAATAGTTTGTGTAAAATATAATAGCAGGCTTGTGAGTGGATATACAGCAGCCAATCAGAAAGGTGGGAGGGGCATTCAATTGCAGGGCAGCGACGAAGCACAGCAGTTGAGGACAGTGCGTTTGTGGCTTTAGGACTGTTTTTTTTCTCCTGGTCGAATGCATGATCCAGCTAAACATTATTTGGCATATTTGGCTAACATGGGACCCAATTGCATTGTGTGGTGTCAGACAGTGTCAGATAGAACGCACAATTGTATGACGGCTACAACCTAGTGGAAAAAGAAAGAGAAGTTGCAGGATAGATTCTAGTGGATATTTATAAATAGGGGGGGGGAATACAATTTCACAAGAGCATTGGAGGGATATTTAGAGGAACACCATTCTTTAAAGAGCAAAAGGGGAAACCTTAAAGAGCCGACACCCACACACAGGAGCCATTGTAGACAGGATCGAAAACTAAAAAAAAAAAAAAAAAACAACCGAAACAAGAAAAAAAAACTAGAGTGAAAAAAAAAAAAAAAAAAAGACAAAATCAAAAACCCACAACCCCCGCCACCATAAACCACACCCCCCCCCCCCCCCCCCCCAGACAACTTCTCACATTGTAGCTGGTTATCTCCGGGGGATCATTTTTAGTGGAAAACGATTAGTCGTAGTGATCACATGACAACAGGATTATGCGAAGCAGTTGTAAAAACTGAATTTAATACCACACCGAGCGTCCTGTAAGCCGAAGCGGCTGCTAAAGATATCCATAATGTAATTATGTGAAAAATTCATCATATGAAAAACAACATCTGTTTTGCTGATTATGTATCTCTGTGATGCGAAACATGGAACGGATAAACATTGCACTCAATTAACTTCACATGTGCTAAATTTAAATCTAAAAATTAAGATTTAGATCAACCTCGGAGTTACATGCACACAGTCTTCACAGATAGCGAGGGATCAACGACAACGCCCCCAGGGTGTAAATCTGCCCCCGGGGATCATGTCACCAAATCACATTAATCAGATGTTCCCATGGATAAAACTTAGTGGAATGTTTACAGTGCATTATAAACCGCAATGTATCAACTATAAACAATCTACAATGGCATCAAGAAGAAGAGACAAGACAGTACAACTAAAAAAATCTTACTACATAGATTACAGCACATCAGAACCAAGCATACTACATAGATACGCAACAGAAACAAGAAACACATAGATACAGCACCACAATAAGATCACTACGTAGATATTGTTTCAGAGCCAAGATACTACATAGATACATTATCAGCATCAACTAAGATACTATCGTAAAGTATAGGTACCAGAATCAAGATTACTAACATGGATAAGGTCCAGAAACAAGATGACTACATAATATCTTACCAGAACCAAGGAATAACTTATATAAATTGTTACTAGAACCAAAATTATCCTACATATACGTTACCAGAACCAAGGGAATACACATTGGAAATATGTCACCGGGGAAACTAGATTACTACAGGCGATAACATTATAGAACTAAACTAAGATTACTACGTAGATAAGGTACCAGAATCAAGATTACTACATAGATACATTATCAGAACTAAGATTACTAGGTAGATAAGGTACCAGAAACAAGTTTACTACATACATATCTTACCAAAACCAAGAATACTATATAGATATGTTACTAGAGCCAAAATTACTACATAGATACATTACCAAAACCAAGAATACTATGTACATATGTCACAGGAACTAAGATTACTACACAGATACATTATCAGAACTAAGATTACTACGTAGATAAGGTACCAGAATCAAGATTACTACATGGATAAGTTACCAGAAACAAGATGACTACATAGATAACCAGAACTAAGAATACTATATAGATATGTAACCAGAACTAACATTACTACATAGATACATTATCAGAACTAAGATTACTACATAGATAAGGTACCAGAAACAAGATGACGACATAGATATCTTACCAGAACCAAGAATACCATGAAGATATGTAACCAGAGGCAAGATTACTACATAGATATGTTACTAGAACCAAGAATACTATGTAGATATATTACCAGAACTACGATTACTACATAGATAAAGAACAAGAACTACGATTACTACATAGATACATTATTAGAACTAAGATTACTACATAGATAAGGTACCAGAATGAAGATCACTACATGGATAATTTACCAGACACAATATTTACATAGATACGTTATCAGAACCAAGAATACTCCGTATGTTACGTATACTACATATGTTAATATGTTACTAGAGCCAAAATTACTACATAGATACATTACCAGAACCAAGAATTCTACGTAGATATGTTAATAGAACTAAGATTACTACATAGATACTGTACAAGAACCAAGATTACTACAGAGATACATTATCAAAACTACTTTTACTACATGGATAAGGTACCAGAATCAATATTACTACATGGATAAGGTACCAGAAACAAGATGATTACATAGGTAAAGTACAAGAACCTAGATTACTACATAAAAAAGGTACCAAAAACAAGATGACTACATAGATATGTTACCGGGAACCAATATTACAATAAAATTATATCAAAACCAACAGCACTGCATACAGTAGTAGAATCAAGCTTACTACATAGATACAGCGCCAGATATTAAATAGATACAGTACTAGAATCAAGACTAAAACATAGATTCATTAACAAAACTAAGATTACTACATAGATGCAGAACCAAGATTATAACAAAGATACCTTACCAGAACTAATATTACTACATAGATATGGTACCAGTACCAAGATAACTACATAGATACCTACTAGGTAAAAACCTTGATTTTAAAATAGGAATATTACGAGAACCAAGCTTACTACATAGATACATGACCAAAAGAAATAGAACTACTCTAAAACTGCCCCTTATGCACAAGAATATACCTACTGTAATACTGCCCCCTATGTACAAGAATATAACTACTATAATACTGTCCCCTATGTACAAGAATATAACTACTATAATACTGCCCCCTATGTACAAGAATATAACTGCTATAATACTGCCCTCTATGTCCAGGAATGTAACTGCTATAATACTGCCCCCTATGTAATATTAGATTTGCGGTACTCAAAGACATGTATGTTATGATTTGTCCACAGTCTATGGCAGCCATGACTGGTTCACTACTGTCCCTTCTTTTCTTTTCAGACGATCCCTCAGTATCCCATCCCCTGTCACTCCAGCTCCAATGTGGTGGTAGAGCCCAGCGGATTACTAGAGATGAATAACTTCACCAGCCAGCGGCTCGGTGACGATGACACGGTGATCATCCATGATGGAGACATAAACACGGATGAAAGGACACAGTGTAAATCCATTAATATAGATCACGCATAGCAGCCGTGGAACATGCGCCCGGACTGACCTCCGCGGAGGACGCTACAGGCGGAGAGCCTGCACCACACAGTGTAATTGCGCTGCCTACACTAACAACTCCCCAATGAGCACAGTATTTTTTTTTTTTTTAGATTAGGATTATGGCCGACAAATCATGGATCTGCACATTTCAGAGGAATCCAGTTACATTTTTTTTTAAAATAATATATTTATATATATATGTATGTAAACTAGAACAAAAAACACAAAATGGTTGCACCCGCTCTTCGCAGTTGTTGCACCCTATAGATGTGGCGTGAATGACAAAGGACCGCACATGTTACGTTCTGTGCTGACTTCTATGTCCTACCAAAATATGAAGGTAAAATTCCTTTAATCCGGCATTTTTGTCCTCGTGGGCTTTACTGATTATCTACGGATTTTACCGTAATGTAAATTTTCTATTCTTCTAATGTGATATCTAACAAGACTGAACAGGTGGTGTTCATTAACCCCTTTGAGTCAGATTTAAGACCTTCTGATAATCCATTTAATAATCCAGAGTTGTTCCCATCCCATGGAGGTTAAAGGAATTTCCCAATTTTTCTATGTATAGGAAGAGGCATATATGTATTATATGATTGGTGAAATTCTTTTAACTCGGGTGATGGAGTACCTAATGTCCTGACAAGATTTTTGAGGAAAACTGCAAATTTTGTTTAAAAATGGGTCTGTTCACACATCCCATTATACTATTCCATGTCTTAACAGTTCGGTGTTGAGTATCAGTATTGTCTGGATGACTGGATGCCAGATTTAAGGAATTTTACCCTAAATATTAGATCTAAACATGTAGCAGAGTGTATTTTGTCCTAAAACCCTGTGATATATATATATATTTTTTTTAAGCAGGGCATTGGTGAATCCTCCACTGATATGTGACTACAACACTCAGCATGCTCTGACATTAGATGCAGGGAGTTGTAATTCCACAACAACTATAGATGGCTGAACATTGTACTATATAAATGTTATTTCAATTCCAAATCATATATTTATACAGGAAAACAAAATGGCTGCCCTTCCTATGTTAAAAAAAAAAAAAAAAAAACCTGCTTGGGCCTGATATGTGACTACAACTCTCAGCGTGTCTTACTAGATGCAGGGAGTTGTAGTTACCCAACAGTTATAGAGCAAAGGATTGCTGAACATCGTAACATTGCTCTATTCATAGAAACTGAGGTATTTTATAGTTTTATTCCACTCATATATTTGTGTGTGAAACCAAAATGCCTGCCCCCATATCTAAACCAAGCAGCTTTGGGCCTAATGGTACCAGAATTTCTTTATAGCTACAGCCTTTTAATGAACCAATCATAGCTCAGCTTTCATCCTTCCACTGCTGCTTTTTACATGAAAGCTGTGTTCTGATTTGTTGCTATGGACAACAAGGCTTCAGATTCCTACTTGAGGCCTAGTTGATGGTTTTAAGACCGAGAAAATACCACAAACTGGCAAAAATTTCAGAACACGTCATGTGATTGTGGTTTTCCAATACTAGGAGTTGGTTTTACTAGCAATAATAACCTGTCCCATGCCCAAAAAAATTCCACTATCGATTTAAAGGGGTTTTCCCACAAACAAAAGTTAAGTGGGCGTTTCAGTGCCGAGAACCCCACCGATCACGAAAATGAGGGGTCCGATGGGGTCCTACATACCTCCGTCAGACCGATCGTCGCTCCTTCAGAGTAATGGAGCAGACGGCCGCTCATGACTGTTCTGCTCCATTAATCCCTATGGAACTCCACACTCGGCAATCTCTGTCTGCTCCATTAATCTGGCGGAGCGACGAGGGGTCCGAAAGTCCTCGTTTTCGTGATCTCTGGGAGTCTCGGCACTGAGCCCCCCACTGATCTGCAAGTTAGGCCCCATCTCTATGTTAAGAGCCAATATGTTCTTAAAATGTCCGTCAAATGTACTACAAGTCACAGTAACACCTTAAAAGTGAAACCGATAAAGTTTTATTGAAAGCGACTTGGAACGTGCTCAGACTTTGTAAATACGTTGCATGTCTATGTTTGTAGGCGGAGCCATTAGCGCGGCCATGTTTGTTTACATGGAGAATGCGCCTGAACTTATTGTCAATGTCGCAACGTTGGCAGTTTTACGGCTTGTGGCACAAATATCGCAAGAGCGTCCATTGATCGTTTCAATTAACTTTATTGTCAAACTTTAAATCCGTTCAGCCATTTATTAAAATTCTGAAGTAGTCTAGAAACAGCGCCACATTAGGTTTTTCTGGGTATTGCAGCTGTGTTAGTGTAAAAGGTGCTAAGCTGCAATATCACACACAACTCTTAGGACAATTTTTATTTTTTTTTTCCTCCATTCAATTCCAGACTTTATATAAGATTGACCAATGCAGATTTACCAACTTTTTTCCTAAAATTACAATCAATAACTTTTTTTTTTTTTCCCCAAACACCCTCCCCACACCGTTGATTACTTTTGGTTCTGTGTTCCTTCAGCAGTTACTTTTGATTGCTGGTGATTCCTTGTGGTCCAATTTACGGTGTTATGCAGGAATTGAAACACATGGCTGTTTTCATTGTGCAACAGCTCCACCGATGGTTGCAGGTTGTGTCTGGTACTGCATCTTGATGCTATTTTTTTCTTTTTTAAAGGTATAGTAGTTGCTAAACCAGACTGACCCTGAATATGCATATGCTTTCTCTGAAGACCAACACCATGTATTGTTTTTAAAATTCTGCAGAACACCAAAGATCCTGTGGTTTTTCCAAACTAAAATAGATTGTGTAATCCCTAGTCACCCAGCTTTCTGACAGCCTAAAAGAATACCCTTCATTTAATGAGTCACAAGGCATTTCAACACTTTCTCTTTGCCTCTTTCTAGATCACAATGAAGCTGACTTTGAGTACAATAGGTACTGGTACTCATCAGCTCGGACCCAACTTTCCTAGGTGTCAAAGCGACATTCTTGCTAATAGTAGTCACCCAGCTCTTTACTGACTTGAACTGTCTCCCTCCTTTGTGATGGGGTCTACATGCAATGCAGCTTTTTACAGTTTTGGAAAAGCTGAGTGACTTACCTGATTGTATCAGGACGTTGGACAGCTTTCCCCTTCCGGTCACTAAGAAAGCTGGATGACTACGAAAACAAATCGTTTACCCCATAGTGGTAGCATTGAAGACTGATGTGTCTCTTCAGGGCTCTAACAGAGTAAATGGTTTTAAAAACCAATAGATTGCTCTGTGGCTGTCACCCAGCTTACCTGAAAGTGTCAGGATATTGGACAGCTTTGCGTAGGAAATAAAAATGGGATAAAATCAGATCTGTCATTCAGGGATCTAGGAAAGCTGGGTGCTAACAGTAAGCTGCAGGACAGCTTTGTGTTTTATGTCCCTAAGAAAGCTGGGTGACTAAGAAATTAAAATGACCCAATGGCCATTACCCAGCCTTACTAAAAGTAGTGAATAGGAAGAGTTATCTGCCAGTCAGGGGTCTTGGAAAGCTATGTGATTATAATAACAAGCAGCTAACTCAAGGATGCTGTCTTTAAATTACAAATCTATTCTTCCTACTGTTTAGAAACCTATGGGTAGCTTAATGGTTGTTACCCAGCTTTCCTCATAGTTATTGGAAGGAAAACAGATCTGCCCTTCAGGGCACAAGGTAAGATGAGTGAGAAAACAAATGTGTAACTCAATGGTTGTCATTCAGCTTTTCTGGTTTCATGGAGGAAATGTGGTATTATTATTGACTGAAATCAGGACTAAATAATGATTTGCCATTCAGGAGCTTAGGAAAGCTTGGTGATCAGTCTTGTTAGCTGTATTGGAGTAACTAGATAAAAATATACACTCTGATAATTAGACATATGATGAACTGGGGTTAGAGGAAACTCTTGCTAATCTGACTTGGCTGGATTTGGTTGCGTCTATAGTCGGCACCGTGTCGTTACAATGTATCAGTACAGAATCCTGCAGCGAGGAGGCACATGGATCTAATTGTTCACAAGGTCATTCAGTTCAAGGCAACAGTCACACAGTTCAAGGACTTGGAGAAGTTTCTTATTGGCTGCAGAAAATTCTCTGAACTTTGAGACATTTTAAAAGCAAGCGAAGAAAATAAAACGAAATAGGAGGAAGAAGGCGCAACTATTTAAGTGGGTTTTTAGCGTGCGCGTGTGTATATAATATATATATAGAAGGACTGCGGTTTTTGCAGCTGGTTTTGTACAGAAATTATAAATAACCAATTCCTGACTACTTGGCTTTGTATTTATTTGTTCAGATGTTGGGCTCCGCCCCCTGACCTTTGCTTCTCCCTTATACAAAGTGGGAATAAACTAGTCCCACCCCTGAGGATCAGCGGAATATAAAGTCATGGTAAGATTTTCCTGTAGAGATGGAAATTATATCCTGGACATGGACCTGAAGCTGCATCTGGTGTGGAACTGACAGATTATTAAAGAATTTGTATGAAAAGGCAATTTTTTAAAATATGTATTATGAAAGGAATCAATTTCAAGATCTCTGCTTGCTTACATTGTAAAGGAATGACAAAACTGGATACGTTTTTAGCAGCTGTGGAATGTAATATATTATAATGGGTTTTAACTATCCACAGGGTACGGGATAACTTAGTGTTTGAACCTCCACCAATCACCAAGACTTTAAGTGGTCATAATAAGACTCCAGTTTTCATCTTAAAGGGAGCCCGTCAACTAAACAAACCCACACTAACTAAACATATTTTTGAAAACATTTATTATAGAGCAGTACAACTATCCCTATATTGTTCCTCCACATCCTTGTAAAGTTCCAAACCCGTTAACTCCCCATCTATGCATATTAGAGCACGCCTCCAACTTCCTGATTGACAAGACAACTCCTCCTTCAGCTGAGTGAAGTTGGCTCTACTACATGGATTCACCCCTCCCCCAGGAATGAGAGAAAAAGTGGCTGTGTGAGTGACTGATTCGCTTAAGATAAATTTAGCTTCCTCGTTCACTCCTCCCACAGGAATTCCCTTCAGCGATCTACACATTCAAAGGGGCAGATTTACTTACCAGGTCCATTCGCGATCCAGCGGCGCTTTCTGTGCGGTGGATTCGGGTCCGGCCGGGATTCACTAAGGTAGTTCCTCCGACGTCCACCAGGTGGCGCTGAAGTCCGCTGAAATGCACTCAAGTACACCGACCTATTCCTAGTGAAGGTAAGTGCAAGCTCCGCGACACTTTTTGTTTTTTTTAAATGCGGCGGTTTTTCCGAATCCGTCGGTTTTTCGTTCGGCCACGCCCCCTGATTTCCGTCGCGTGCATGTCAGCGCCGATGCGCCACAATCCGATCGTGTGTGCCAAAAATCCCGGGGCAGTTCAGGGGAAATCGGCGCAAATTGGAAATATTCGGGTAACACATCTGGCAAACGTGAATCGGGCCCTTAAATGACCCCCAATGTCTTCCTCATTCCTGAGGGAGGGAGGGGGGCTGAGCTGGAAGCACGGCTGAGCAAGAAGGACATGAATATGTTAGACTCGGCTCAAAAGGCAATGATCGGAGCCACATGTGTCAACTGTATGAATGAACTGTGGAACTTTTCAAGCATGGGGAATAACAATATAGGGATAGTTGTACTGTCGTATAATAGCAGTTTACAGAGATCTGTTTAGTCAGTAAAGGTTATTTTATCTGACAGATTTCCTTTAATTCATTAACTATTAGACTGTCTATAAGGTTCAAGGCTGTCCCATACACAGTGAACACTGTCTGTCACTCCATTCATTGAGAAGAACTGTATCTCCATAGAGAAGATCATTCTGGGTTTCAAGTGGAATGATGACAAGTTTAAAACTCGAGCCTACCCCTTGAGGTTTTTTCGATTTAGGGAACAATGCCTATGTGTTACAGCAGCTGTCTTGACAACTTTGAGGAACTGAAAATTTACTTCTTTTAGAATGGAAACGGGGAGATTATACTAGTCCCGCCCCTGAGGATCAGCAGAATCAAAAAGGATTGAGAAAGGTCACAATATGATGCAGCAATTGTGCCAAGTATTCTGGTTCATGAGACTCCATTAGTTAAAAGGTTTAGATTTCCTTCTCCGTTACAACTTGCATACATTTTATGCCTCTATGGCAACAGACTACCAACAAACCCTGTGTAGTCTGATCGTGTATCCACACTCTGGTTTATACAGAATATCCTCATCTTTGATTTATGTTAAACTGAAACGTTTAGCACTTTTCAGGTGCTCAAGTTTAACTGGTTAAGGACATAGGACAATGTAGATCGTCCTAATTAGCTGGACATTGGCGCATTAGGACAATCTATATCGTCCTGCTGATCACACTGTTAGTGTTTCAGCGTGATCTGCAGCAGGAGACCGGCTGTTACATACAGTGTGGTCCCTGCTGCGTCTGTCCAGCAGGGAGATCTCTCCTTGCTGGGCGAATTAACCCCCACCAGGGGTGATAACATGTTCCGGATGCTGAAAATTGAGACTCCCTATTCCAGATCATCTAATACATCATCTTTAGAGCTTTGTGTCTCCATAGTAACAGACTGCAAATAAACTCTTGTAGTCCTACCTGTTCCCACTGCAGATCGGGGAGGGGGTGGGGGGTTCACCATTATGTATAGCCCCTTCCCTATGGCTCCCCATGTAATATAATGACTACACACAGGGAATGCTTTGCTGCTATTTATTACTGCCGCTGCTCATCCACAACCAGAAGTCCCATGTAAAGATCAGGAATCCATCATGTCCGGCTCCTCATTGGCTGGCTCAGGTCCTGACTGGTTGCCTGCAGCGGTTTCAGAGCGTCTACCCCAGGACTCTATAATAATAATAAAAACGCTGGCGTCTCGCTGCAAACAATAAGAGAAGGACATGTGATAGATGTAGCAGAGTTGGATTTGTCATTTACCAGAATATTACTCTATAGAAAGTTTAGAGCAGTCCTATGTAAAAGTGTCCGTTGCAATGTGGGGAGTAGTGGGTGTAATATGTCTATCCATAGGGTCAGGGGTCATGTAATAATATAATAATAATCTTTATTAAAATAACGCCATCATATTACAAATCATGTATGTGACACATATGACCCCAGCATAGGTTACACACCAGCCATGAGACCAACAACCATCTATAGTCACCTCCAGACACTGACATATAGCGGCACCTATAGGAATAGCCCCAAAAGTGACAAACACTACTGAAGACTCCCTATAGAAGAGGACGGTGGGGGTTGTAGTAGATGAATCACAGTACAGTCTGCTAATACAGTTTGGGTTATTTGAGCTTCTATGGATCTTGCAGATGATCTCTGATCTATAATATCAGGAGATAAGCGGCTAAATGAAGTTACCTCTAGGGGGCGCTCTGTGTCCCCTTCTCCTCCTTCTGGTTATGGGTCTCCTCCTGGGGGTACGACGTCTATCTCTGCGAGCCATTGTATTGATGAGCTTGAAGAACGCAGGGGGCAGCGGTGACAAGTGATTGGTGGGGTCCCAGTCCAGACTAATAGACTCCTATGTGTCTGTGATGTCACTGTATGACATCATCCGTGTTCTACATTCTGTCATCACTCATGTAATGATACAAAACCAATAGAAACCACCAATCATTAGTCACTGCCGCCCCCAGTATGGCTCACAGAGCAACATGTCGTGCCCCCAAAAGGAGACCCCCGTTCAGCTGGAGGAGGTGTAGAGCGCCCCCCAGAAGTAACTACATGTAGCCATATATCTCATGATATTATAGAGAATCTACAAGATCCATGGGGACTCAAATAACCTGAACTGTGGGAATGGACTGTAGTGTCATCCATCTACTACAACCCGCATCATCCCCTTCTACAGGAATCCTATAGGAGTATATCCCAAGTGTATAGAGATGACCATATATGATTGGTGGTCTCATGGCTGGTTTGTAACCTACGCCGGAGTCATGCGTGTCACGTACATGACCCCTGACCCTGTAGACTGGCATGTGACGTCCACTACTCCCCACATTGCATCAGACACTAGTCACTCGGGGCAGTCCATTTTACATAGGACTGCACTAAACCTTCTATAGGGTAATACAATGGTAAATCCAGCTCTGCTACATCTATCACATGACCTTTTCTTACTGTTTGTAGTGAGACACCAACGTTTCTACATTTTGTACAGAGGTTAGCGGGGTTAGAGGTAACCACTGGCTACCAGTCAGGACCTGAGACAGCCAAGGAGGAGCTGGACACAATGGGGCACATTTACTTACCCGGTCCTGTCGCGATCCAGCGGCGGGTTCTCCTGCCCTGATTCGGGTTCTGCCGGGATTCACTAAGGTCCGTGCGCGCGATATTCACCAGGTGTCGCTGCTGCGCCGAGGTCCGCCGAAGTTCACCTGCTTTTTTCTGGTGTATGTGAGTGCTTGATCTTGCGACACAAATGGCTTTTTAAATTCTGCGTTTTTTCCGAATCCTTCGGGTTGTCCGGTGGCCACGGCCCCCGATTTCTGTCGCGCGAAAGTTTTCTGATTGCGCCAAAAATCGATCGCGTGCGCCACAATCCCGTGAAATACAGCGCAAAGCGGAAATATTTGGGAAAAACCCGACGGATTCGCGGCTGCGGACCCTTAGTAAATGTGCCCCAATGCGTTCCTGATCTTTACATGGGACTTCTGGTAGTGGATATATAATAAATAGCAGCAGAGCCTTCCCTGTGTGGAGTCATTGTATTACATGTGAGATATGATGGATCACACAATTTGCAATTTCTTCCATGTCCTGTCTGTGTGGGGTCCCTGATGACTCGTCTCTTCCCCCGGTGTGTCAGGTGCGCGGCTCAGTTACTGGAAGCATGACCTCAGCGGCGCCCCCCAGTGACATCATAACCGGTGATTTCCTTCAAAGACAGGAATCAACTCCTGAACTCAAGTAAAGATTTCTATCTTGTGCGGCCAAAGAATTGTTATGCGCTCCCCTGGTGCGCTCTGAATTTTTCTGATCGAGTGAGAATGTGAAATCCTAAAAAGTACAAAATTGGAGGGAAAAAATATTTGAGGGTGGATGTAGCCTGAAGTTTAAAGAATGGAGGACAGACCACTGTCACATAGCCTGTACTAGGGGGGAGCTAGCTGCATATCAACATATAACCAGTAACAAAGCTTGAGAGCTTAGTACAGCGCCTTGCAAAAGTATTCACCCCCCCTTGAACTTTTCTACCTTTTGCCACATTTCAGGCTTCAAACATAAAGATATAAAATTTGTAATTTTTTGGGGTAAAGAATTGGGAAGAAGTGGGACAAAATTTATTGGATATTTTAAACTTTTTGTAAAAAATAATGAACTTGGGCGAACAATATTATTTGGCCACTTTACTTTCAACGCAGCAAATTCACTCCAGAAGTTCAGTCTCTGATCTCTGAGGCCACGGTCACATGTTCCACTAGCGTCACATTCATAACGCGAAGCTAGCGCAACAGGGGGCGGGCCGGGGCCACCATCCCCACTGTCACACATGGTGGGGGCACCATCCCCACTGTCACACATGGTGGTGGCACCATCCCCACTGTCACACACGGTGGGGGCACCATCACCACTGTCACACACGGTGGGGGCAGCATCATGGTTTGGGCTTTTCTTCAGCAGGGACAGGGAAGATGGCTGGAGCCAAATCCAGGACCATTCTGGGAGAAAACCTGTTGGAGTCTGCAAAAGACCTGAGACTGGGACAGAGATTTTTTTTCCAACAAGACAATGATCCTAAACATAAAGCAAAATCTACAATGGAAGTGCAACATCCCCCACCGAGGCCTGGCCCTTTTCTTGGGGCCTGGAGGCAGCCGGGGCCCAGAATACCGGAGTGGCTGGCGGTTGTGGCCTAGGGTGCGCTGATGTCATGGTACTTGGTATGGGGACCGGAGGGATGTCCTACAGCCTGGCAGATCTCCAGCAGGTGGTGTGTGCAAGAAATATGGAGGAAGAGGCTGATGTACTGGTTCTCCCTGGGGCAACCCCTAAATGTCTGTAAGATATGTCCCGGCCAATGGATGGGGAGCCTGTGGTGGTGCAAATTAACTCACGGTTCTTTATTCAAAAGCAGGCAACGGCCAAACGATTAACAGCAGATTCTTTATGCTGGAATGGTCATGGAGAGCCGGTCCACAGTAACTTCAGGGTTGTTGGGCTGATAGAGATGGAGCTGAGTCCGGGTGGTGGATCTCTGCTCTGGGCTTAAGTCTCCAGACTAGCCCTGAGTGCTAGGCGGGGGCCTGAGGCACCTGGAGTTCCTGGAATTAGGACACTGGCTGGTGCAGCACTGCCATGTGCTGCTCACTCCTTTGCTCACTGCTCAAACAGACCACGTGATCTGGTTCTGGTTCTGACATAAAGACTTAAGACCATGTGCTCCCGCCCACCAGGAGTGTATATACTCCCTTGGTCAGATGGTAGCATACTCCAATCAGCTTCCAGCTTGCTTTACAAGAACATCATTGGACAATAACATTTGGTATTATTAACTCTTGCCTTACCAGGCAGTGGCTACAACTGCAATTACTAAGTTCTCTAGTACTTGGAGACCTCCTAGAGAGGTGATCAGTCTCCCTAACAGCTCCTGAAATGGAGAGGGCACTATTCGCAACTACCACCTTGCCTATGCGTTGGCAGGGGTGTTGCAGAAGGTTCACAAATAATCGTATCCAGGTGTTAGAACGGCCAAGTCACAGTCCGAACCCAAATCCAATGGTGAATCTGCGGAAAGAGCTGAAAACTGCTGCTCACAAACCCTTCATCCAACCTCCCTGAGCTCCGGATGTTCTCCAAGGAGAGAGACCTGATACCCCAGCGACTGTAGCTGTAATCACAGCCAAAGGGGGCGCTACAGAGCATTAACTCATGGGGTCAAATAATATTACATGCCCCACTTATCACTTTATTATTTTGTACAAAAGTTTAAAATATCTAATAACTTTTGTTCCACTTCACAATTGTGTCCCACTTGTTGTTTCTTCACCAAAATGTAAAATTTTATATCTTTATGTTTGAAGCCTGAAATGTAGCAAAAAGTTAAAAAGTTTAAGGGTGCCGAATACTTTCCCAAGGCGCTGTGTATGTTATTTGTAGCAGCTGGACTGTGATATATAGATTTATATTACAGTATTATAGCTTCTCCAAGTGCACTGGGATTGTCCTTGCACTGCTGTGCTCTGTGCTCTTTGCAGCCAAAGAAAGATATTGTCCCTGGAGAGATGTGTAATCATATATTTGTGTTTGTTGTTAGTAGCAGCAGGACTGTGACATATGGATTTATATTCCAGGATTGTACTGGTTACATGTCCTCACACTGCTGTGTTCCCAGCTCTCTGCACCCATTGTTATGTATTGTCCCTATAGAGATGTGTAATCTTATCTTTGTGTATGTTGTTAGTAGCAGCAGGACTGTGACATATGGATTTATATTCCAGGATTGCACAGGTTACATGTCCTCACACTGCTGTGTTCCCAGTGCTTTACAGCCAATCTTATGTATTGTCCCTGGAGAGATGTGTAATCTTATCTTTGTGTATGGTATTAGTAGCAGCAGGACTGTGACATATGGATTTATATTCCAGGATTGTACTGGTCGCATGTCCTCACACTGCTGTCTTCCCAGCTCTCTACAGCCAATCTTATGTATTGTCCATATAGAGATGTGTAATATTATCTTTGTGTATGTTGTTAGTAGCAGCAGGACTGTGACATATCAATTGTACTGGTTGCCTGTCCTCACACTGCTGTGCTCTGTGACATGTTGAGATGCTATGGGGTCTATATAAATGATCCACTAGAGCAGTGATGGCAAACCTTTTAGAGACCGAGTGCCCAAAATACAACAAAGATCCGCTTATTTTTCGCAAAGTGCCAACACAGAAATGTAATTTGTGATTTATACTCCCTTCTCTGTCACAGATTTCATTGATATCAGCACCTGAGGCACCAATAAAGCAGAAAATAGTCCCAGGTAGCGCTGTCACTTTAAATATCTCTGTGCACAGCAAGTCCTGGGTTGTCTGGGACTGCAGGATACCTGGAGTCATCTCTGGTGATGGCCTGAGTGCCCACAGAAAGGGCTCTGAGTGCCACCTCTGGCACCAGTGCCATAGGTTAGCCATCACTGCACTAGAGTGTCTATATCACACCGGTCCTGTTATGATGAAATAGTTCATTAAATTGCAGGCCCCGTGCAGTTTCATGTGGGAAATCGTTGCTCATCCTCGGAGACGTCCAAGTTTTTGGTGACATGAGTGTCCCAGGACACTGGTAGTGGACGTTCCCACAATTTCTGCTGACATGAGTGACCTGAAGATTTCTATAAATTTCCTTATGCTTCTAACTAGGGATCAGGCAATGCTGCTGTGCAGATACTTAGCCACTTGGGGGCGCTGTAGTGCATGCTATGGGCATGAATAGGGGAAGAGCAGCAGCTTTGTCTGGGAGGAAGAGGCTGCACCCAATTAGGGTGACTGCGGTGACCCATTGGACATCAACCATGTATATTATATTATCATATAATTATGTATATGTATTATATATGGTACATGGCGTCCCCAGAATATAACATATCATAAAATAGTGAACTGAAAACTCCAAGATCTTGTGGCTTTACCTCCTCTTTGCTGCCACCTGTCACTGTGTATCTAAACTCAACCTAAAATACAACTGCACATACTCCATGGAGTATACAGAGCGGTATGTTTATATGAGGCGGTATTTGTATAGCTGGATTATTTGCATCTGTGATGGGGGTGCACATACTTATAGCGTGTGTATTATCTACAACATGTGTGCACAGACCGTGTTATCTCCAACACATCTGTATACACTGCAATCTGTCAGGGCTGAAAGCAAAACTATAACTGGCAGAATATAATGAGCATCAGAAATCGTATGGTGGGAAAATATGTGCAGGATTTCATCTTAGTCTGGGAAAACAGATGGGACTGCGCTGGACTGTAGGTGTGCTGGTATATCCAAGACATGAATTGTGCAAAGGCGAGCAAAATCGAAACAAACCATACACATGCGCTAATACAACCAACCATACAACACTGCTGGCTCTGCTACATTCAAAGGAACCTATCAGGCGTAAGGATGACTAATTATACAACGGGTTCTCTAACGGTGTTCATATCGTGATGAATATATACTGCACTATCTCATATAATATAATAGTAAATACTACTACTACATATACTATATAGCATACTGCCCCCTTTGTACCACAAATAACTACTATAAATACTACCCCTATGTGCACAAGAGATATAATCCTATAGATACTGGCCACCCTATCTGACAGAGAAGTAGATAAACATACTGTAATACTGCCCCCTTATGTACAGATGAATATCAACACTACTAGAACTGCGCCCTATATCTGATATACACTATAATACTGCCCATGTACAGCAGATAGAACTGCCTCACATCATAGTAAGATACACTAACTATAATATATACTGCCAAGTCACTATGTACAAAATATAACTACTATAATACTACTGCCCCTATGTAACAAGATACTAACTACTATAATACGCCCCCTATGTGCAAGAATAATACTACTATAAATACTGCCACCATATGTACAGAATACTAACTACTTATAATACTGCGCCTCCCCTAGTCAAAGAAGTATAAAGCATACTCATAAATACTGCCCATGCATCTACTGTACAATGCATAATGTAAACTATACTATACATACTGCAGCTCCTTGTACAGAGAGTATAAACTAGCTATAATACTGCCACTCTATGTACAGGAATATAACCACTATAATACTGACCTTCCTACGAACCATGTACATGAATATAACTACTATAATACTCGGCCCTATGTACAAGAATAGTAACTGACTTATACAATACTGACCTCCTATGTAACAGGAATATCAATACTCAATAAACTGCCCCCTATGGAAAGATATAACTACTATAATACTGCCTGCCCCCGTATTGACAAGAATATACACTACTAAATACTGCCCCTATCAGTCCAGAGATTATAACTACCTATAATACTGCCCTATGTTCAACAATAAACTCTATAATACGCCCCCTATGTACAGGAATATACAACTATAATATTGCCGCCCCCCTTGATACAGAAATATACTACTATAAGACTGCCCCCTCTGTATCAAGATTATACTACTATAATACTGCCCCTATGTACAAGAATCTAACTACTATAGATACGATGCCCCCTATGTACAGAATATAACTACTTATAATACTGCGCCACTACTGTACGGAAATATATCTACTATAATACCTGCCGGCCCAATTTAACAAGACTATAACTACTATCATATGCCCACCTATGTCCAAGTACTGCAACTAGCACTACCCCTATTACGAGAATAACTACTATAGATACTGCCCTCCCTATGTACAAGATATAACTACTCATACATGATGGGCCCCTATGTACATTACAAGATACTAACTACGGCCATGTTACAAGAGTAAATCTCTACTATAGTGTGCCCCCTATGTACAAAAATAAACTACTATAATATACTAACTGCCGGCCCTATGTACAAGAATATACTATATAATGTCTGTGCCGCGCCTATGTACAAGATTACACTACTTATATACATGCCCCCCTGTACAATAATACAACACGTAATACCTGGAACACATATCCTATAACCTGTCCCTCTGTACGTATACGTACCTAGTAATAGAAGCTGCTCTATGTGCAACAAGTGATAAGTACTAACCTAGTACCGATAACTACTATATCTCGGCCCGCTATGGTACACTGTAATACTACTATAACCTCCTGCCGATATACCTACTATATAACTGCCCTCCTACTGTACAGAAATAACTACTAATACTGCCCTATGTAAGGACATATAAACTATATACCCTGCCCCCTATGTAAACAGTATAGACTCAGCTATAACGAGAAATACTGCCCCCTGGTACAGACGATAAACTACTATCATACTGCCCCCGTATGTCGTCATGTGAGACTGATAGGCTACTATATACTGTCCACCCTATGTGTGACAGAATTCACTACATAATACTGCCCCCTATGTCAAGAATATTACAGCTGTTTGGTGTGCTTTTTGTTTGACTATAATACTGCCCCTAACTTAACTATATGTTACTGCCATGAAACTATAACGACTACTAAAACTGTCTCCCTATGCCTACAAGAATATAACTACTATCAATAATACTGCCCCTTGTCAGAATATAACTAACTCTATAATACTGACACTGACTGCCCCCATATGTACCAAATAATAACTACTATAATACTGCCCCCTATTAGGCACGAAATATAACTACTCTCATACTGCCCTCTGTACAGAATAATACTACTTTAATACTGCCCCAGTATTCAAAGAAATACTACTATAATACTGCGCCTCCTATGTACAGACAATAACTACTATAATACTGCTGCCCGAATAAATACTCTATATTGCTTCCCTATGTACAAGAATATACTACTATAATATGCCACTATGTACAAAATATAACTACTATCAACCATAGCTGCACCTATGTGTCCAAAGAATATACTTACTATAATAGGCCCCGCCCCCTATGTAGACAATAACGTATAACTACATACCTACTGTCTCCCTATGTACAAGATATAACACTATAATACTGCCCCCTATGTACAGGATATACTACTATAATATCTGCCCCTATGTACAAGTATATAACTCTATAATACTGCCCCTTTAACAAGTAATATAACTACTATAAATACTGTCCCCCATAGTACAGCATATAACTACTATAATACTGCCCCCTATAACGAATACACATCTGCTAGTTACATATAACACACTATAATACTGCTCCCTATGTCACATTATTGAACTATATAATATGCCCCCTATGTACTCAAGAATACAATACTACTATAATACGCATGTCGGCCTCTATGTCACAGGTGAATAGAACACTATAATACTCCGCCCTATGTATCATATGAATATAACTACTATAATACTGCCCCCTATGTACAAGAATATAACTACTATAATACTTCTAAAATAAATTGTTTGAATTATTTTTCTTATTTTTTTAATGTTTATTTTAATTGTTTATGTCATTGTCTTTATTCTTAATAATTTAAAAGCGTTAAACATCAAAATACTGCAAATGTTTTGCTAACCACTTGCACTTTCCTCTGCAGCCACTAGATGGAGCGCTATGATTGATCTCTCGGTCTCAGGTGACTGTTGCGCCCATTATAACTGGTCTTGTTCTTCGGTTCAGGTCAGATACAGGAGAGCTGAGTGTGTCATGAGGTTTGATGATGTGACCCTGGATTTCCTATGCAGCTGATACATATGGATCTAATTTCTAAGAATTTTTTAGCTCTGCTACATCATTGTTTGATTTCTTGTTTTCCTACTGCCCACAAGGATATCAGAACAAGCAGAGCGGGAGTGTAAAGCATGGAGGTGTTGGTATAACAGGGAAAATACATTAGGAAATCTCAATAATTTTATTCCTGTTATCATAAATGCAGTAGCAAGGCTAGAAGGTGGTTAACAAGGTCCAGTCACCACCCATAGAGGGCAGTATACTGGATCATCAATACATTTTAGCAGAGTCAGCCCACATATAAATATATATTAATTGCAAGAAATCATCTGGGGGTGTCCTCTGTTATCTGGTCATCACTAAGGGGCGCCCTCTGTTATCTGGTCATCACTATTGGGGTGTCCTCTGTTATCTGGTCATCACTAGGAGGTATCCTCTGTTATCTGGTCATCACTAGGGGGTGTCCTCTGTTATCTGGTCATCACTAGGGGGTGTCCTCTGTTATCTGTTCATCACTAGGAGGTGTCCTCTGTTATCTGGTCATCACTAGGAGGTGCCCTCTGTTATCTGGTCATCACTAGGGGGTGTCCTCTGTTATCTGGTCATCCAGTCTAAGCATTGGTGTTTCCATCTCTATAAAGGGTTATGGGCGGCACGGTGCCTAGTGGATAGCACTTCTTCTGCCTATGTCAGCGCTGCGTGTCCTCGTTCAAATCCCACCCAGGTCACTCTGCAAAAAGTTGTATTTCTCTCCGTGTACTGGCGAGTTTTCCTCTGGGTACTCTGGATCCTCCCGCACTCCAACAAACTACTGTTAGAGTGTGAGACCCATGGGGACAGGACCATTGCCATGCTTTGTGGCAGCGCTGCGACCTGTGTGCGCATATCTAAATAAAGAATATTATTGATAAGGGGTTGGCCCAAGTTTAGGTTAACCCTTACCTTCTGGATAGGTGATTCTCCATTCTGACGCCACCAACCGTGGGCTCCAAACTTGTGCACAAAACTCACCGGGAAAGACAGTTTCCATCACTACCCACTGGAGGAGTAGGGGGGTCCTCTCCCAAGAGTCATAAACAGCCACAGTCAGGGGAAGTGTGGATGGAGCCAGCTCCAGACTCCCCATTCTGTATAGTGGGACCCCCGTGAAGCAGAATGGATAGGGTTTAGTTTACTGAATACCCTTTAACATGTCCTGCTTCTTCCATACAGATCAGTGGGGGAGGGTTTGGCTGCTACCAGTAGCCAAAGGGTGATGCCACACGTGGCGTTTTTAAGCATGCGTCTTCACTCCGTTTAACCTATTAACGACCTGGCCCTTTTTTGTTTTTTCATTTCTATTTTTCACTCCCCACCTTCAAAAATCTATATTTTATATTTTACGTGTAATTGCATTCATAGTGAGGTATTTAAATTTCCATTGTCGTGACTGGGAACGGGAAAAATTTTCAATGCAGGGAAAGTGTGAAAAAAACGCATTCGTGCCTTTTCTTGTGGCTGGATTTACGGCTTTCACTGAGCGCCCCCAAATGACATGTCTACTTTATTCTTGGTTGGCACGATCACGGGGAGATCGGTGTCTGGTTTATGTTTTATACATTCCCCTTAAGGACCAGTCCCTTTTTTTTCTTTTGTGCGTCTTTATTTTCACACCACACCTTCAAAAATCTATACTTTTTATTTTTCCTGTAGAGAGCTGTGTTGATGCTTGTTTTCTGCGTAACAAATTGCACTTATTAGTGCATTTATTTGTCTATCCATATACTGGGAAAGCAGGAAAAAAATTCTGAATGCATTGAAAATGGTGAAAAAAACGCATTTGCGCCGTTTTCTGTGGGCGTGGATTTTACGTCTTTCACTGTGCGCTCCAATTGACATGTCTTATTTATTCATTGGGTCAATATGATCACATGGATACCAAATTTTGATAGGTTTTATAGTGTTCATAACATTTACAAAATTAAAACCACCTCCTGTACAAAAAAATTTCTTCATTTTGCCATCTTCTTGCGCTAATACTTTTTCATACTTTTCATGTATGAGCTGAGGGGGGTTCATTTTCTGACGACTTTGATGACGTTTTCAATGCTTTTATTTTTAGAATTGTACGACCTTTGTTCACTTTTTATTGAATTTTTTATACTGTATTTTTCAAAATGGCAAAAAAAATGCCATTTGCGATTTGGGCACTATTTTCCGTTACGGGGGTTAACGCAGTAAAAAAAAGTTATATGTTTTCGGGCATTTTCGGACCGGCGGCGTAACTAATGTGTTTATGATTTTTACTGGTTATTTATATTTATGTCAGTTCTAGGAAATATGTACAAGAATATAACTACTATAATACTGCCTCCTATGTACAAGAATATAACTACTATAATACTTCTAAAATAAATTGTTTGAATTATTTTTCTTATTTTTTTAATGTTTATTTTAATTGTTTATGTCATTGTCTTTATTCTTAATAATTTAAAAGCGTTAAACATCAAAATACTGCAAACGTTTTGCTCACCACTTGCACTTTCCTCTGCAGCCACTAGATGGGGCGCTATGATTGATCTCTCGGTCTCAGGTGACTGTTGCGCTCATTATAACTGGTCTTGTTCTTCTGTTCAGGTCAGATACAGGAGAGCTGAGTGTGTCATGAGGTATGATGATGTGACCCTGGATTTCCTATGCAGCTGATACATATGGATCTAATTTCTAAGAATTTTTTAGCTCTGCTACATCATTGTTTGATTTCTTGTTTTCCTACTGCCCACAAGGATATCAGAACAAGCAGAGCGGCAGTGTAAAGCATGGAGGTGTTGGTATAACAGGGAAAATACAATAGGAAATCTCATTAATTTTATTCCTGTTATCATAAATGCAGTAGCAAGGCTAGAAGGTGGTCCAGTCACCACCCATAGAGGGCAGTATACTGGATCATCAATACATTTTAGCAGAGTCAGCCCACATATAAATATATATTAATTGCAAGAAATCATCTGGGGGTGCCCTGTGTTATCTGGTCATCACTAGGGGGCGTCCTCTGTTATCTGGTCATCACTAGGGGGCGCCCTCTGTTATCTGGTCATCAC
>WNYA01000226.1:166513-219301 GCA_019512145.1 Engystomops pustulosus | reverse complement strand
GGGGGCGGACCGCGGGCGCTGGGCGGCCGCGTGTCACCAAAAATGGCTATGCGTGTCAGTGCTGACACGCGTGTCATAGGTTCGCCATCACTGATCTAGGGTCAGGTACAGGTTCAGGTTTCCATATATGGCAGAATCCAGATACAGGTTCAGTGTTCCAGATCAGAAAGGATCCAGGTTCAGGGACAGGTTCTGGATCAGGCAGGATACAGGCTCAAAACACACCAATCACAGGAGAAAGTAAAAACCACCCTGAGTGGACTGCATATTTAAGGCATTCTTTGATGCCACCCTAACAGCTGACTGGCTAGGTAAGAACACTTCAAACCCCTAAAAGAGTTCCAAAGACTTTGGCCCCTGGTCTTTAGAATTCAGAACCATGGAGAACAAAGTTCAAGTTTGGATTATCCAGGTCTGAAATATTTTGAGTATTCATAACTAATTTGTATTACGCTTAATTGATGCTATCATCTAGGCATAAGATAGGTCCAACGTTACTTTATGAATCATAAGAGGGAATAATATCCCTTACTCGAGAAGAAAGGTCAAAGAAGACATCCTAATGGAAGCTCCAAAACTAATGAAACAATTGTGGCACTGTCCCTTTAAACCACTGGTCAGACCTTCACAGCTTGTATTAGAGGCAGACACATCAGCTTAAGATTTCTAAGACTAGAAATAGAAGTCCTCTCTTGAGCATAAGCATATGAAGCATGAAGAAAACTAATGGGAACCCAACGCTAATTCATAACCTTCTCGCCAAGAAACATGCACTACCCTCCAAGCACCATAGAAGCCTTTTGCTCACGTTTCACCCCAATTCTTGCCTCCATAAGTAGTTTGATGTTCCTTAGGGCCATCAAAAGATGAGGACTTCGAAGACCCTCATTAGGTCAAGAGACAAAAACAATGGGGGTCATTTACTAAGGACCCATTCACGTTTTCCCGATGTGTTACCCGAATATTTCCTATTGCGCGATTTTCCTCTGTATTGCTCCGGTTTTTTGGCGCACGCGTATCGGATTTTGGCGCATCGGCGCGGGCATGCACGCGACGGAAATCCGGGGACTGGCCGAACGAAAACCCGACGGATTCGGAAAAAACCGCGCATTAAAAAAAATACAAAGTGTTGCGGCTTCACTTACCTTCATCCAGTAGGCCGGTGTAATCCAGGTGTTCCGATGATCTTCAGAGCAGCAGCCGCCACTGTGGCATCGGAGTAACCACCTTATGAATCCCACCAGACCCGAATCCACCGCAGAAAACGCGCCGCTGGATCGCGAACGAGACGGGTAAGTAAATCAGCCCCAATATCTTGTCCTTTTGCCCCAAAATGAGTTGTGAAGGCTTCAATTCCATGGGGATTCGACCAAGTCTAGAAGGCTCTTCTATAGGTACACCCCAATCCTTTTTTGAAACTAAACTTTATATCTAGGCAAAAAGATGGACCCAATAATCTCTCCATGAAGCGTCTCTCTGATGCAGAATTCTAGAGCCAAAGATTGGAACATTTGGAAGACATCATGTCACCTGCCGTATGGATAACAAAAATTTAATAATTGAATTATTGGGGAAAAACTTAAAGATTTACTCGTCCTGAACCACAGAGACCGCTAACGTGTGAATTTACGACTTATGTCAACCGATTCATATTTTCATATTACATTTTGGCGCAGTGTAACGTCCCAATAAGATGGCAGGATCCAGCAGATGTTTTATAACATGCGGCACGGATTGGCGAGTATTATGGATAGACGGCCGGATGGTTCCTCCGGATAAGACGGCAACAATTACGACGAACATGTCGAGTGCCTAATGGGAAACTGGATCTCGTAAGGCGTTGGGGCTGAAACGGTAACAAATGTTAAAGTATCCGAGGTGTTATTCCATATGATTACATGGATATATCGTGGCCAATGACACAAGCCAAGGCTGACAGAGAATTTCACAGATGTCTGGGCACGTTTTGGGACGGTGGGAAATCGGTAGCAGTGCACCCACCACTCACTTTCCACTACAGCTCTACTTTTGTGTCCGTCCTATTTGGGAATCAGACGGCTCAGGATGAACCTTGCTATGCTTGACAAATTATTCTGCAATACATGGAACTGGAGGAAGGCAGAATATATGGACATAAATGGAGAGCTTCATCCGTTGATGCGACCTCTCTGGGGATCCTTGCATTTTTCTCAAGAAATCTCCAGTGAATAAGGAAGTTTTCCGGTTGCATCATTGTGGAATGTTCTACATCCCCCCCATCGCAATCACATCTCATGGATTGCTGACACAGATGACACGGACCCCGGTGACATGTGACAACATATGAAGCACTCGTGTTAAATTGTAACAAGTCATAAAGATAAAAAGACTCCGATAGGTCAACTTTTTTCTATAGTAAGTGACCTCCGCCATAGGTTATAAGTCTATCCCTGCTGTGACAGATGGTGACTAGGATAAAGCACGGCATTGTGGAGTCATACGGCCCATGGGTAGACGGAGGATGTATACAAGGGTCACCGGGAGATCTGACAGTGCTTAAAGGAACTTATAGATCATAGGTGCAGAAAGGCAAACTGTTCTGAATTTGCCAAGACAGTCCTTTGTTTGGAGAGACAATGGGTTGGGGCTTGTGAAATCGGCTCAAAATTGAGATGCTCGGTCTGGTGTAGGGTGGTCTTTTGATGGGTCAAAAATGATGCCTCGTCTGCCGGTATATATCTATGGGTATGCTAAGTGTATACGCTGAGAGGTGTGAACCTAGCCTAATGCAGCTTCTGAGAAGGGGTGGGGAGAAGACTAATGAAGCTTCTCTATCTATATCTATTAGAGGAGAGGAGGAGACTAATTCAACGTCTCCCTCTGTATCTATGAGGGGGAGTGAGGAGGAGACTTATGCAGCTTCTCTCTCTGTGTCTATGAGGGGGAGTGAGCAGGAGACTACTACAGCTTCTCCCTCTGTATCTAGGAGGGGGAGTGAGGAGGAGACTAATGCAGCTTCTCCCACTGTATCTATTAGAGGAGTGAGCAGGAGACTAATGCAACTTCTCCATCTGTAATTATTAGAGGAGGGGCAGGAGACTAATGCAGCTTCTACCACTATCTATGAGGGGGGAATGAGCAGGAGACTAATGCAACTTCTCTCTCTGTATCTATGAGGATGAGTGGAGTGAGCAGGAGTATAATGCAACTTCTCCATCTATTAGAGGAGGGGCAAGCCTAATGCAGCTTCTACTTTTGTATCTATGAGGGGGGGGGGGAGAGCTAGTGAGCAGGAAACTAATGCAGCTTCTACTTTTGTATCTGTGAGGGGGGATGAGCAGGAGACTAATGGAGCTTCTCTCTCTCTCTGTATCTACAAGGGGGAGTCAACAGGGTACTAATTCAGCTTCTCTCTCTGTATCTATGAGTGGGAGTGAGGAGGAGACTAATGCAGCTTCTCACTGTAATTATGAGAGGGAGTAAGCAGGAAACTAATGAAACTTCTCTCTCTGTATCTATGAGGGGGAGTGGAGTGAGCAGGAGACTAATGCAACTTCTCCATCTGTATCTATAAGAGGAGGGGCAGGAGACTAATGCAGCGTCTACCTCTGTATCTATGAAGAGGAATGAGCAGGAGACTAATGCAGCTTCTCTCTCTGTATCTAGGAGGGTAAGTGAGGAGAAGACTAATGCAACTTCTCCATCTGTATCTATGAGGGGGAGTGAGCAGGAGACTAATGCAGCTTCTCCCTCTGTATCTATGAGGGGGAGTGAGTAGGACGCTAATGCACCTTCTTCCTCTGTATCTATGAGGAGGGGTGAGTAGGAGACTAATGCAGCTTCTCTCTCTGTATCTATGAGGGGGAGTGAGTAGAAGACTAATGAAGCTTCTCTCTCTGTATCTATGAGGAGGGGTGAGTAGAAGACTAATGAAGCTTCTCTCTCTGTATCTATGAGGGGTAGTCAGCAGAACACTAATGCAGCTTCTCTGTCTGTGTCTATGAGGGGCAGAGTGGTCAACAGATGCAAACAATCTTGATTGGGTACATTGAGGCTTCAGGGAATCCTGTATGGTTTATTATTAGGATGCCCTAAGGAGCAAATAAATGAAATGGTATGTATGAGCATTTCCTAGTCCAGGAATAGAACGCCGGCTCGGCTGTGAAGACTGACACAAGACGTCAGTCTGTATAAACCTTTCTGTTTGTAGGTATGACTGCTGTCTGTCACTAAAAAGAAGTCATATCTTATTGGTAACTAAAGTAAGTGGTCACCTCAGACAGATTTAGCAGTGCTGAGATTGCTCGGGTTGAGCTGAGTTTGTCATACACTGACATTCTAGCATGGGATTATAGGACAAGTTGTATAAATGTAGCAGAACTAGGTTCATCTCTGATACATGCATGGAGATGTGGCAATGAACGTAACTAAGAGCTATATACAGATCTTACTGCTCCAGCTGCTCACCAGATGAAATGGAAACCCTAGCAAATGCCTAGTGGATGCATATAGCGCCCTCTATGGGCCACCTATAGACGCAGCTGTTTAAAGAGCACCTGTCCCATCACTAATCTATACAGTTTACGGGTAATGAATCCATTCGCTACAATTTATCACTACCTAGTCCATGCTAATGACTCCGTCATACATAGCATACACGTACCGCAGTCTAACAAGTATGCAGCTCCCCTCCCAAGTAATATTACATGACTGGGCGCAGTTCAGATGTCAATGACAAATCATTAACCGGTATTTAGGGTTTTACTAGGAGACACTTTGTTGCTCTTTGCAGAATACAAAGGTCGCCGACTACCTGCAGCCTTCACGTAAGACACATGTCACCATCGGCACTGACTTGGCCTTGGAATTTACTACTCTATAATATAAGGTAAGTTCTTATTCATTCCTATTATTCTCTTATATCATTCAGTTTGTGACCGGAAGTGTTGTCAGAGGGAAGAGTCATAAATACTAAACAAAAGGTGACAGCATTTCTAATTTCAAGGAAGGTATCCCCTTCTTGTAGCTAATTCTTGCACCGGCAATCATGGAGGTGACTCAGTTCTTACTTTATTCATTCTGTTTGTGAATAGAATGCAAGAGCTGCATTGATCACTGACACACCCTTACGCCATTCAGGGTGCGAGGAAAGCTGAGTTACAACGCAAGAGCTGCATTAATGACCGACACTAAATTAACTTGATTCATATTCCTTATGCCATTCAGGGTGCGAGGAAAGCTGAGTTACAACGGAAGAGCTGCAGTGATGACTGACACTAAATGAACTTGATTCATGTTCCTTATGCCTTTCAGGGTGCGAGGAAAGCTGAGTTACAACCCCTAAGATTGATGAGTCAGTATCAGCATCCTGTGCCCCCTCCCTGACAGGCAGTGATGCCTTTTAGTGGATCCTGTACTTATGTTGATTCCTTTTTAATAGACCAGCACTTAAGTGTCTGCCTCTGATGACCTTGGACAAATCACTTTATCTCCTAATGACTCACACACTGCCCGGTGCAAACCCAAAAATAGAAGCTGCATCATTGATGTGTGGTTCCCTTTAAGAACTTACATACACTTGTACTTAACGTCACTCTTAAAGGGGCCATGCAGCATTAATGGGTCTAGTTAAAATATCTATTTTATGCTGATTATTTTCCCTGCTCACAAGAGCTTGCACTCTAAAGTTTATCTTAATTTTTTTTTCTAGAAGCCCTTAAGGTCTATAATCCCCTTTAAGGCTGCTATCACACATTCAGTTTTTGGAGCCCCAGTCTAGATGTAGAGAGAAGAAGCTGATAGGTCTCTTCTGTTGTTGTATTTAATCACAAAAAAAACATGCACCAAAAACTGCAAGTGTGATTTCAGCCAAAACTGGCCCAAAATTGTGATATGAATTAGACCAATCCAATGGCCGACGGGGCAATAATTTGAGAGTCCATTGTTTATGATTGATATTGACTATAAAAGGCTCAATATCATCTGGGGACACATGTAGCAGGATTGTTAGGGCATTGCCCATTGATCCCACATGAGTCACCATCACCCTCAATCATGCCGGAAATAGGAGTCGGTTTTACTCTGTAAGGCAGAAATTTTCTACTCCATATGGCGCCCAGAGCTTCTACACTTAAAATCTGCAAGCATAATCATGGCTTATTACTGAAAAGTAACTGACAAAAGCTATTCATCTGGATCGTTACTAATGCAAAACTATTTGGACACAAGAATAAGGATGTATCACGAGCTGTGATTATTACGATCAGAGATGTATTAGTCTATCTTATATATCAAGATATACATATCTAATCTTCTTGTATATATGGATGGTTTGATCTAATCTTATGTACCAGTGTAATCTCTTATATAAGAGATGTACCCGTGTAAGTCTTTACATAGGTCAGATGTAGCACATCGAATCTTATGTACTAGGGATGTATTAGTTTGAAATATTATGTTATCATTTATATTCCTCTGCCTTTTATCAGAGATTTATCATCCTCTGTATTACAGATGTATTTGGTCATTATTAATGTTCAGATGATGTTATGGTGTCTACTATTATCTACTATTATGTATCAGAGGATTTGGTCGATTATTTAAATGTTCAGAGAATGGGGTGGGTCGACGATTATCTACTTATTGATCAAGATGTTTGTTTTAGACTGTTTCTGTCATCAGAGATTGTTATTGGTCTATTTATTATGTTTAGAGAGTATCGGTCTATTATTAAGATCGTCGTAGAAGATGTTGTGGTCTATTATTATGTATCAGAGATGTATTGGTCTATTATTATGTACAGTAGATGTATCGGCTCTAATTTATTATGTATCAGAATGTCTCGGTCGTGCATATACTATGTATAGAGTAGATATCGGTCTACGTATTATGTATTATTTGAGATTATCAGTCTATTATTATGTATAGAGATTGTATCGGTCTGATTTTATTATGTATTAGAGATGTATCTGGCTCTATTTAGATTTCTCAGAGAATGTAATCGGGTCGATTATTATGTATAGAGATGTATCGGGTCTATTATTATTATTAGAGATTTATCGGCTCTCATTATTGTTTAGAGATGTATCGGCTCTTTATTCTAGTATCAGAATGTATTCGGCTATTCTTATGTATTGAGATGTATACGGGCTATATTACTCTTATTAGAGAGGTATCGGTCTATATGATTATTAGAGACTGTATCGGTCTATTATGTTATTCAGAGATGTTTGGTTCTATTAATTATGTATCAGAGATGTATCGTTCTATTATTATGTATTTAGATATGTATCTGTCTATTATTATGTATCAGATGATTTGTAGCGGTCTCATTATTAATGTATCCAGAGTGTAATTTTGTCGATTTATTCTGTATCGAGATGTTTGGTCTATTAGTAGTTGAGGTCTATTGTCTAGTCCATATTAGTATTGGTCTATTATTATGTATACGAGCTGTTGGGGGGGTCTATTATAGTATAAGTTTATGGGCTGATATCAGTACGGATGTTCTGGTCTATTATTAGGTATCAAGAGATGTATTGTCTATTATTATGTATCTAGGATGTGTATGGTTCTATATTATGTATCGAGATGTATTGAGTCTATTATAATGTTAGAGTGTATTGGATGTATATATGGTATTACATGGTATCGCTGATTAGTGTATCAGAGATTGTATCGGTCTATTATTATGTCTATGAGAGATGTTAATGTTGCTAAGATTTAATATATTGATCCCGTAATGTATCGGTGATAGTTATTTTGTATCAGAGATGTATTAGTTGAATAGATCATGTAGTCTAATTAGTATGTATCAGTATCTCATGTAGTCGGATGTATTAGTCCTATTTTTATTTATCAGTAGATTGTACCATTGGTTCCCCTAAAATAATCCCCCCAACCTAGTGCATTGTTTCAGGTTTATATAGTTACGGCCTCTCCCTGAAAATCAGGACCTAGCAGGCAGCCATTGCTCAGACAGCTCCCTCCAAGGCCCGACATTTGTCTTCGTAACATCTGTTTAGTGAATTGCAAGAGGTTGGACACGGAGAAGAATCCATGGGATAAAATCACTTGCTGTTACATTCCAAATGCTACGAGCAGCTACCTGACAAGAAGGGGGTTACTTGAAGGAAAGTAGTAAACATGAGAGATTGGGGGTCAGTGATTCTAATAGAATCAGCATGAATTCAGGGTTTGGAGACTTCTAAGGTGTTAGAGAAGTAGCATCCCCTGAAAATAAGACCTGGAGCAAATTTAAATATAAGAAACACTGTTTTTTGGGGAAAACAGGATCATGTCTATGTTATTGTATCAGAGATTATCAGATTAATATATCAGAGATGTATCAGTCTCCTTATATATAGAAGATGTAGCATTCTCCTTATATATCAGAGATGTATCGATGAAGTTCTTGTTTAGTGATTGATATTATAAAGGCCTCCAGTTATCATCTGGGGACACATGTAGCAGGATTGTAGAGGCATTGCCCATTGTATCCCACACATGGAGTCACCATCTCAAATAATGCCGGAAATAGGTCGGTTTCTGCAGCAGCAGAATTTTCTATGGCTGCCCCAGAGATCTACACTAAAATAATGCAGGCCATATCATGGGCTTCTTACTGAAAAGCTTCATCTGGATGTTACATCAAAACCTATTTGGACACAAAGAATAAGAGATGTTCTAGTCTGTGATTATATATCAGAGATGTATTGTCAATCTTATATATCAGAGATGTTATTAATCTAATCTTCTGTATAAGGATAGTGTTGAGTCTAATCTTATGTAACAGTGTAATCTCTATATAAAGAGATGTAACAGTGTATTCTTATATGTCAGATGTATCAGTCGAATCTTGATGTACTAGGGATGTATTAGGTTGCGGGCAATTATGTAATCACGTTGTACCTTGCTCGTGTTATAAGAGATGTCATCAGTCTCGTGATACAGAGTATTTGGCTACTATCTATTATGTACAGACACCGAGATGTCATTGGCTCACAATATTGTACTACGTCTATGTATGGCAGAGATGTCTATTGATCACAGTAAGTATGTCATCAGAGACCGCGTACGTTGACTACGTATTACTATTAGTATCAGACGATGATGTTTATGTTATGTATCAGAGATGATGGTCCCTACATATTATGTCCATAGAGAGTACGGTCTATAGATGTATTGACGAGGCAGTATGGTCTATTATGATGTATCCGAGAATGTATTCGGTCTATTGCACTATGTATCAGAGAGAGCAATGCGGTCTTATTATTATGTATCGTAATATTGATCGGTCCTATTATGTATTAGAGAAGATGTATCGGTCTATTATTATGTATTAGAGATGTATCGGTCTATACTTATGTATAGAGATGTATCGGTCTATATTATGTATTAGAGATGTATCTGTCTATTTATTATTATCAGGCTGTATCGGTTTATATTATGATGTATTAGAGAGGTTCGGTCTACATTATGTATTAGAGATGTATCGGCTATTATATGTATAGAGCGGTTGTATCGGTCTATTATTATGTAGTAGAGATGTATCAGAGATTATATTATTGTATTATTAGAGATGTATCGGTCTATTATTATGTATCAGAGATGTAGCGGTCTATTATTAGGTCATAGAGATGTATGGTCTATTAGTATGTATCAGGAGATGTTTGGTCTATTTATTATGTAATAAGAGATGTATCGGTTCTATATTAGTATGAGTGTATGGTTGTCGGGTAGCGTTTATTATGTATCAGAGATTATTGTCATTATTAGTTATCGAGATGTTTTGGTCTATTATTAGGATTTAGAGATGTATTGGTCTATATTATGTACGAGATTTGGCTATTATATGTATCAGAGATGTTGTCTATCTATTATGTATCAGGGTATTGTCTAGTATATGTATTAGAGATGTATCGTCTAGTATTATGTATCGAGATGTATGGTCTATTATTATTATCAGAGATGTATTGATCTACTGTTATGTTCAGAGATGTATTGGTTATAATGTTTAGAATTATCAGGTCTATTATATGGCAAATTATCGGTCTATAATGTATCAGAGATGTATTAGTTGAATATGTATCAATAGATGTCAGTCTAGTCAAGATGTATTATCATTTTTGTATCAGAGATGTACCATGTTCCCTAAAATACCCCCCAACCTAGTGCAATGTTATCAAGTTATATATGTAAGGCTCCCCCTGAAAATCAGACCTGTACAGACAGCGCCATTTGCTACAGCTCCCCCCACACCGTACATTTGTCTTGTAAATCGTTTAGATATTGCAAGAGGTTGTGACACGGAGGAAGAATTCATGGAGATAAAATCACTTGCTGTACATTCCAAATGCTACGAGCAGCTACCTGGACAAGAAGGGGTTATTGAAGGAAAGTAGTAAAATGAGAGATTGGGGGTCAGTGATTCTAATAGAAATTCAGAAGGAAATCGGTTTGGAGACTTCTAGATGTTGTTAGAGAAGTAGACACCCCCTGAAATAAGTATCCGGGAGCAAATTTAATATAAAACACTGTGTTTTTTGGGGGGAAAACAGGATCAGTCTATTCTTATGTATCAAAGATGGTATCAGATTATATATCAGAGATGTATCAGTCCTTGATATATCAAGATGTATCAGTCTCCTTATATATCAGAGATGTATCAGTCTCCTAGTATATCAGAGTATCAGTCTTCTATCATATACTTTTTCTCCATTTTGGGTCTACTCCATATGTTGGCTCAAACTGCAAGCCTACAGCCTCACACAACCTACCCACCTGACCTACCTACCTACCTACCTGGGTTCATGAAAAACTGGTTTTGACTTTAATCCAGTGTAGAAAATATTCAGTATGACAGCTAGTCTATAGAATATGATATTATGTACCTTACATAAAATAAAAAAAGACAATATAAAATGATAATGATGTAATAATAAAAATATAATAGGAAAAAATGCTCTGTACTCAAATCAAGGTCCATTGTTATAGACATGGCATGAATATTATTATATTAAATAATACTAGAAATAAAAAAAAATGTTTTGAAATAAGTTAGCAAATTAATGTTCTTGATTAATCGAAAATATCTACTCCCATAAAACTAATATGTTTTAGTATTACCTTTTCAATTTACTATATTGCTTATTATGACTGCTGTTTTATTAGTGTCAATTTATTTATTTTCATTTATATTTTTTACTATTTTATTATAGAATTTTCTTTATTATTGACTTTCGTATTTATTTTTACATTTTGTTTTTGGTACTCTATCATGCTTTTTAACGTTTTATGCTATTATTATTATTATTTATATATTTATAGAGCACCATTATTTGTTGTTTGCATTGTACACAGATATCCAAATAATCTCATAAGGATTATAATATTATAACTCTATGGTTAGAATGTTATTATTTATGTTAATATTTATGACATTTACTGTATTGATTCTGGTATTGTTGTTGTGCTATTATAATTCATATTGTTTTTTGATATTCTTCTCATTAAAAGATAAGAGGTTATTATTATGTTCTCTCCGTGTTGTGTGGGTTTCCCCCGGGTCTCCCGGTTTCGTCTCCCACACTCCAAAAACATACTGTAGGTTGATTAGATTGTGAGCCTATGGGGACAGGGACTGATTTGGCAAACTCTGGCAGCGCGCAGAATCTGTAGGCGCTATTTAATAATAGGAAGTTATTATTATTATTAATTTATTGAGCTGTCATATTGTTTTTTAAAATTCTCTCTCTTATAAACTAATCAATCTATTATCGGTTATTATCTTATTATGGTCATTCTTGCTAGTCGTTCTTGTTCTGGTGGTTTATGTGGGTTTTCCTGGGTCCAGCCAGGTTCCTCCCCACACTCCAAAAAATACATGTGAGTTGATAGATTGTGAGCCTCATGTGGGGACAGGTCCTCGATCTGGTGGCACGCTGATGCCATGCTGTTCGTGCCATAGAAAAATCGGAAGGATATTAGGAAATGTATTGATTCCATTGTTTTTAAGTCTGCCTATAGATAGATTATTATTATCATTTTATATTTACTGTGTGAATTCTCCTTAGTATATGTTTTTATGGTCCTGTGATTATTCATTCCGCCCCTGCGTTCCATGTGTATCCTTTTTAGTGATTGCATGTTCCATGGCTCTGGCTTGTCTTGCATTCTCCCTGTTGGATGATACATGACCCCCCTAAGCTAAAAGTAACAATGCTGTTTATATGTTTGTACTTTTAGTATTGCTCCAGGGCCTATAGCTCTGGACGCTTGTCTTGCCTTCTCCTCGGTGGATTCGATACAGAAAAGCCCCTCCAAACTAGTGAATAGTAACAGTCCGTTATTATGTTGTGTATCTTTTTAGTATTGCTCCGCTGTCCTATGCTCTGGCTTGTCTTGCCCTACTCCTTGCTGTGGATAGATACATGAAGCCCCCAGCGATACTAGAATAGTACATGCTGTTATAGTTTGTATCTTTATACGTATTGCCGCCATGTATTCCATGCTCTGCATTGTCTACTCCCTGTGGATACGAATCTACAGAGCCACCCATACTAGTAGTTAGTAACCTGCCCGTTCTTGTTTGTATCTTTTTAGTATTGCCCATGTTCCTAGCTCTGGGCTTGTCTTGCTACTCCCTGTTGGATAGATACAGAAGCCCCCCATACTCTTAGTAGTAACATGCTAGTTTCCATTGTTTTGTTCTTTTTTAGTATTGCATCCCCCATTGCCCTAGCTCTTGCTCTGTCTGCTACTCCCTGTGATGGGATACGAGAGCCGACCCCAGACTAGTAGTAGTAACAGCTGTTCCTGTTCTGGTATGCTGTGGTAGTTATGCTCCATGTTCTATATGATCTGGTACTGTGCTTGATACTACCCTGTGGATTGTAAGATACAGAAGCCCCCCATACAGTAGTAGTAACTCCATGCTGCGTTCCAGGTTTTGTATCTTTTTGGTATTGCTGGCCATGTCCTATGCTCTGGCGTCTTGCTCCCCTTGGATAGATACAGAAGCCCCCATACTATAGTGAGTAACATGGCTGGGTTCTATTTTGATCGTTGGTATGAGCTACCATTTGCCTATGCTCTGGCTTGTCTTGTATCCCTTGGTGGATACAGAAGCCCCCCCCATACTAGTAGATAGTTAACATGCGTTCTCTTTCTGTATCTGTTTAGTATTTCTCTATGTTCCTATGTACTGGACTTGTGTGCATCACTCCTTGTGATGAGATACAGAGCCCCCCATACTAGTAGGTATGTACCTGCTTCACATGTTTTGTAGCTTGTTTAGTATTGGCTCCATTCCCTAGCTTCGGGCTTGTCTCTGCTCCCTGTGGATGGATACAGAAGCCCCCATACTAGTTAGTCAGTAATCAGTCAGTCGCAGCTCAGTTGGTCAACCCTCGCTGCGTAGTCTCTCCACCCAGCTGACCCTGCAGCCACTTGCCATCTCCCTCATGTCCCTGTGTGGCTGCAGATGCAGATCGGTGCTAGAAGGAATTGCCACATGCCTGTATAAATTCAAAACACTCATTGTAGCTTGCCAAAGCCGAGAGCCCTGTTGTACTGTTAAATGCCATCTGAACCCGTGTAGCAAACACCGGACACCATGCAAGGGCTAATAAAGCAGGTCCCGCGACCTAGCCGCATCAGGATGGCCTGTAGCTGGCAGCAAAGCAGTACTCTGGACAGCCTCAGCTCACTCTGGATATACTCCATGCTCAGCAGGGACTTACTACAAGGGGGGGTTGCAGAGTTTGTGGGATCATTGTAACCTGGGAGGTTCCTTCACGGGCATTTGTCTTCCTCTGTGCACAGGGCACATCGCAGTGTTGAGGCGCAACACAGATATGGTGAGTGACTGCCACGCTCAGCTTTGCTTCATTGTGACGAGTTTTGGAGTTTCTGTGCGGAGAGTGAGCGCAATGTTAAGGCTGAGTGACATGAGAGTGGAGGGACTGAGTGGTATGTAAGGACATCTGTAGTGTGCCATGTAACTCCTAGTATTAAGGATAGAGCCACGGCACCCTTCCTCTCCCGTTACACGTCCTATATTTGATAATGAGATATATAACCATGTGTTGTGATCTAATAACACTACCTCATATTATCTATCGATTATGTATATTTCTACTTCAACAGTGTATCTAATTATTTTCATCTAGACAATAATCCCCATAGATCTCTGTCCTCACCATGCCTCCTATCATGCTATCTATCTCATATTCTATGGTTCATATCTATATATATATATATAGATAATATTATACTATCATATATATATATAATATGCATATATTATCAATAGATCTATCTGCTGTCACTATATCTAGATATCAGCTCATATTGCATATAATGTAGCCTCACTTGTAGCGATTAGTCCATATATCTATTCATAATCATATACGTCTACAATCTCATATTCATAATAGCTCACACTCATCATAATAATTCATAGGTCGTTTCTATCTATCGACTACCTATCTATCTATCTATCTAGCTATCTATCTATCTACTCAATCTAGTCTCCATATCTATCTATCCTCCTATCTAGCTGTTGTCGCTACTCTACTATCCTATCATCTATCTCAATCTATCTATCTATCTATCTAAGGTAAGGAAAAGTTCGGAACAGCCACACAGCAACTTCGGGGTTGCAACAGACGTACAGTCCCACAGCGCCAGGGGACTGTAACTATAGATCAGAAACAGGCAAGCAACTTCGTAATGGTGTCAAATAAAGTGGGTGTCTTTATTCCGTAGCTATCTAGCTATCTATCCATGCTATCTATCTATCTATCTATCTATCTATCTATCTCATATCTATTATCTATCTGGTTAACTATCTAGCTCTATCTATCTAGTCTATGCTCATCGTATCTATCTATGTCATATCTATCATCTATCTACCTAGCTATCTCATATCCTATCTATCATCTCATATCTATCTATCTATCTATTCTCATATACGATATATCGATCTATCGGCCTAGTCTATCTATCTATGCTAGTCTGTAATCTATCTATCTCATACTATTATCTCATATCTATCTATCTCATATCTATCTATCGATCTATTATCATCTATCTATCTCCAAGCTATCTTCACAGGATTCATTCAGTTCTTTGAAAGTCCATTTTGTATCTATTTATCTCGTATCTCTATCGCTTATGTCTTAAATATCTGCTCTCATATCTAGGATCGATCTTTTTTTGTATTTCTAAGTATTGATCATCTACAGTGTCGTATTTAGCTTTTGAGACAGTATATCTGGAAAACGGTTTTATTTGTATGAGAAATAGCCATTAATGATTTTTTCCTTTGGTGCCATTATCCTAATACATTTTTATAAATCGTATGGTGAGTTGATATGATGGAAAGAGGTACTTAAGGGAAGATAATACATTTAAATCATAGACATATAGACTAGATAAAAGATCTGATGGGGATATATAAGTTATTGTAGATATAAACAGAGCAGGCACGGGTTGGTTAAGGAAGTAGACTTGATTGATAAATACTTTGGGGGTCAGGCATTTATCATTTTCCATCTCCTCCCCTGAGCTCTTTTTGAGCCTTTTGCTGAGTCTATTTTTTGCGACCTTGCATTTGTTCTTGTAGTTTTGGTCTTTGGCAAATGACGATTTTTTTTGAAGGCTTTTTTTAGGCCCAATTTTGCTCAATTACAATGCTTTGGCCTACGCTTCGGGTCGGGAAGAAGAGACTGTTTTTTACGCATTATTTGGCAAACCTATGTGATTTGAACACTAAAAAAAACCAAAAAATGTTGCAAAACAGATATTATTTTGCACCCTTGTATAGAATGGAAATGATATATAGAGGACAGACCAGACTTTATAGGGGGGGGGGGGTGGTGGGGTATATAGACTGATAGATATAAGATAGATGAACGTGATGATATAATAGATATGAGCAGATAGCTAAGATAGATAGTATGAGATAGATAGATAGATATGCACGATAGATAGGATATGAGAAAGTATTAGATAGATAGATAGAGATAGATAGATATAGAAGATTAGAAGATATGAGATAGATATAATTATGAGATATATAGATATATAGGAGATCTTAGATATATATGAGATAGATGATGATATGAGATAGGATAGATAGATATGAGATAGATAGATAGATATGAGGGATGAACGATAGATAGATAGAATGAGATCGATATAGAAGATAGATAGATAGATATGGATAGATAAGTATGAGATATATAGATATATATGAGAGAGATGATAGATATGAGAAGATCGGATAGATAATAGATAGAGAGATGATAATGTACGAGAGATGTAGAAGATAGATATGAGATAGATAGATATGTGATTAGGATAGATATGAGATAGATAGATAGAAGATAGACTAGATATGAGATAGATAGATATGTGATCGATATGAGATTAGATAGGATGAAAGAGAGGATGATAGATACGAATAGAATGAGATAGATAGAGGATAGATAGATAGATAGATATGAGATAGATAGATCTGAGATAGATGAGATGATGATAGTTATGAGATGGATAGATGATAGTTATGAGATGGAAATTAGATCGCTATGAGATAGAGAATAGGAGCTAGATTGATTAATGAGGGTGGTAGATGTTTTTCCGTGTTCGATTTGCGCCGGATGTGTGATCTTTTAGCACGCTTTGCTGCTCTGTCTGATTGTCTTTGGGCTTCATTTCCTTTGACATGAAACTTCATGTGCTTGGTTGTTAATTGCGCAAAATGTTTACAAGCGCAACCTGTAGGCAAACTGTTCTATGCCCGCTTGGGACTAGAGTGCTTGGTGCTTTCTGTTTTCGATTTTTTGATCACAACGCTCAGTTACGAAATGCATGTGCTAACATCTGCCAGGACAGAAGGAATCGGTCAAAGATGAATTATAGGCACAACGCAGGAATGAAAACCAGAGCACGGTGCATGCCAAAAAGGAAAGAAAACGCAAAGAATAAAAGAAACATTACTTGCGCCGATATATTTGAAAGAGAAAACATTATGAGGATAGATAAATATAAATAGATATGAGGATAGATAAGATAGATAGATATGAGTAGATAGATTAGATCGAATGATGAGATAGATAGATATGAGATAGTAGATAGATAGATAGATTGAGATAGCTAGATCGATAATGAGATGAGATAGATCAGATATGATTTAGAGATAGATAGATTATGATGATAGGATTAGAGCTAGATGGAGATAGTATAAGATACTATAGATATAGAGATAGAAGATAGTAGTAGTAGACTATGAGATAGCTAGATAGATAGATAGATAGATAGATAGATAGATAGATAGATAGATAGATAGATAGATGGAGGCATCTAGACGGATGCTAGGATGGAGACTTTGCACTATGGGATAAAGTAAGACACTTTTTTGATGACCTATTTGGTTTGTGCCATTTTTGTGAAATCTTATATTTGGAGGATTTATTAAGTCCCGGATTGTTGCACCCGAATTTATGGACTGGGCTTGTGCTGAATACCTTTTGGACTTTCAGATAAATAGACGTCTAGAAAGACTGATAGATAGATCAGTGATATAGTATAGCGTATACGAACATTGCTTAAATATTTGAATATCTAGGATTTTATAGAACCATGACACGACCCCCATCACACCGTAAATAAAAGTTAGTGGACTGTAAATCACCGGATTGCATGGGAATAATTGGTGTAGACACTGGGCAGGCCAGGATGAAGTGATGGATACGTGAAGGGATGAATACAGTGGGGACTTGTGGATGAAGAAAAGAGCAGGAGGTAGGAGATATGGAGATAATGTACGGGCTCAGAACAATTCATCTGTGAGCGACAATTTGAGGATGCGCTTGATGCTGCGGTAATCATATTATTATAGATGGGGATCTGCTGGGGAAGGAGGAGCCTTTCCGTGTGTCTAGGGGTTTATAGTGTAGGGTATCTACACATAGATGGACAGCGATGGCGTCGATGGATTGTGCGACTATAGAGGTGACCCGCCGGCACCATCATTAATGAATCCATCATGTGACGGCACAACAGATCCACCTCATTATAGTCTCCAGGGGAAATCCAGTCCGTCTTGGCGCTGATTTGTCAGGGCTATAAAAGTCGAGTACAGTAGAAGTCGTACGTGGCAATATGATTTTCGGTGGATGCTCCATTGGCATATGCTCATGTGATGACGAGCCTTACGGGGATATAACTGGCTTTTGTTTACACCACGCTTCGGGCTCTGTAGTTGGGGCCTGGAAGTGGGTTTTTGCCCCTATTTGCGCCTCTGAAATGAAAAGTCGCTAATGAGGAATCATATGAACGAAATAATCTGGTACGCAAGGGACACAATAGTAGGAAAGTAACAGGCGTTATTATTTCGAATCGTCGCATAGATTGGGATGTTTACGCTCGCAAAGACGTGTGCAGAAAAGTAAGTGGACATTAGATTAGTCGCCCCATCCCATAAGTAACACCAACAAGACAGAAGGTTATAGATAGATGTATTACATTACATGTGGATCTAATGTACGTAATTATTCCGGGGTATAAGACGAGCTTTGGAAGACGAGACAACATCATCTGTCTTGTGCTAGGGGCGTTCTATACGCCGGGTTAATCCCGACCGCCCGCCGGGTATTCACGGCGCGGTCGGGGTCGCGCTGCATGGGGGGCCACGGCTGAGCCCCTCTCCATAGACGTAAGTCTTTGCTGCTATTGCTAGCACCGATCGCGAAGGTAGTGACATTTAGTTTTCCACAGTCATAGTGGGCGCCGGCAACTGCCGGCACTGCCTCTAAAAAGATAGCGGCGCATGGCTGCACCGCCATTCTACCTGGGATCGCCGAACTCCCTCGTGACAGTCATCGCGATGTGAATATGGTATACTATTGGAGAGATTTATTGGGTGGCCTATGTGCGATCCGTCGTCCATGGTAGCCTCGGGTCTTCAGGAAGACACCATGATGGCTATTCGTTTTTACCCTTTCATTACAATGTGCTGATAGCACATTGTAATGAAGAGGAGGCAAATCCTCATATACTGCTCATACTATAGTAGTATGGCGTATAGTGGGTAGATAGAATTACTACGATCAGTAACAAGCCTAGGTTAAAATTGATCCCTAGAGGAGTCTGATAAAAATATATAATAAAATACAAGTTAATAGTTGTTAAAAAAAAAAAGATTATAATAAAAAAACCTAAAATTTCAGAATCACCCCCCTTTCCCTATGACACTGACATAAATAGTAAATAAACACGTAAAAATATATAACACATCAGGTATCGACGCGTCCTATAAATGCACGACTATCAAAATATGCTAACGGTTTTCAATGCGGATTAACCCCGTTAACGGAAAAATAGCGCCCTAAAGCGACAAATGGCACTTTTTGCCATTTGCCCAAAAAATATAACAAATCTATAACAAGGATGTTATCAAAGGTCGTTACAGTCCTAAAAATGATACATTGAAAATTATTGATCGAAATCGCGCAACAAAATGACACACTCCACTAGCCCATACACAAACAGTATAAAAAGTTATTAGCGCCAGAAGTTGCAAAATCAAAAAAAAATTTTTTGTACAGCGACGGTTTCTTTTATGTAAATGTGATGAAAACATTATAACATACCACATACATAGTTTCAGGTATCCCCTTAATCGTACCGACGCCAAAAGAATAAAGTAGAATGTCATTTGGGGGCGCTACGTGAAGACTGTATATCCACGCCGCCCAAAATGAAAATGGCGCATGGAAAGCGACGTTTTGTCACCATTTTCATTGCAGTTGAGAGTACACATGGCTGATGGAATATTAATAAATAAACAATTTAAGGTACAATTGGAACAGACATTATAGTTAAAATTGGCAGAATGTTATGTTGTTGTTATGTATGGCGCCCTTCATATGTTTCCTATGAGAGACTAGTTTTCCTGCTATTAACCTGCATGTCAATAGAACTTTAATTAGAAAATAAAGTGTACATATGTTAAATTCAAATCTGTTTTTTTTAAATTTTACCGGGTTTTGATGCGTTGGCACAAACGGGGCGGTAGTATTATACGGGGAAGTATATCGTTAAACTACTATCATTTAATCGAGGAAAAGTAGGGGGGGCGCCCATCTTATGACACAGCAGGGTCTTCTTATTTACGCGGAATATAGACGGTACTAAGACTGCCAGTAGGTATATAGAATCCTAAACTATGTATGCTAAATCGATCCTGTGTGATACTGTCTACGCCAGGCGTTGGTGTCATATGATGTCCCCCAAGACATGTATCTAAGTTGATAATTTCAGATATGATTGCAGAGCCTTTGTATCCTGCCAATTCTGACTGTTTTTAGACATAGCTAGGCATTTTATGCTGCCGGTACATTCCTGCTGGCCAGGTGGATCTAAGTCAGCTAGTTGATATGATCTGCTGAGCGGGTATTCTAAGACTGATCTTGTTAGATACTGTTGCACAAGTGATGTATTGTATAGGCCCTTCATGTGTGATAATATGTGCTGAGCATGTATTTAGCATCAAGGTATGTGAGCGGTGTTAAAACTGTTCTAGTTGCCAAGGAACACCACTTGAGCTCAGCTTTCATTTTATACACAAAGCTGTGGTCGGAAATGAAAGCTGATCTCTGATTGGTTGCCTAGGCGGACAACTATAACAGTTCTTTATGCTCTAAGAGATGTTATGATATAGCTCCCATCTATCACTTCTATCTATCTATCTATCTATCGTATCTATTCTATCTATCTATCTATCATCGGAACATGCACAAGACGAAGCATGCACTCAAGACAGTCTTGAAGTAGGATGGGTGCAGGCAACAGTTACATGGACTGGTAGGCCTAGTGAGTCCTCCACGCATAGGATTTGAAGTAAACCGTTGTGCAGCACTCCGTTCTGTGTTGAAGAAATAAATATGTGGTTCTTTTCTAGGCCAGATCCGCATATATACAATTTAATAGCGACCACAAATGCCCTTATTTCAAACGCAAGTTTCGAGCTCAAGGATTTGCATGCACTTTTCAAGCACATTCTGTAACAAGTGCAACAGCGGAAATTATACAAACATAAACCAAGGTCATGTGACTAACAAAGACTGCCTACCATAGTGTTACACTATTATGTGTTGAATATCTCTAGTCTATCTATCTAGTTCTTGAGCTATCTATCTGCCTATCTATCTATCTTATTGATCTACTATTGCTGCACTAGCATATCTATGACCTATCGATTATCTATCCGTCATCTGCATCGTATCTCATAGAGATGACATGCACACTATTCACTTCATCTCCAATCATAGTATAGTTCTAGTGCTAGTCTATTCTATCGTTATCTATCTATCTATATATCTATCGATAGATATGGTGAAAGGAGACATAGAAGAGAATTACCAGGGAGGGGACCTGTTAGGATTGAAAGAGAAGAAAGGGCGAGGAGACGGAGTAATGGATGATAATGGGTGCAGGCAGTGGGTGAAAAGCATCAGCGCAGTAAGGACAATGGCGGTATGCTGAGCGCGGGTATACTGGTATTTTTTTTTTTTAAAAATCATTTAAAAGGGGATTAAGGATTGTTTACGGGAAGGAGAGCAGCGAATTTTTTACGATCGATGTGGGAGAACACATAATGACAGCGCTGGTCCTGTAGGATTGTGATATCTTAGAGGTGACCCCCATCATAAATCCATCAGCCTGACACCACATCCACCTCATAATCTCCATGGGAAATCCAGAGGTCCGTCTTGGCTGCTGATTTGTTATGGTATATAAAGTCGTATGTAGCAATCGGAGGCTGGTAATATGATTTTCAAGGTTTAGGAATCCATGGCCATAGCTGGATGTAGACGAGCCTGTACGGGTGGTTATAACGGCTTTTTTTACACACCTTAGGGTGGAGTGGTAGACGTTTTTGTCCCCTGATTTGCCCCCTGAATGATAATAGCTCGTCAATGAGAGTAGCATCAGTATTAAGCGAAACACATACTGGTCCATAATAGGGACGACACTAGAGGAAAAACAGGGTATATTTCGAGATGCGTAGCTAGTTTGGTGTTTAGTCGCAAAACTGCGCCTGCCAAACAGTAGCTGTCGAATTATCAACATAATGTCGGTCCTATAACACCAACAAAAGCACAGGTTATAGATAGATTATACATACATGTGGATCTAATGTACCTGAGATATTCCGGCGTATATAGACGGACTTTTGAAGACAGTAAAAACATCTTCGGTCTTGATCTCAGCGGCAAGTGGGTCGGTAATTGAGAACGACTGGATACATCCCGACAGACCGCCGTGTATTCACGGGGGAGCGGCGGTCGGGTAGCGACGGTCATGGAGAGGGCTCACGGGTGAGCCCTCTCCATAGCCGGTAAGTTATTTCTGCATGATTGCTGAGCTTAGCTTGTGTGATATGTTTGTCAACAGTATATTTGTAGCCTGTATGTCGACGAAATATGCAGCTGAGCCTTGTATGTAGACCTAAGTTTGTGAGGGTTTTTGTGTTAAACTGTTCTAGTTGCCCAGGTGAAACCGAATAGAGCTCAGCTTTCATTATGAAACATCTGCTGGGGAAAATGAAAGCTGATCTCTGATTGTGACATGGGCAACTATAGCGTTCTGCTCTAAGGAGTACTTATGATAAAGCTCCCATCTACTATCTATCTATCTATCTATCTATCTATCTATCTATCTATCATATGGGAAAAATACAAGCAGCATCTAAAGACAGTTTGAGTAGGAGGGTGGGGGCCTAAGGGGGGGGCACACAGGACTGTCGGCTAGGTCCTCCAGATAGGGATTTGAAGAAACAGAAACGTGCAGCACTCGTTGTGGTGAAGGAAATAAATGTGGTCTTTTTAATTCCATCACATATAAACAAATAGCGACCGTTTCGCTCAAGAGAGCCTTTTTCAAGCCATTTACACAGTTTTGCAATCAGTCCGGAAATTTATACAAACAACAGAGGTCGATCGTGAACTAACAAAGATCTGCCCTATACCCATATTATATTTAATATTAGTGTTGAGATATCTATACTATCTATCTATCTGGTGCTATCTATCATTCCTATATACTATCTATCTATCTAGTCTATCAATCATCACCGATCTATCTATCTATCTATCTATCTCCTACCTTCTATACTATCTATCACATCCGTATCTATCTATCTATCACATCTCATATCATATATCTCTATCTATCTATCTAGTCTATCTATCATCTATTATCTGGTCTATTCATCTCATATCTATCTATACTATCTATATATCGAGCTATCTCAATCTATCGATCTTATCGTATCTATCGATCGATCTATCTCAGATTATCTATCTATCTATCGTATCTATCAGCTCATATCATCATCTATCTCCGAATGGCCGACGGGGCAATAATTTGAGAGTCCATTGTTTATGATTGATATAAAGGCTCCAGTATACATCTGGGGACACATGTAGCAGGATTGTAGGGGCATTGCCCATTGTATCCCACATGGAGTCACCATCTCAAATAATGCCGGAAATAGGTCGGTTTCTGCAGCAGAAATTTTCTATGGCGCCCAGAGATCTACACTAAAAATCTGCAGCATAATCATGGCTTATTACTGAAAAAGCTTCATCTGGATGTTACATCAAAACCTATTTGGACACAAAGAATAAGAGATGTATCAGTCTGTGATTATATATCAGAGATGTATTAGTCTAATCTTATATATCAGAGATGTATTAATCTAATCTTCTGTATAAGGGATGTGTTGATCTAATCTTATGTAACAGTGTAATCTTCTATATAAGAGATGTAACAGTGTATTCTTATGTGTCAGATGTATCAGTCTAATCTTATGTACCAGAGATGTATTAGTTGAATATTATGTATCAGTGTATTCCTCTGTATTAGAGATGTATCAGTCTCGTGTATTACAGATGTATTGGTCTATTATTATGTATCAGAGATGTATTGGTCTACTATTATCTACTATTATGTATCAGAGATGTATTGGTCTATTATTATGTATCAGAGATGTATTGGTCTACTACGGTCGTATTCTTTATGATCAGAGATTGTATCGCGTTCTATTATTATGTATTCAGAGGATGTATCGGTCTTATATAGTAATTAGAGCTGTTATCGGTCTAGTATTATGTATTAGAGATGTATGGTTATTATTATGTTATTAGAGATTTATTTTCCTCCTTTCCTCCTTGAGCTCTTATTTCTGTTCTGGTCTTTTATGTGTATTTAGTTTTTGTACAGCGCCTCGCACGCCTCATTGACAGGGTTCTTGTCCTTCTTAGCCTTCTCTCTATTACTTTTAACTGCTTGGTGTAGCAGTTCCTTCCCACTGTCTCCCGACACATACGGTTGTCCGTTACGTATCAACTCGTCCCTCACACTATGCATCGGTTATATTATTAGGTATTAGAGATGTTTATGGGTTATATTATTATGTATCAGAGATGTATTGGTCTATATTATGTATTAGAGATGTATCGCGTCTATTATTAGTATCAGAGATGTTCGGTCTATTATTATGTATCAGAGATGTATTTGTCTATTATTATGTATCAGAGATGTATTGGTCTATTATTATGTATTAGAGATGTATTGGTCTATTATAATGTGTCAGAGATGTATTGGTCTATTATTATGTATTAGAGATGTATCGGTCTATTATTATGTATCAAGAGATGTATCTGTCTATTATTATGTAAGAGATGTATTGTCTGATTATTAGTATCAGAGATGTATGGTCTATTATTATGTATTAGAGATGTATTGGTCTATTATAATGTGTCAGAGATGTATTGGTCTATTATTATGTATTAGACATGTATCGGTCTATTATTATGTATCAGAGATGTATCGGTCTATTATTATGTATGAGAGATGTATTAGTTGAATAATATGTATCAAATATGTATCAGTCTCATGTATCAGAGATGTATTAGTCTATTTTTATGTATCAGAGATGTATCGGCTCTAATTTATTATGTATCAGAAGGTCATCGGTCTATATACTATGTATCCGAAATTGACGTCACTAGTATATCATCGGATTACGTATTATGTATTATTTGAGATTATCGGTCTATTATTATGTATAGAGATGTATCGGTCTATTATTATGTATTAGAGATGTATCTGGCTCTATTTAGATTTAGAGAATGTAATCGGGTCGATTATTATGTATAGAGATGTATCGGTGTCTATTATTATTATTAGAGATTTATCGGTCTCATTATTGTATTAGAGATGTATCGGTCTATTATTCTGTATCAGAGTGTATTCGGTCTATTATTATGTATTGAGATGTATCGGTCTATATTATCTGTATTAGAGAGGTATCGGTCTATTATATTATTAGAGATGTATCGGTCTATTAGTTGTATCAGAGATGTATCTGGTCTATTATTATGTATTAGAGATGTATCGTTCTATTATTATGTATTAGAATGTATCGTCTATTATTATGTAGCAAGATGTATGCGGTCTATTATTATGTATCAGAGATGTATTTTGTCTGATTTATTATGTATCCGAGATGTTTGGTCTATTATTTGTATCAGAGATTTATTGGTCTATTATTATGTATCCGAGATGTTTGGTCTATTATATATGTATCAGAGATGTTTATGCTGATTATTATGTCCGTGATGTTGGTCATTATTATGTATCAGAGATGTATTGGTCTATTATTATGTATTAGAGATGTATCGGTCTATTATTATGTATCAGAGATGTATCGGTCTATTATTATGTATCAGAGATGTATTGGTCTATTATTATGTATCAGAGATGTATTGGTCTATTATTATGTTTAGAGTGTATCGGTTCTATTATAATGTGTCAGAGATGTATCGGTCTATTATTATGTATCAGAGATGTATTAGTTGAATAATATGTATCAAATATGTATCAGTCTCATGTATCAGAGATGTATTAGTCTATTTTTATGTATCAGAGATGTACCATGTTCCCCTAAAATACCCCCCAACCTAGTGCAATTGTTTTCAAGGTTATATATGTAAGGCCTCCCCTGAAAATCAGACCTAGCAGCAGCCATTGCTACAGCTCCCCCCACACCGTACATTTGTCTTAGTAAATCGTTTAGACATTGCAAGAGGTTGTGACACGGAGGAAGAATTCATGGGATAAAATCACTTGCTGTTACATTCCAAATGCTACGAGCAGCTACCTGGACAAGAAGGGGTCATTGAAGGAAAGTAGTAAACATGAGAGATTGGGGGTCAGTGATTCTAATAGAACTTCAGCATGACATTCAGGGTTTGGAGACTTCTAAGGGTGTTAGAGAAGTAGACATCCCCTGAAAATAAGACCTGGTGCCTTTTTAGGAGCAAAATTAATATAAGACACTGTATTATTTTTGGGAAAAACGGGATCAGTCTATTATTATGTATCAGAGATGTATCAGATTTATATATCAGAGATGTATCAGTCTCCTTATATATCAGAGATGTATCAGTCTCCTTATATATCAGAGATGTATCAGTCTCCTTATATATCAGTGATGTATCAGTCTCCTTATATATCAGAGATGTATCAGTCTCCTTATATATCAGAGATGTATCAGTCTCCTTATATATCAGAGATGTATCAGTCTCCTTATATATCAGTGATGTACCAGTCTTCTATCATATACTTTTTCTCCATTTTGGATCTACTCCATATGTTGGCTCAAAAACTGCACAGCCTACAGCCTCACACCCACCTACCTACCTACCTACCTACCTACCTTGGGTCATAAAAAACTGGTTTTGACTTTAATCCAGTAGAAAATCATTGACATGACAGCTAGTCTATAGAATATAATATTATGTACCTTGCATAAAAATAAAAAAGACAATATAAAATGATAATGATGATAATTATAAAAATATAATATGGAAAAAATGTTCTCTGTACTCAAATCAAGGTCCATTGTTATAGACATGACATGAATATTATTAATATTAAATAATACCAGAAATGAGAAATGTTTTGAAAATAAGTTAGCAAATGAATGTTCTTGAATAATCTGAAAATATCTACTCCCAAAAACACAAAATATTATTTTCTTATTACCTTTAATTTACTGTATAGCATTATTATGACTGCTGTTTTATTAGTGTCAATTTATTTATTTTCATTTATTGTTTTTACTATTTTATTATAGAATTTTCTTTATTATTGACTTTCATGATATTATTTTTACATTTTGTGTTTTTGGTACTCTTATCATTCTTTTTTAACGTTTTATGCTATTATTATTATTATTTTATATATTTATAGAGCACCATTATTTTTTGTTTGCATTGTACACAGGTATTACAAAATAATCTCATAAGGATTATAATATTATAACTCTATGGTTAGAATGTTATTTATGTTTTAATATTTATGACATTTTACTGTATTGATTCTGGTATTGTTGTTGTGCTATTATTAATTTCATATTGTTTTTTTGATATTCTTCTCTATTAAAAGATAATATATTATTATTATTATGTTCTCTCCATGTTTGTGTGGGTTTCCTCCGGGTCCTCCGGTTTCCTCACACACTCCAAAACATACTGGTAGGTGGATTAGATTGTGAGCCTATGGGGACAGGGACTGATTTGTGCAGCGCTGCAGAATCTGTAGGCGCTATATAAATAAAGGAATTATTATTATTATTATGTATTGATGATTCATATTGTTTTTTTTAAATTCTTCTCTATTAAAAAACAATATATTATTATCGTTTATTATCTTATGATGTCATTCTCTAGAGTTTGTATGCTCTCTTTGTGTTTGCGTGGGTTTCCTCCGGGTCCTCCGGTTTCCTCCCACACTCCAAAACATACTGGTAGGTAGATTAGATTGTGAGCCCCATTGGGGACAGGGACCGATCTGGGAAGTTGCAGCGCTGCGTAATCTTTGTGCACTATATAAAAAACGGAATTATTATTATTATGTATTGATTCACATTGTTTTTTTTAATTCTTCTCTATAAGATATATTATATTATTATCATTTATTATCTTATGATGTAATTCTCATTATGTATCTGTTTTTTATGGTCATGTGATTATCATTCCTCCCCCTGCTGTTCCATGTTCTGTATCTTTTTAGTATTGCTCCATGTTCCTATGATCTGGCTTGTCTTGCTTCTCCCTGTAGATGGATACAGAAGCCCCCTATACTAGTAGTAGTAACATGCTGTTCCATGTTCTGTATCCTGGGAGACCCTCTTAGTATTGCTCCATGTTCCTATGCTCTGGCTTGTCTTGCTATAGTAGATAGATAGATAGCATAGATGATAGCTGTAGAGTAGATCAGCTGGAATAAAGACACCCACTTTATTTGACACCATCTACGAAGTTGCTGCCTTTTCCTGATCTTATATTACAGTCCCCTGGCCTGGGGACTACGGTCTGTGCAACCACCGAAGTTTGCTGTGCTGTTCCGAACTTTTCCTTACCTTAGATAGATAGATAGATAGATTGAGATAGATAGATAGGAGATAGTAGATAGTAGTCGACAGACAGTAGATAGAGGAGATAGATATGAGATTAGATGAGATAGATAGATAGATAGTAGATAGATAGATAGATAGGATCGATAGATAGACAGAACACTATGATTATTATGATAGATGTGAGCTATATATGAATATGAGATAGATAGACAGTAGATGGATATGAGATAGATATATGGATTCATATCGTAAGTGAGCTAATTTATGAATATGAGCTGATATCAGATGATAGTAGACAGCAGATAGATCTATTGATAATTATATGATTTATATATATATATAGTATATTTATATATATATATATATAATATGAGATCCATAAATATGAGAATAGATAGAGATAGGTGGTGAGACAGATAGATCTATGGGATATTGTGTATGAAATAATTAGATACCTGTGAAGTAGAAATATACGATAATAGATAGATAGATATGAGGTAGTTATAGTATACAACACTGGTTATATATTTATATATATAGGAGTGAAGGAGAGGAAGGGTGCCGGCTCTATCCTTTACTCGAGTTACAGGGACACATACAAGCTCCTTACTCACTCAGCCTCGCCCTCTACATGTCCTCGTAACATTGCGCATCACATCTCCGCACAGAAACTTCCTAAAACTCGTCACAAGTGAAGCAAAGCTGAGCGAGGCGTCACTCACCATGATGTGTGCAGCCTCAACACTGCTGTGCCCTGTGCCAGGAGGAAGACAATCCAGCTGAGGAAGACTCCCAGGTTACAATGGATCCCAAACTCTCCCCCCCCTTGTAGTAAGTCCCATGCATGAGCAGTGAGTATATCCAGAGGAGCTGAGGCTGTCAGAGTACTGCTTCTGCTGCCAGCACAGGCCAGTCTGATGCTGTGCTAGGGGGGACCTGCTTGTATTGCCCTGTCATGGCATTTTGCACACGGAGTGAGTCAGGAGTTGCATAACATTAAAACAAAGGGCTCCGGCTTTGCAGCTACAATGAGTGTTTGATGTATTCAGTGAATGTGCAGATTCCTCAGCACCTCCTGCATCTGCAGCCAACAGGGACATGAGGGAGATGCAAGTGGCTGCAGGTCAGCTGGGTGGAGAGACTACTGCAGGGGAGGTTGACCCTGAGCTGCGTGACTGATTACTACTACTAGTATGGGGGGGCTTCTGTATCCATCCACAGGGAGCAGCAAGACAAGCCCGAGCATAGGGACATGGAGCAATACTAAAAAGATACAGAAACATGGACAGTCATGTTACTACTACTAGTATGGGGGGCTCTGTATCTCATCTCAAGGAGTGAGCAGACAAGCCAGATCATAGGAACATAGAGAAATACTAAAAGATACAGAACAGAGAACAGCATGTTACTACTACTAGTATGGGGGGGGCTTCTGTATCCACCACAGGGAGTAGCAAGACAAGCCAGAGCATAGGAACATGGAGCATACAACGATCAAAAACTAGAACGCCATGTTACTCACTACTAGTATGGGGGGCTTCTGTATCTATCCACAGGGGTAGCAAGACAAGCCAGAGCATAGGACATGGGGCAATACAAAAAGATACAAAACTGGAACAGCATGGTTACTACTACTAGTATGGGGGGCTTCTGTATCTCATCCACAGGGAGTAGACAAGCCACGCCAGATCATAGGAACATGGAGCATAATACACAGAGCTACCAGAACAGTGGAACAGCTGTTACTACTTAGTCTGGGGGCTTCTGTCTTCATTCCACAGGGAGTAGCAGACAAGCCAGAGCATAGGGACATGGAGCAATACTAAAAAGAACAAACAATGGAACAGATGTTACTACTAAAGTATGGGGGGCTTCTGTATCTATCCACAGGGAGTAGCAAGACAAGCCAGAGCATAGGAACATGGAGCAATCTCAAAAAGATACCACCATAGAACGTGCATGTGTACTACTACTATATGGGGGCTTCTGTATCTATCCACAGGGAGTGACAGACAGCAGAGCATAGGTAACATGGGCAATACAAAAGATACAAACTATAACAGCATGTTACTATTACTGTTTGGGGGCTTCTGTACTATCCACAGGGAGTAGCAAGACAAGCCAGAGCATAGGACACGGAGCAATACTAAAAAGATACAAACATATAACGGCATGTTAATTCCTAGTTTGGGGGGCTTTCTGTATTATCCACCGGGAGCATCTTTTTAGTATTGCTCCATGTTCCTATGCTCTGGCTTGTCTTGCTTCTCCCTGTGGATAGATACAGAAGCCCCCCATACTAGTAGTAGTAACATGCTGTTCCATGTTTTGTATCTTTTTAGTATTGCCCCATGTTCCTATGATCTGGCTTGTCTTGCTACTCCCTGTAGATGGATACAGAAGCCCCCCATACTAGTAGTAGTAACATGCTGTTCCATGTTCTGTATCTTTTTAGTATTGCTCCATGTTCCTATGCTCTGGTGCATCGGTTCTATTATGTATGGTATCAGGCATGTTCGTTCGTATATTATTATGTATTCAGAGAGTATTGGTCTAATTATGTATTAGAGATGTATCGCGTCTATTATTAGTATCAGAGAGTTCGGCATAGTATGTATCAGAGATGTATTTGTCTATTATGTATCAGAGATGTATGGTCTATTATTATGTATTTAGAGATGAGATTGGTCTATTATATGTTCAGAGATGTAGTTGGTCTATTATTTGTCATAGAGATGTATCGGTCTATTATTATGTATCAAGAGATGTATCGGTCTATTATTATGTACAGAGATGTGATTGTCTGATTATGTATCAGAGATGTATTGGTCTATTATTATTTAGAGATGTATTGGTCTATTATAATGTTTCAGAGATGTATTGGTCTATTATTAGATGTATTTAGACATGTATCGGTTCTATTATTATGTAGTCAGAGATGTATCGGTCTATTGATTATGTATGAGAGATGTATTAGTTGAATATATGTCAAAATGATCAGTATCATGATCAGAGATGTATGTCTATTTTATGTATCAGAGATGTATTAGTTGAATATATGATCATGTATCCATTATAGATTGTCAGCTAGTATCAGTGTATTAGTCTATTTTATGTATCAGAACTGTACCATGTTCCCTAAAATACCCCCCAACCTAGTGCAATGTTTATCAAGTTATATATGTAAGGCTCCCCTGAAAATCAGCCCTAAGCAGCCCGCATTGACTACAGCTCCCCCCAACCGTACATTTGTCTTAGTAAATCGTTTAGATCATTGCAAGAGGTTGTGACACGGAGGAAGAATTCATGGGATAAATCACTTGCTGTTACATTCCAAATGCTACGAGCAGCTACCTGGACAGAAGGGGTATTGAAGGAAATGTAAACATGAGGAGAGTTGGGGGTCAGTGATTCTAATAGAATTCAGCAGGAATCAGGGTTTTTGAGACTTTAAGGTGTTAGAGAAGTAGACATCCCCTGAAATAAGACCTGGGAGCAAATTTAATATAAACACTGGTTTTTTGGGAAACGGAAGGTCTTATTATGTATCAGAGATGTATCAGATTATATATCAGAGATGTATCAGTATCTTATATCAAGATGTATCAGATTATATATCAGAGATGTATCGCATCAGTTCCTTATATATCAGAGATGTATCAGTCTCCTTATATATCGAGATGTATCAGTCTCCTAAATATCAGGTTAGTCTATCTATGTACAGTCTTCTATCATATACTTTTTCTCCATTTGGGTTACTCATATGTTGGCTCAAAAAATGCACAGCCTACAGCCTCACACCCACCCTACCACCTACCTACCACCTACCTGGGTATATGAAAAACTGGTTTTGACTTTAATCCAGTAGAAAATATTGCATGACAGCTAGTCTATAGAATAGAATATTTGTACCTTGACATAAAATAAAAAAAGACAATATAAAATGATAATGACTGATAATCTATAAAAAATAATAGTGAGAAAAATGTCTCTTGTACTCAAATCAAGGTCCATTGTTATAGACATGCACTGAATATTATTATATTAAATAATACCAGAAATAAAATGTTTAAAATGGGAAATAAGTTAGCAAAAATGTTCTTGAATAACTGAAAAATCTCTACTCCAAACAAAACAAATATGATTTTAGTATTACCTTAATTACTAGTATGCATTATTATGATGCGGTTTATTAGTGTCAATTTAAATTATTTTCATTTATTGTTTTTACTATTTTATTATAGAATTTCTTTATTATTGACTTTCAGTAATTTTTACATTTGTGTTTTGGGTACTTTATCATCTTTTTAACGTTTTATGCATTTATTATTATTATTTTAATATTTATAGAGCACCATTATTTTTGTTTGCATTGTACACAGGTATTACAAAATAATTCATAAGAGATTATAATATTATAACTCTATGGTTAGAATGTTATTTATGTATTTAATATTATGATACATTTACTGTATTATTCTGGTATTTGTTGTGATATTATTATTTCATATTGTTGTTTTGATATTCTTCTCTATTGAAAGATAATTATTATTATTATGTTCTCTCCTGTTTGTGTGGGTTTCCCCGGGTCTCCGTTTCCTCCACCACTCCCCAAACTATTGGTAGGTGGATTAGATATGTTGAGCCTATGGGGACAGGGACTGATTTGGCAAACCTGCAGCGCTGACAGAATCTGTAGGCGCTATTATAAATAAGGAATTATTATTATTATATGTATTGATGATTATATTGTTTTTTTTAAATTCTTCTCTATTAAAAAAACAATATTATTATCGTTTATTATCTTATGATATGCATTCTCTAGAGTTTGTATGCCTCTTTGTGTTTGTGGGTCCTCCGGTCCTACCGTTTCCTCCCACACTCCAAAACATACTGTAGGTGATTAGATTGTGAGCCATTGGGGACAGGGGTCCCGATCTGGGAAGTTGCCTACGCTGATAATCTTGTGCACATATAAAAAACGGAATATTATTATATGTATTGATTACATATGGTTTTTTTATTCTCTCTATAAGAATGATATTATTATCATTTATATATGATGTAATTCTCTATGTATATGTTTTTATGGTCATGTGATTATCATTCCCCCCTGTGTCCATTGTTCTGTATCTTTTTAGTATTGCTCCATGTTCCATGTCTGGCTTGTCTTGCTTATCCCTGTGATGGATACAGAACCCCCTATAGCCTAGTAGTAACATTGCCGGGTCTCCATGTCTGTGATACCTGCGGAGACCTCTTAGTAGTGCTCCATGTTCCTATGCTCTGGCTTGTCTTGCCTACTCCCTGTGGATTAGATACAGGAAGCCCCCAATACTAGTATAGAACATGCTGTTATGTTTGTATCTTTAGTATTGCTCCATGTTCCTATGCTCTGGCTTGTCTTGCTACTCCTGTGGATGGATACAGAGCCCCCATACTAGTATAGTAACATGATGTTCTATGTTTGTATCTTTTTAGTATTGCCCCATGTTCCATGCTCTGGCTTGTCTTGCTGACTCCCTGTGGATAGATACAGAAGCCCCCCATACTAGTAGTAGTAACATGCTGTTCATGTTTGTATCTTTTTTAGTATTGCTCCATGTTCCTATGTTGGTGTCTTGCTACTCCCTGTGATGATACAGAAGCCCCTATACTAGTAGTACATGCTGTTCCATGTTCTGTTCTGGAGCTAGTATTGCTCCATGTTCCTATGCTCTGGCTTGTCTTGCTACTCCCTGTGGATGAGATACAGAAGCCCCCCATACTAGTAGTAGTAACATGCCGTTCCATGTTCTGTATCTTTTTAGTATGCTCCATGTCCTATGCTCTGGCTTGTCTGAGCTACTCCCTGTGGATGAGATACAGAAGCCCCCATAAGCTAGTAGAGTAACATGGTTCTATGTTTGTATCTTTTTAGTATGCTACATGTTAGCTATATCTGGTGTGTCTTGCTCTCCCTGTGGATAGATACAGAAGCCCCCCCATATAGTAGTAAACATGCTGTTCTCATGCTGTATTTTGTAGATGTCCATGTTCCTATGCTCTGGCTTGTCTTGCTACTCCCTTGGATGGATACAGAGCCCCCCATACTATAGTAGTACAGCTGTTCCATGTTCTGTTCTTTTTAGTATTTGCTCATGTTCCTATGCTCTGGCTTGTTTGCCTCCTGTGGAGGATAAAGAAGACCCCAGATATTAGAGTAATCAGAAACATGCTGTTCCATGTTCTGTATCCTGGGAGACCCTCTTAGTATTGCTCCATGTTCCTATGCTCTGGCTTGTCTTGCTACTCCCTGTGGATAGATACAGAAGCCCCCCATACTCTTAGTATAACATCTGTTTCCATTGTTTTTGTATCTTTTTAGTATTGCTCCCATGTTACCATGCTCTGCTGTCTGCTACTCCCTGTGGATAGAAACAGAAGCCCCCCATATAGAGTAGTAACAGCTGTTCCTGTTTGACTGTAGTATTATGCTCCATGTTCCTATGCTCTGGCTGTCTTGCTACTCCCTGTGGATAGATACAGAAGCCCCCCATACTAGTAGTAGTAACATGCTGTTCCATGTTCTGTATCTTTTTAGTATTGCTCCATGTTCCTATGCTCTGGCTTGTCTTGCTACTCCCTGTGGATGGATACAGAAGCCCCCCATACTAGTAGTAGTAACATGCTGTTCTATGTTCTGTATCTTTTTAGTATTGCTCCATGTTCCTATGCTCTGGCTTGTCTTGCTGCTCCCTGTGGATAGATACAGAAGCCCCCCATACTAGTAGTAGTAACATGCTGTTCCATGTTCTGTATCTTTTTAGTATTGCTCCATGTTCCTATGCTCTGGCTTGTCTTGCTGCTCCCTGTGGATGGATACAGAAGCCCCCCATACTAGTAGTAGTAATAGTCAGCAGCAGCTCAGGGTCACCTCCCTCTGCAGTAGTCTCTCCACCCAGCTGACCTGCAGCACATTGCATCTCCCCTCTGTCCCTGTGGCTGCAGATGCAGGAGGTGCTGAGGAATCTGCACATTCACTGAATACATCAAACACTCATTTGTAGCTGCAAATCCGGAGCCCTTTGTTATGTTAATGCAGCCTGACATCACTCCTGTGATCAAAGCCAATGACAGGGCATATAAGCAGGTCCCCCAGCAGCAGCAGCATCAGACTGGCCTGTAGCTGGCAGCAGAGCAGTACTCTGCAGCCTCAGCTCCTCTGGATATACTCACTGCTCACTGCCTGGGACTTACTACAAGGGGGGATTGCAGAGTTTGGGGATCACTTGTAACCTGGGAGTCTTCCTCAGCTGGATTGTCTTCCTCCTGTGCACAGGGCACAGCAGTGTGAGGCTGCACACATCATGGTGAGTGACTCTGCTCAGCTTTGCTTCACTTGTGGACGAGTTTTTGGAAGTTTCTGTGCGGAGATGTGATCGCAGATGTTACAGGAGGACATGGAGAGGGACGAGGCTGAGGAGTAAGGAGCTTGTAATGTCCTCCCTGTACTCCTAGGAAGAGGATAGAGCCGGCACCTTCCTCTCCTTCACTCCTATATATATATATAACCAGTGTGTGTATATCTATAACCTACCTCATATCTATCTATCTATTATCTATATTTCTACTTCACATGTATCTAATTATTGCATATCTAAAATATACCCATAGATCTATCTGTCTCTACCACCTATCTATCTATTTCATATTTATCTAGTTATCTCATATCTATTTATAAAATATATATATAATATTCATATAATTATCAATAGATCTATCTGCTGTCTATCTATCTATGATATCTAGCTCATATTCATATAATTAGCTCACATTTACGATAATCCATATATCTATCTCATATCCATCTACTGTCTATCTATCTCATATCCATATAATTAGCTCACATCTATCCATAATAATGCATAGGTCTGTCTGTCTATCTATCTATCTATCTATCTATCTATCTATCTATCTATCTATCTATCTCCTATCTATCTCATATCTATCTATCTCCTATCTATCTGTCTGTCTGTCTATCTATCTATCTATCTATCTCCTATCTATCTATCTCATATCTATCTATCTATCTATCTAAGGTAAGGGAAAGTTCGGAACAGCACAGCAACTTCGGTGGGTGCACAGACCGTAAGTCCCCAGGCCAGGGGACTGTAATATAAGATCAGGAAAAGGCAGCACTTCGTAGATGGTGTCAAATAAAGTGGGTGTCTTTATTCCATGAGCTATCTATCTATCTATCTATCTATCTATCTATCTATCTATCTATCTCATATCTATTATCTATCTACCTATCTATCTATCTATCTATCTATCTCATATCTATTATCTATCTACCTATCTATCTCATATCTATCTATCTATCTATCTATCTATCTATCTATCTATCACAGATTCATTCATTTCTTTGAAATCCATCTTCTATCTATTTATCTCTCTCTATCGCTTATGTCTTAACTATCTCTCTCATATCTATGATCGATCTTTTTTTTGTATTTTTCTATTATTGATCATCTACAGTGTATTTAGCTTTTGGAATTATATCTGGAAAAACGGTTATTTGTATGAAAATAGATTATAGTTTATTTTTTTACCTTTGGTGCCATTTATCCTAATACATTTTATAAATGTCTGGTGAGTTGATATGATGGAAAGTAGGTACTTAAGGAAGATAATACATTTAAATCATAGACATAATAGATAGATAAAAGATCTGAGGTATATAAAGTTAGGTAGATAAACAGGCAGGCACGGGTTGGTTAAGGAAGTAGACTTGATTGATAAATACTTTGGGGGTCATTTATCTTTTTCCCCCTCCCCTGAGCTCTTTTTGAGCCTTTTGTGAGTCTATTTTTTGCACCTCATTTGTCTTTGTAGTTTTGGCTCTTTGTCAAATGCAGATTTTTTTTTTAAAGGCTTTTTTTAGGCACAAATTTTTGCTCAACTCTTACCATTGCTTTTCCTACGCTCGGTCGGGACAGGACTGTTTTTACGCAATTATTTGCAACCTATTGATTTGAAATCACTAAAATACAACCAAAAAATGTGCAACAGATATATTTGCCCCTTTGTATAGAATTGAAATAGATATATATGAGACAGACAGATTTATAGGGGGGGGGGGTATATAGACTGATAGATATAAGATAGATGATATTTATGATATAGATAGATATGAGAAAGATAGATAGATAGATAGATATGAGATAGATAGATAGATATGAGATAGATAGATATGAGAAAGATAGATAGATAGATATGAGATAGATAGATATAGATAGATAGATAGATATGAGATAGATATATATGAGATATATAGATATATATGAGATATATAGATATATATGAGATAGATGATAGATATGAGATAGATAGATAGATATGAGATAGATAGATAGATATGAGAAAGATAGATAGATAGATATGAGATAGATATAGATAGATAGATAGATAGATATGAGATAGATAGATATGAGATATATAGATATATATGAGATAGATGATAGATATGAGATAGATAGATAGATAGATAGATAGATAGATAGATGATAGATATGAGATAGATAGATAGATATGAGATAGATAGATATGTGATAGATAGATATGAGATAGATAGATAGAAGATAGATAGATATGAGATAGATAGATATGTGATAGATATGAGATAGATAGATGATAGATAGGTGATAGATAGATAGATATGAGATAGATAGATGATAGATAGATAGATATGAGATAGATAGATATGAGATAGATAGATGATAGTTATGAGATGGATAGATGATAGTTATGAGATGGATAGATAGATAGCTATGAGATAGATGAATAGGAGACAGATTAATGGGGTAGATGTTTTTCCGTTTCGCATTTTGCGCCTGTGTGTGATATTTTTAGCACTGCTGCTCTTTGATTTGTCTTTGGGCTCATTTCCTTTACTTAAATCATGTGCTTTTTTTTGCGCAAATGTTTACAAAGGCGCAACCTTTAGCAAACTGTTTCCTATGCCTGTTGGGGACTAGAGTGCTTGTGTGCTTTCTGTTTTTCCGATTTTTTGTTCACAAATCAGTTCTAAATCATGTGCTAACATCTGCCAGAAGGCATCGGTCAAAGATGAATTTGGCACAAAGCAGGAAAACCAGAGCACGGTGCATGCAAAAAGGAAAGAAAACGCAAAAAAGAAACATCTGCGCCAATATATTTGAAAGAAAACATATGAGATAGATAAATAAATAGATATGAGATAGATAGATAGATAGATATGAGATAGATAGATAGATAGATATGAGATAGATAGATATGAGATAGATAGATAGATAGATAGATATGAGATAGATAGATAGATAGATATGAGATAGATAGATAGATAGATAGATAGATATGAGATAGATAGATAGATATGAGATAGATAGATAGATAGATATGAGATAGATAGATAGATATTAGATAGATATGAGATAGATAGATAGATAGATAGATAGATAGATAGATAGATAGATAGATAGATAGATAGATAGATGGAGGCTATCTAGACGGAGCTAGATGGAGACTTTGCACTCTGGGAATAAAGTAAGACACTTTTTTGATGACCTATTTGGTTTGTTGCCATTTTTTGAATCTTATATTTGGAGGATTTATTAAGTCCCGGATGTGCACCCGAATTTTATGGACTGGTGCTGCTGAATACCTTTTGACTTTCCAGATAAATAGACGTTAGAAAGACTGATAGATAAGTGAATAGATAGCTATACAAATTGTTAAATATTTAATATATAGATTTATAGATACATGATTGATAAGTAAATAAATAGTTAGTGGCTGTAAATCCCGGATTGCAGGGAATAATTGGTAGACACTGGGCCGGCAGTGAAAGTGATGGATACGGTGAAGGGAGAATACAGGGGGGACTTAGTGGATGAAGAAGAAGAGCAGGAGAGAGAATGGAGATAATGGGGCAGAACAATCAGCGGAGGACAATGGCGGATGCCTGAGAGGGTAATCATTAAAGAGGGGATCTGCTGGGGAAGGAGAGCCCGAGTGTGGGAAACACATAATGGACAGCGCTTGGGTCCTGAGGATTGTGGACTATAGAGGTGACCCCCATCATAAGATCCATCAGTCTGCACCACAATCCACCTCATTAATCTCCATGGGAAATCCAGGTCCGTCTTGGCGCTGATTTTTTCTGGTATAAAAGTCGTAGTAGAATGGAGGGGCAATATGATTTTCGGTGGAGATCCATGGCATAGCTGCATGTAGACGAGCCTTACGGGTTATCCGGCTTTTTACACCACCTTCGGGCTGGAGTGGGTTTTTTGCCCCTATTTGCGCCTGAATGAAAAGTCGCTAATGAGGAATCATTATTAACGAAAAATCTGGATAGAAGGACACATGAGGAAAACAGGGTTATTTTCGATGCGTCGCTAGTTTGGTGTTTAGTCGCAAAACTGCTGCAAAAGTAGTGCGACATTACAAAAAGTCGCTATAACACCAACAAAATGAAGGTTATAGATAGATTATACATACATGTGGATCTAATGTACCGTATATTCCGGCGTATAAGACGACTTTTGAAGACAGAAAAATCTTCTGTCTTGTCTGGGGTCGTCTTATCAGGCAACCTTACTTTGACCAAATAATACCCCCATATGGTGCCCTCAACATTTATACTGGAAACAAAATATACCGTAGTTAGAACAGTAAATTTTTTTAAACTTAAACCACGTGACAGTGAGCAAAAATAATACCACCATACAGGGCACACAATCAAACTTATTCAATTGACTCATTGTATTATTTTGTATTATTATGTATATGTATTACCAAAACTACACAGTGACCCCAAATATCCACCCGCACAGAGCTCAAATTAAAACCAATAGATAATACCAACTTTTCAGAAGTACATTTCCAGCTACCACATTGTGACCAAATAATACGTCAAACAGCGCTCTTATAGCACAAACCAAAACAGCTTCCCAAATAAAACCCAGCATGGGCACACATAACACCAATGTAGTAACAATATCACACCATCAAACATAATTTAGATAATGACACCACCCAATCATACTACCATACAGTATTTAGATTCACCAACAGTGACCAAATAAAACCGGTATTTTTACAGTGCTCACATATTACCAATACAGTGACCAGATAATACCCATACAGTACTCACATATAAAAACGTATACAGTGACCAGGATAAATTACCCACACTACATGCTCACATAGTTACCAATAATACAGTGACCAGCATAATACCCCTACAGTGCTACCCATATTACATATCCGGGGACCAGATATACCCCTACAGCTGCTCAAATATTACCAAATACGGTGACCAGATAATACCCCTCACTACAGTGCTACCATATGACCAATTGTTAAGCTGCACCAGATAATACCCCTTACCAGTGCCCTCCCAGATTACCAATTACAATGACCAGATAATACCCCCATACAGCTGTACCTCACATATTACCAATATACGAGTGACCATGATTTAAGAACCCTCCATTACAGCTTGCTCACATGATACCAATATACCAGGGACCTAGATAATACCCCCATACAGTAGCCTAACATATTACAAGATACACGTGACCAGGTAGATAATACCCCCTACATGCATCACATATACCAACAGTCACCAAATTAATACCCATACAGTGCTCAGGCCGGTTATTAACCAATAGCACAGTAACCAGAAATACCCCCATAATTACGGCTACAGGTAATTACCCGATATCAACAGTCACCAATAATACCCCCTAGCCCTAGCAATATAAAGTTTGAAAAGCCAAGAAAATGGTAGCCCAAAACCATGCAAAACGACGGCACCTAACGACAAATACATGACTGCAATGAGGACCTACACAATACCACAAATCACCTGCTCAACTATCTGCATAGAAAATAAAGTTCATTGCCGATAGTAGCCATAAAGCAGTGTAACTCTGCTACATCCTGTCTGCGGGTAAAAAACGGAAACAATTTCATTATTGTTGTAATTGATCTAAACAAATGGTGCAATGTGCAGGAAGAGTTCAGGGCCGCGGGTGCGCCTCGAGGATAACATCTGGACATCAACCCGCCAGGGGGGCTGCCATACCAGGCAGTGGTCATGACAAGACACACCTAGCACCCGCCGCAAGACATGACTACACAAATATACACAGCGACGCCGCTCACGCCCACACGGGCGAGGGGATATCACAATGGCCGATCCTAAACGAGTATGCATGCGAGATAGCATAAGTTACTAGGGAGATCCAAAACCAAATGATCTACATCCATAGAGTGAGCGGATCGAATAGCATGTCTTGACCAGGAGCAGATATCACTGACTAAGGCTCCAATATATATGTAGCAGTGACAACCCGAAGGGATCTCATTACAGTTCGCGTCTTCTGGTAGTTTTACTCTATCGATGGTATCAAAAATAACATTATAATATATCTTGTATTTATATATCCACCATCATCTTCCCGCCAGCGCGTACAGAGGACCATGGGGGACATGTGACATTTATAGAATAGACATTACAGATGTTTGTCAATAACCACGCAGACATACTGTTTGCGTAGATTGGAACTACCGTAGATAGATATGAGAGATGATAGATAAGATAGAAGTAGATTAAGATAGAAGTAGATAATTTGAAGATAGATAGACTACGATAGTATAGTAGATAGATTAGAAAATGAGACTGGATAGATAGATGATGATAAGAGGATAGTATGCAAGCATTAAGCATAGATTAGATAATAGTAGATAGACGATAGAATAGGATAGATAGGAAACTATTGAGATAAGATAGATAGAGAGATAGCATAGACGTAGATAGAAGATAGATAGGATATGAGATCAGATAGCGTATGACATAGATAGATAGATGTAGGATTATAGATATTGATGCGATAGGAGATAGATCGATAGAGTAGAGTATATTGATAGGAAGATAGGAGTAGATAGATAAAAGATTAGATAGATAGTAGATAAGATCAGATCGAAATAGATATCAACAATGTCAAATATGTAGGCAGATCTCTTGTTAGTCACATGACCTTGTCATATGGTTTGTAAAAATTTCCGCCGATTGCATATTGCCAGCTGTAGAAATGGCACTTGAAAAAGGCTCTCTTGAGCCGAAACGTCGACTATGTTACTCATGGATGATAAAAAGAACCACATATATTCCTTCACCACAAACGGAGTGCTGCAGTTTTAACCTTCAAATCCATATCTTGCGAGGATCTAGGCCCATGTCCTGTGTGCCCTGCACCCTCCATACTAACGAATGAACCTGCTGAGTGCGCTTGTATTTTCCCATGATAGATAGATAGATAGATAGATAGATAGATAGATAGATAGATAGATAGATGGGAGCTTTATCATAAGTCTCTTAGAGCAGAACTGTTATAGTTGCCCATGGCAACCAATCAGAGATCAGCTTCATTTTCCCAACAGTTTATAAAATGAAAGCTGAGCTCTCATTGGTTTCCATTGGCAACTAGACAGTTTACCTCACAAACTTGAGGTAAATACAATGGCTCAAGCCACTTATCACACATGAAAGGCTACAAATATCACTTTGCAAACAGTATCACACAAGATAAGCTTAGCAATATGCAGCAAAGACTTACCGGCTATGGAGAGGGCTCGAACGTGAGCCCTCTCCATGCAGCGCGACCCGACCGCCGCCGTGAATACACGCGCGGCGGTCGGGATTACCGGCGTATAAGACGACCCCAGGACAAGACAGAAGATTTTTTCTGTCTTCAAAAAGTCGCTTATACGCCGGAATATAATGGTAAATAGATCCAAATGATTGTATAATCTATCTAAACCTTCATTTTGTTGTGTTATAGCGACTTTTTGTAATGTCGCACTACTTTTGCAGCAGTTTGCGACTAAACCACCAAACTAGCGACGATCGAAAATAACCCTGTTTTCCTCATGTGTCGTCCTATCCAGATTTTTCGTTAATAATGATTCCTCATATAGCGACTTTTTCATTCAGGCGCAAATAGGGGCAAAAAACCCACTCCAGCCCGAAGGTGGTGTAAAAAGCCGGATAACCCGTAAGCGCTCGTCTACATGCAGCTATGCCAATGGATCTCCACCGAAAATCATATACCCCTCATTCTACTACGGACTTTATACCAGAAAAAATCAGACGCCCAAGAGCGACCTGGATTTCCCATGGACAGATTAATTGAGGTGGATGTGGAGACTGATGGATCTTATGATGGGGGGTCACCTCTATAGTCCACAATCCTCAGGACCCAAGCGCGTCCATATGAGTTTTCCCACACTCGGGGGGCCTCTCCTTCCCCAGCAGATGCCCTCTTTAATGATACCCTCTCAGGCATCCGCCATTGTCCTCCGCTGATTGTTCTGCCCATCTCCCATTCTCTCTCGCTCTTCTTCTTCATCCACTAAGTCCCCCCTGTATTCATCCCTTCACATACTCATAGATAGATAGATAGATAGATAGCTAGATAGATAGATAGATAGATAGCAGATTAGATAAGAGATATGAGATGAAGATATGGATAGATAGATAGATAGGATAGATAGATAGATAGATAGGAGATAGATAGATAGATAGATAGGAGATAGATAGATAAAAGATAGATAGATAGATAGATATTCAACACTAATATGTAAATATGGTAGGCAGATCTTTGTTAGTCCATGACATTTGTATGTTGTATAAATTTCGCTGATATTGCACTGTGTAAATGGCATTGAAAAAGGCTCTCTTGAGCCGAAACGTCGCTATGTATATATGTGAGGAATAAAAAGACCACATTATTTTCTCACCACAAACGGAGTGCTGCACGTTTTTTCTTCAAATCCCTATCTGGAGGAACTCTAGGCCCAGTCCCGTGTTGCCTGCACCCCCTACTCAAAACGTCTTGGTGCCTGGCGTATTTCCCCATGATAGATAGGACTAGATAGATAGATAGATAGATAGTAGATAGATAGATAGATGAATAGATGGAGCTTTATCATAAGTCTCTTAGAGCAGACTGTTATAGTTGCCCATGGACAACCCATCAGAGATCAGCTTCATTTTCCCACAGCTGTTTATAAAATGAAAGCTGAGCTCTAATTGGTTTCCATGGGCAACTAGAACAGTTTTACCTCACAAACTTGAGGCTAAATACAATGGCTCAGCACATATTATCACACATGAAAGGCCTACAAATATCACTTTGCAAACAGTATCACACAAGATAAGCTTAGATACACAGCTCAGCAGATCATATCAAACATAGCTGACTTAGATACCCTGGCTCAGCAGAATGTACCGCACATAAAAGGCCTAGATACATGTCTAAACAGACAGAATTGCGCCAGCAGATACAAGGCCTTGCAGATCAATTAAATCAATCTTAGATACATGTCTTGGGGGACAATATGACACACGCCTGGCGTAGACAGTATCACCACGGATCGATTTAATACATTAGTTGGGTGACTATATAACCTATGGCAGAGTAGCTGGTACCGATATGTCCGGCGTATAAGAGGAGCATGGTGTAATAAGACGACCCCCCCTACTTTCCTGTTAAAAAATATAGAGTTTAAGATATTACACCCCGTTTAAGACTACCCCCTTTCCAACAGCCATACAAAACACCGGTTAAAAAATTTAAAAAAAAAAACGTTTGAATTTAACATTGTCCTTTTTTTAATTTTAAATTCTATGACATGCAAGGAGTATAGCAGGGAAACTGTCGCTCATAAACTTAGGGCATACAACAACAACATTACCATTGTCTGCCATTTTTGCACCTAGTAATTGTTATCCAAGTTGTACGTAGATTAATTTTGTATTTTATTAAATATTCCACTGCCAGTACTCCAAATGCAATGAAAAGTGGAAAAAACCTTTGGCCATTTTCTTGTGGCTGGGATATACGTCTTTCACTGAAGCGCCCCAAATGACATGTCTACTTTATTTTGGTCGGGTACGAATTAAGGGGATACCAAATTTGTTAGGTTTTATAATGTTTTCATACATTTACAAAAATGGAAAACCTCCTGTACAAAATGTTTTTTTGATTTGCTCAACTTCTGGCGCTTAATAACTTTTTTATACCTTGGTTGTATGGAAGCTGTGGTGGTTGTCATTTTATTTTGCGAAATTTGTTATATGTTTTCTATGATACATTTTTAGGACTGTACGACCTTTTGATTCATCTTTTTATCGAATTTTTTATATTTTTCAAAATGGACAAAAAGTGCCATTTTCGACTTAGCTCTATTGTTTCCGTTCTGGGGTTTAACGCTTGAAAAACCGTTATCATATTTTGATAGATCGGGCTTTTAAGGACGCGCCGTACCTGATGTGTTTATGATTTTACTGTTTATTTATTTTATTCAGTCTAGGGAAAGGGGGGGGATTTGAATTATTAGGTTTTTTTATTTAATTTTTTTTTTTTACACTTTTTTTAGTTTTATTTCTATTTTCAGGCATCCCCTAGGGTTACTTTAACCCTAGGTTTTGCTGATCGACTCCTACCAATTACTGCCTACTATAGTATGGCAGTATATGAGGATTTTCTCCTTCCTCATTACAATTGCTATCACACATTGTAATGAAGGGGTTACAACAAGAAATAGCCTCGGGTTTGTGGAAGACACAGGCTACAGCATGGAGACGGATCGCCGCCCCCGATGAGTTCACGGGGAGCTGCGATACCCAGGTAGATGTGCGGTGCCCATGCGCCGCTCGTTTTAGCGTTCCGGCAGCTTTGCCGCAGCCCACACTGGAAAACACCGCGCATCGTGCTAGCAATGTCACAAAGAACTACCGGCTATGGAGAGGCTCACCTTAGCCATCCCTGCAGCGACGACCGGACCGCCGCCGTGAATAACGTGCGGGCGGTCGGGATTACCGGCGTCATAATGGGGCAGATTTACTTACCCGGTCCATTCGCGATCCAGTGGCGCGTTCTCTGAGCTGGATTCGGGTCCGGCCGGGATTCATCAAGGTAGTTCCTCCGCCGTCCACCTAGTGGCGCTGCTGTGCTGAAAAGCATCTGAACGCGCTGGAGTTCACCGGGCCGGACCAAGTGAAGGTAAGCGCGTCCCGCATTTCTTTTTTTAAATGCGACGGTTTTTCCGAATCCGTCGGTTTTCGCTCGGCCACGCCCCCGACTTCCGTCACGTGCATGCCGGCGCCGATGCGCCACAATCCGATCACGTGCGCCAAAACCCAAGGGCAATACAGGGGAAATCGGCGCAAATCGGAAATATTTATGTGATAAGCAGCTAATGGGACTGATCTGTTTATAAATGTACCGTATATTCCGGCGTATAAGACGACTTTTGAAGACATAAAAATCTTCTGTCTTGTCTGGGGTCGTCTTATACGCCGGTGTATTCACGGCGGCGGTCGGGTCGCGCTGCATGGAGAGGGCTCACGGGCTGAGCCCTCTCCATAGCCGGTAAGTCTTTGCTGCATATTGCTAGCACCGATCGCGGGTGTTTTCACAGTGATGGCTGTCGGCAAAGCTGCCGGCAGCCTCAAAAAGATAGCGGCGCATGGGCGCATACTCACCCTCCGGTGGCCCCGATGTCTGCACGGAAAATTTTTACCGGTGTTTTGTATGCGTTGGAAAAGGGGTAGTCTTATACGGGGAATATATCTTAAACTCTAAATTTTAACAGGAAAGTAGGGGAGTCGTCTTATACACCAGGTCGTGTTATACGCCGGAATATACGGTACAGGCAGTCCCCGGGTTACATACAAGATAGTGTCTGGAGGTGGGTTAAGGGGGTTAAAGGAGAGAAAGAATAAATACATTATCCTTCCCATTACAGTATGTTACATTATGGTGCACTATTTGTGTGGTGCTAATATTTCAGGGGGCTCTATTACAGTATTTGGGGCACAGTATTGGTGGTAGCAAAAGAAGGGACAATGGGAAAGCGCAGCACATAAGATTTCTGTGTGGTAAACTTTGCAGGAATGCTGTGTACCTGGAGGAAGAGACAAGGTGATGGTGGAACTAATGGAGAAGATGAGTTACGAGTACAATCAGAGGATACGTCACTGGATGCAATAGGTATGGATCTCATGTGTTTTCTGTAGCTGTATATGATAAATACTGATAAATACTGACTTTTTTCATGTTCGCTTCTGTGTATATATGTAGTATTATAGTAGTTATATTCTTGTACATGGGGGGGCAGTATTATAGTAATTATATTCTTGTACATAGGGGGCAGTATTATAGTAGTTATATTCTTGTACATGGGGGGCAGTATTATAGTAGTTATATTCTTAAACATAGGGAGCAGTATTATAGTAGTTATATTCTTGTACATAGGGAGTGTATTATAGTAGTTATATCCTTGTACATAGGGGGCAGTATCATAGTAGTTATATTCTTGTACATGGGGGCAGTATTATAGTAGTTATATTCCTGTACATAGGGACAGTATTATAGTAGTTATATTCCTGTACATAGGGGGCAGTATTATAGTACCGTATATTCCGGCGTATAAGACGACTTTTGAAGACAGAAAAATCTTCTGTCTTCTCTGGGGTCGTCTTATACGCCGGTAATCCCAACCGCCCGCCGTGTATTCACGGCGGCGGTCGGGTCGCGCTGCATGGAGAGGGCTCACGGGCTGAGCCCTCTCCATAGCCGGTAAGTCTTTGCTGCATATTGCTAGCACCAATCGCGGGTGTTTTCACAGCGATGACTGCCGGCAAAGCTGCCGGCAGCCTCAAAAAGATAGCGGCGCATAGGCGCCGCCATCTTACCTGTGATCGCCGCTCCCCGTGACGTCATCGGGGGCGGTGATCCGTCTCCATGGTAGCCTGTGCTCATAGCACATTGTAATGAATGAGGAGGAAAATCCCCATATACTGTAGTATGGCAGTATATGATAGGATCGATCAGACAACCTAGGGTTAAAGTACCCTAGGGAGTCTGAAAAATAGTATAAATAAAAATAAAAAAAAGTTTTTTTAAAAAAAAATTATAATAAAAAAACTATCTAACGTCTATCTGCCTTCTATCTATCTATCTATCTATCTATCTTTCTATCTATCTATCTATCTATCTATCTATCTATCTATCTCATATCTATCTATCTATCTATCTATCTATCTATCTATCTATCTATCTATCTCATATCTATCTATCTATCTCCTATCTATCTATCATCTCATATCTATCTACGGTAGTAATCATCTACCAACAGGATGTATCAGTGTTATTACTCTGTAATGTCTTATTCTAAATGTATATGTCCCCCATGGTCTGTACAGCGCTGCGGAATATGATGGTGATATATAAATACAGATATATTATTAATTTATTTTTGATACCATAGATAGAAAACTACCAAAGACTGAACTGTAAATGAGATCCCTTCTGGTTGTCTGGCTACATATTGGAGCCTAGCAGGATATCTGCTTGGTCCAGCCACTGCTCCGCTCCCTACAGGATTTATTGGTTTTGGATCTCCCTAGTAATTTCATCTACCGTTAGGATCCATTGTGATAACCCCTCGCCCGTGTGGCTGCGCGGCGCTGTGTATATTTGTGTACAGTCTTGCGGCTGTGTGTGTCTTCATGACCCGCTGGTATGCAGCCACCCTGCGGAGTGATGTCAGATGTTATCCCGGAGCAGCACTCCCTCCTGAACTCTTCCCTGCACTTCACCAGTTGTTATATCAATTAACAAAATGAAAAATGTTCCGTTTTTTACCCCAGACAGATGTAGCAGAGTTACACTGCTTTACTACTATCCAATGAACTTTATTCTATAGCAGGATTATGTAGTGGAGGTATATTGGTGGTGTATTATTAGGTTGCAGTATATTGGTGTCATGTGAATATTGTGCGGTGTATGCTGTATTTCATGGTTTGGTAATTTGCGAGCACTATATGGGGGTATTATTGGTGACTGTATATTGGTAATACCTGAGCACTTTATGGGGGTATTATCTGGTTACTGTCTATTGGTAATACCTGAGCACTGTATGGGGGTATTATTTGGTGACTTTGGTAATATGTGATCAGTGTATGGGGGTATTATCTGGTCACTGTATATTGGTAATATGTGAGCACTGTATGGGGGTATTATCTGGTCACTGTATATTGGTAATATGTGAGCACTGTATGGGGGTATTATCTGGTCACTGTATATTGGTAATATGTGAGCACTGTATGGGGGTATTATCTGGTCACTGGAACGTTGGTCATGATGTGAGCCTGTATGGGGGTATTATCTGGTCACCGTGATATTGGTAATATGTGTGAGCATGTAAATGGGGGTATTACTGGTCCACCGGTTATTGTCATATGTGAGCACTGTATGGGGGTATTATCTGGTCACTGTATATTGGTTATATGTGAGTACTGTATGGGGGTATTATCTGGTCACTGTATATTGGTAATATGTGAGCACTGTATACCGGTTTTATTTGGTCACTGTTGGTGAAATCTAAATACTGTATGGTAGTATGATGTGGGTGTTGTCATTATATAAATTATGTTTGATGGTGTGATATTGTTACAATACATTGGTGTTATGTGTGCACCATGCTGGTTTTATTTGGGAAGCTGTTGGTTTGTGCTATAAGAGCGCTGTGTGACGGTATTATTTGGTCACAATGTGGTGCTGAAATGTACTTATGAAAAGTTGGTATTATCTATTGGTTTTATTTGAGCTCTGTGCGGAGTGATAATTTGGTCACTGTGTATTGTATTGGTAATACATATACAATAATAATAAAAATAATACATGAGCAATTGAATAGTTTGATGTGTGCACTGTATGGTGGTATTATTTGCTCACTGTACGTGGTTAATTTACTGTTCTACGGTATTATTTTGTTCCAGTATAATGTTGAGCACCATATGGTGGTATTATTTGGTCACAGTAAGGTTGCACTGTGTGGCGGTATTTATTTGTGTTATATGCAATAAATTGATGTTCCTTGACTAAACAGGGGCGGGGCTTATACTTCCAGTAGATGATCATTATGCCAGATATCAAGTTCTCATAACACAGCTGTAATCTGTTACAGTGTATCAGTGCAGGAAACAGTAATCAGCACTCACTGAATTAGTCATGTACCATGTATAGTGTGGAATAGCTGAGTGACAACAGGGAGTGACAACCCCTTTAAGAGCCTTACTAGCAGCTATATTGGTTGTCACCCAGTTTTCCCCCCCGGGGGTGGATATAACAAGTAATTTAGGGAATTTGAGAAATCTTGAGTCAATGGGAGAGTTTTATCAGAAGTGTCTGAGATTAGAACTGGTCTAGTTGCCCATGGCAACCAATCAGAGCTCAGCTTTCATTTTTGCACAGCTGTTTGTAAAATGAAAGCTGAGTTCTGATTGGTTTCCATGGGCAACTAGGACAGTTTGAACCTTAGAAACTACTGATAAATCTCCCCCAATGTATAGAATTTTCTGAGCGCACAGTGGGTGACTATACGTTGTACACACATGGGGCGCTGTCCTGTCTCGTAGAGATAATTGCGCAGATTTATCAAGCTGTCTGAAAGTCAGAATATTTCTAGTTGCCCATGGCAACCAATCACAGCTCAGCTTTCATTTTACCAGTGCTCATGAATATTTTAAAGGGGAGCTGTGATTGGTTGCCATGGGCAACTAGAAAGATTCTGACTTTCAGACATTGGGGGTCATTTCCTAAGGGCCCAATTCGCGTTTTCCCGGCGTGTTACCCGAATATTTCCGATTTGCGCTGATTGTACCTGAATTGCCCCGGGATTTTGGCGCACACGCTCGGATTGTGGCGCATCGGCGCTGGCATGCACGCGACGGAAATCGGGGGGCGTGGCCGAACGAAAACCCGATGGATTCGGAAAAACCGCCGCATTTAAAAACCGAAAATGTGTTGCTTGGGAAGCGCTTACCTTCACCTGGTCCAGCTCGGTGTATTCCGGTGCGTTCAGATGCTTTTCAGCGCAGCAGCGCCACCTGGTGGACGGCGGAGGAACTACCTTCATAAATCCCGTCCGGACCCGAACCTTGTTCAGAGAAGGCGCCGCTGGATCGCGAATGGGCCGGGTAAGTAAATCTGCCCCAGTGGGCGACACATTTTCGGTTTTTAAATGCGGCGGTTTTTCCGAATACGTCGGGTTTTCGTTCGGCCACGCCCCCCGATTTCCGTCGCGCGCATGCCGGCGCTGATGCGCCACAATCCGATCGCGTGCGCCAAAATCCCGGGGCAATTCAGGTACAATCGGCGCAAATCGGAAATATTCGGGTAACACGTCGGGAAAACGCGAATCGGGCCCTTAGTAAATGACCCCCAGTGTGTTAAATCTGCCCCATTTATTTGAGTAATAATCGGGTGTTGATAGAACCGCAGGAGAGCCGGGCGCAGGGAAACTACTGTGCAGTCCTGGACACGTCCTCTGACGTCAGGACTTTCCATACTGCTGTCTTTTGATGGTGAATAGAATGCGAGGACTGCAGTTTATACTGACACACAAGTCAGTATACACAAGTCGTGTGTCAGTGTAAACTGCGGTACTCACATTCTGCTCATCATCAATGACCACAGTACAAGCAGAGAAGTGCAGCCATGTAGCATCTAAGTCTCAATTAAAGGGGTTGTAAAAAAAACAACAACAACAAAGAGCCGCCCCTTTACATGAAGGTTTTGGTTGTATCAAAGGGCTTCACATCCTACTGTGTTATTTGCCGGGGCGGAGGGGAACATCTGATGCCTCTTTATAATGGATGGAGGTGATTTGTTGGGATCCACCTTAAATCTTTTCTTAAAGGCACAGTAGGAGACGTAAAATCTGCTGGAGGCCTCACGATGGGAACGTTTATTAACTCCAAGGGTGGAGCACAGAGGCTTCAAAGGTGCGGAAGGATCACTTTATAGGAGGCATCTGAGGATTCGGGGAATCTCAATTGTCTCCTGCTTGACCGAATGGCGCCATTATATAGACTATGTATTAGTGTTATTTTGGTACAGTATGGCGCTATTATATAGACTATGTATTACAGTGTTATTTTGGTACAGTATGGCGCTATTATATAGACTATGTATTACAGTGTTATTTTGGTACAGTATGGGGCTATTATATAGACTATGTATTACAGTGATATTTTGGTACAGTATGGGGCTATTATATAGACTATGTATTACAGTGATATTTTGGTACAGTATGGCGCCATTATATAGACTATGTATTACAGTGTTATTTTGGCACAGTATGGCGCCATTATATAGACTGTGTATTACAGTGTTATTTTGGTACAGTATGGCGCCATTATATAGACT
>WNYA01000226.1:155000-163581 GCA_019512145.1 Engystomops pustulosus | reverse complement strand
CCCCCCCCCCTTTTTATGGCGCTATATATAGAATATGATTACGTGTTATTTGGTACAGTATGGCGCGATAATATATACACATGTATTACAGTGTTATTTTGGTACAGTATGCGCTATTAAAAGGAGAGGTATTAAGTGTATTTTGGTTACAGTTAGGGCGCTAATATAGATATGTATTACAGTAATGGTTATTTTGGGACAGTATGGCGCTTAGATTTACTAGCTGGTATGTATTACAGTGTTATTTTGGTACAGATGGCGATTATTATACAGAGAGTATTCGTGTGATTTTGTAAGTATGGCGCTATTATATAGACTATGTATTACAGGAATTTTGGTACAGTAGGGCACTATTAAGAGACTATGATTATTACAGTGATCTGTTGGCACAGTATGGAACAAATATAGAATATGTATACCAGTGATATTTGTTACCAGGTGGCGCTATTATAAGACTAGGTATTCAGTGTTATTTTGGTACATATGGCATATATTATACTAGCATTACAGTGTTGTATTGGTTTCCAGTATGGCGCTATTATTAGACTATGTATACAGTGATATGTGGTTACAGTATGGCGCTATTATATAGACTAGTATTACAGGATATTTGGACCGTATGCCCATATATAGAATATGTATTACAGTGTGATTTTGGTACAGTATGGAGCTATAATAGACTATATATTACAGTGGATTTTGGTTACAGTAGGCGCTATTATATACACTATGTATTACAGTGATATTTTGGCTACAGTATGGCGCTATTATATACACTAGGTATATTACAGTGTATTTTGGACAGTAGGGCACTATATATAGACGTTATTACATGATATTTTGGTACAGTAGGCGCATTATATTAGACTGTGTATTACAGTGTTATTTTGGTACCGTATGGCGTATTATATAGACTATTGTTTACAGTGATTATTTTTGGATTACAGTATGGCGCCATTATATACACATATGTATACAGGATTTTGGCTTCAGTTATGGCGCTATTATATAGGGACTATGTTTACAGTGTTATTTTGGTACAGTATGGCACTATTAATAGACTATGTATTACAGTGATCGTTGTACAGTTATGGGCGCTTATTATATAGACTATGCTTACAGTGTTATGTGTACCGTATGGCGCTATTATATAGACTAGTTACAGTGATATTTGGCTCACGTATGGCGCCATTATATACACTATGTTATTACAGTGATATTTTTGGGACAGTATGGCGCTAGTATATTAGACTATGTATTACAGTGTTAATTTTTGGAAAGTAGGCCCAAGAGTATATAGGACTATGATATTACAGTGATATTTTGGTTACAGTATGGCGCTATTATAAGACTATGTATTACAGTGTTATTGGTTACAGTATGGCGCCATTATATGACTATGTAGACAGGAATTTTTGTTACAGTAGGCACTATTCATTAGACTATGTATTACAGTGTTATTTTGGTACAGTATGGCGCTATTTGATGACAGAGTAGGATAGTGTTATTTTGTGACAGTATGGCGCTATTATATAGACTATGTTATTACAGTGTTTTTGGTTACAGTATGGCGCTCTATTATATACATATGTATTACAGTTGTTATTTTGGTTACAGAACTATATGGCGCCATTAACAGAGTATGTATTAGTGTTATTTTGGTACAGATGGCGCCATTATATAGGGACTAATTGTCTTACAGTGTTATTTGGTACAGTTATGGCGCTATTATATAGATAGTATTACAGGTTATTTGGTCCAGTATGGCACTATTAATATAAATGCATTACAGTGTTATTTGTACGTATGCGCATATTATAGCTATTATCTACAGTGATAGTTTCGGTACAGTATGGCGCCATTATATGACTCTGTATAACGTGATCTTTGGTAAGTATGGGCCATTATATACACTATGTATACAGTGATTTTTGTTACAGTATGGCGCCATTATATAGACTCTGTATTACAGTGTATTTGGTAAAGATATGGCGCTATTATATAGGACTATGTATTACAGTGATATTTGGTACAGTAGGCGCTATATATAGACTATGTTTACAGTGATATTTTGTACGGTATGGCACTATTATATAGGGACTATGTTATTACAGTGATATTTGGTTTTCAGTAGGGCTATTATATAGACTAGTATGACAGTGATATTTTGGTACAGTATGCGTATTATACAGAGTATGTATTAGTGTTATTTTGGTACAGTATGGGACTATTATATAGACTATGAATACAGTGTTATTGTGTACCAACGTATATGGCGCCATTATATAGACATGCATTACAGGTTATTTGGTATTTTACAGTATGGCACTATATATAGACTATGTATTACAGTAATATTTTGGTTACAGTATGGCGCTATTAGATAGACTAGGCATACAGTGTTAGTCTTAGGTACAGTATGGCACTATTATAGACTATGGTTTACAGTAAATTTTGGTTACAGTATGGCGCTATTATATAGACTATGTATACAGTGTATTTTGGTACAGTATGGCGCTAGTATATTAGAGAGTATTACAGTGATATTTTGGACAGTATGGCACTATTATATAGACTATGTATTACCGTGATATTTGGTACGTAGGCACTATATATAGACTAGGTATTACAGTTGAATTTTGGTACATTATGCGCGATATATATAGACTATGTAGTACAGTGATTATTTTGTTACAGTATGGCGCCATTATATACACTATGTATTACAGTGCTATTTGGTTACATTATGGCTATAAGTAGATATGTAACGTGATTATTTTGGTACAGTATGGCGCTATATATAGGACTATGGTATTACAGTGATATTTTGGGACAGTATGGCCCGCATTATAATACACTATGTAGGACAGTAATATTTGGTTTTGTACGTATGGCGCTATTATATAGACTGTGTATTACAGTTGATATTTTGGTACAGTATGGCCACTATTATATTAGACTATGTATACAGTGATATTTTGGTAACAGTATGGCGCTATTATAAGACTATTATTACAGTAATATTTGGTACAAATGGCGCTATTTATATAGAATAGTTTACAGTGATTATTTTGGTTTACAGTAGTGGCGCCATTCTATAGACTATGTTATTCCAGTGATATTTTGGTACAGTATGGCGCCATATAATAGACTTGTATTACAGTAATATTTTGGTACAGTATGGCGTATTATATACATATGTATTAAAGTTGATATTTTGGTAACAGTATGGCGCTATTATATAGACTATGTATGACAGGGATATTTGGACAGTATGGCGCCATTTATTTGACTGTGTATATTACAGGGTTATTTTGGTACAGTATGGCGCCATTATATAGACTATGTATTACAGTGATATTTGGACGTATGGCGCCATTATATATGACATGTATTACAGTGTTATTTTGGTATACAGTTATGGAGCTATTATATTAGGATATGTATTACAGTGTATTTTGGTACCGTATGGGCTATTATATAGACTATGTATTACAGTGTTATTTTGGTTTACAGTATGGCGCCATTATAAGATGTGTATTCCAGTTGGTATTTTGGATACAGTATGGCGTATTATATAGACTATGTATTACAGTGTTATTTTGGTACCGTATGGCGCCTATTATATGATATGATATTACGTGTTATTTTGTACAGTATGGTGGCGCTATTATATGACTATGTATTACAGTGATATTTTGGTACAGTATGGCGCTATTCTATAGACTATGTATTACAGTGATATTTTGTACAGTATGGCAATATATATAGACTTGTGTATTACAGGATATTTGGTACATTATGGCGCTTTATATAGACTATGTATTACAGTGTTTATTTGGTACAGTATGGCGCATTATATAGACTAGATTACAGTGTGATATTTTGGGTACAGTAGGCACTATCTATATAGACTAGTATTTACAGTGATATTGGTTACCCAGTATGGCGCGATATCTAGACTATGTATTACAGTGAATTTTGGTACAGTATGGCGCCATTATATAGACTAGTATAAGATGATATTTGGACAGTATGGCCGCCATTATACTAGACATGTCTTACAGTGATATTTGGTAGATGGCGCTATTAGATAGACATATGTTATTACAGTGTTATTTTGGGACAGTAATGGCGGCTATTATAAGACTGGTATACCGTGATATTTTTGGTTTACAGTATGGCGCTATATATAGAATATGATTACGTGATTGATATTGTACAGTATGCGCTTTTATATAGGACTATGTATTACAGTGATATTTTGGTACAGTATGGCGCCTTATTATAGGATATGTATTTACAGTGATATTTGGGGTACAGTAGGGCGCTATATATAGACATGTATTACAGTGATATTTTGGTACAGTATGGCACATTATATAGACTATGGTTAGTACCAGTATATTTGGTACAGTAGGCTTATGGACGCCATTATATAGACTATGTATTACAGTGATATTTGGTATACAGTATGGACGCCAATTATATAGACTATGTATTACAGTGATATTTTGGGGACAGTATGGCGCATTATATAGACATGTATTACAGTGTTATGTGGTTACAGTATGGCGCTATTATATAGGACTATGTAGAACAGTGTTATTTTGTCACAGTAGGCGCTATTATATAGATATGTATTTCAGTGATATTTTGGTACAGTTGGCGCTCATTATAAGACTATGTATTACAGTGTGACTATTTTGGCAGTATGGCGCTTTTTTTTATATAGACTATGTATTACAGTGATATTTGCGGTACAGTATGGCGACATTATATAGGACTATGTATTACAGTGATATTGGAACAGTATTACCAGTTATGGCGCTATTATAGACTCTGTGATTACAGTGAATTTTGGTACCGTTATGGCACTATATATAGATGTGTATTACAGGATATTTTGGTACCGTTATGGCGCTATTATATAGACTAGTAGTACAGTGATATTTTGGACAGTATGGCGCTATTATATGACTATGTATTACAGTGTTAATTTGGTACAGTATGGCGCCATTATATAGCTATGTATTACAGTGATATTTTGGTACAGTATGGCGCTCGCTATTATATTAGACTAGTATTACAGTGATATTTGGCACAGTATGGCGCTATTATATAGACTATGTATTACAGTGATATTTTGGTACAGTATTGGCGACATTATATAGAATATGTATTACAGTGTATATTTTGGTTAAAGTATGGCGCTATATACAGAGTATGTATAGTGTTATTTTGGTACAGTATGGCGCTATTATATAGACTAGGTTTACAGATGATATTTTGGACAGTATGGGCGCCATATATTTAGACTTGTTTACAGGTTATTTTGGCTTACAGTATGAGCGCTATTATATAGACTATGTATTACAGTGATATTTTGGTACAGTATGGAGCTATTATATAACTTACATATTACAGTGTTATTTTGCGTACAGTATATGGCGCTATATATAGACGATGTATTTACAAGTGATATTTTGGTATTACAGTATGGCACTATTATATAGACTATGTATTACAGTGATATTTGGGTACAGTATGGCGCCATTATATGACTATGTATTACAGTGATATGTTGGTACCGTATGGCGCCATATGTCTTTCCAGTCAGGGCATATTATCTTACTAGAGTAATTTGTTATGTATAAAATGACGTGATATGTAATTATTGTAAGTGCTACTTATCAACCTTGCCATAAAATAGCAGTACAATTTAATAATGAGGACTAAAATGCACCTGAAAATTACCATATGATTCCTTAATTTGGATGCAGCATGTAACTAGAATGTATCGTTAGTTAGCTCTTTATACACACAATACATTATGTGGACTTCTCTAAATATTAATCTGTCAAATAATAATAATAGCAATAACATGTCTTGAAAATTGGACGAAATAAGACTACAATATTAGAGTAATACACTTGCTTATATAATACGCCAGATGCCGCTTTACTAATAATTGCCATACACTGCTGCGGTATAGTACTACCATACACTGCTAGATATAACAGGCGGGTCCCTACTTAAGAACACTGACGTACTTTAAGACCCCCTAGTTACAAACGGACCCCTGGAACTGGTAATTCTTGTACTTTAGTCCTGGCTACAATAATCAGCTATAACAGTTATCACTGGCGTCTGTACTGAAGCTTTAGTGTTCATCCTGCTTCTTATGAAACCCAACATTTTAAACCCTTAAGGACGCAGGGTTTTTCGGGGGGGGTCATTTCTCGCTCTCCAACTTCAAAATCCATAACTTTTTCACTTTTTTTTCCGGTACAGACATGTGCGAGGGGCTTATTTTGATGCCGTAACAAATTTACTTCCCGTTAATGTATTTATTTTTAACATGCCGGGTTACTGGAAGCTGAAACAAAATTCCAAATGTGGAAAAATTGAAAAAAAAACGTCACGTTATTGTGGGCTCAGTTTTTACGATTTCACTCTTCGCTTCAATACTACGCCTCTAATGTATTCTTTGGGTTCGGTATGCGATTCGCGGTGATACAAAATTTATACAGGTTTTATTGTGTTTTAAACATTTTCAAAAATTAACGAATGTGTACAAAAACGAAAAACTTTTGCCATTATCTGACGCTTAAAACTTTTTCATACTTGGAGCACGAGAAGATGGTGAGGGTCCTTTTTGCGGAAATTGAGCGACGTTTTTATTGCTGCATTTTGAGGTCTGTGCGGACATTTGATCTTTTTTATTTCATTTTTTATGTTATGTAAAAGTGTAAAAGCCGCCATTTTGGACATTTGGGCGCCATTTCCCGCTCGGAGGTAAACGCTGCCGTAACCGTTTTTATATTTGATGAGGGGCATTTGGGACGCGGCGAGTACCTAAATAGTTTGGATTTTTACTGTTATTTGTTTATATCCTTTCTAGAGAAAGGGGGTGATTTGAACTTTTAATATTTTATTATTTTTTTTATTTTTTAACTTTTTTTTTTTCACTATTTTTTCAAGACCATCTAGGGGACATTAACCTAGATGGTCAGATCGCCTCTACATAGACTGCAACTTCGTATTTATATATGGCATTTTGACAGCACATTCATTACAATGAGCCACTGGCCATTGTAACGAATCTGCAGCTGCCAGATAGCATTGTGTCAACAGAAGAAAGCACCGAGGCTACCATGGCAACCGATCGCCGCCCCCCGATGACGTTCGGGGCGTGGCGATCGAAAAAAAGATGGCGGCGCCGCGCGCCGCCGTCTTTAAATGCAGCGGCGACTTTGCCGGCGGCAACGGGGGGGGGTTAATAGCCGCGACGGTGCTAGCACCGACCGCGAGTTCTTAGCGGTGGGGGTTTTATGCCATTATGCAAACACCCCCAACTCTGTATGAAGAGCACTCAGCCCGTGAGCCCTATTCATACATCCCTTATACCTCATGCGCAGTAGAAGCTACGGCGCAGAGCGTTTAAGGGGTAAAATTCAAATTGTCACAGAGACCAAAAAAAGTCTGGCTGGGGATACAATTTTAAATATACATTCCGATTACATACAAATTCAACTAAGAACAAACCTACAGACACTCAGTCCTCAGACCCCCACCCCCCACCACTTTTTGATTTTGTTTTTTTTTCGGCCACGTACTGCATCCCCTGCCCCCTGGGGGGGTCAACCACTGGGTCTTCAGAAGTGGTGGCGTGGTAAGTCTTCGCAGAATCATCACTGACCGACGGGCACTGAGGTGATGGGAGGCTCTAGGAGAAGTCATACTTGTTCCTTGTAGTGGTCCTGCTCTGCTGTTTCCTGATCATGTAATAGACGGCGTGGGATTTACCTTTGACACCATACTTCATATATAAATATAATAATTCTTTATTGATATAGTGCACACAGATTACGCAGCGCTGCACAGGTTTGCCCAATCAGTCCCTGTACCCAATGGGGCTCAACAATATAACACCTACCAGTATGTTTTGGAGTGTGGGAGGAAACGGGAACCCGGAGGAAACCCATAAACAAACACAGAGAGAATAATACAAACTCGTTGCAGATGGGCAAAAACAAAACGAGGAGCGCGTCAGTGGTAAAATCTGACCCATTAGTATCTACTTTCTGTAATGTAGTATTGATACATTGTCTTGGCGAGGGGAGAGACGAGAAGCTTAGCGAGAGAGAGAGAGCAGAGAGAGCGAGCGACGAGAAGAGAAGAAGGCGAGCGAGAGAGCGAGAGGCAAATGAGAGCTAGCTAGCGAGCGATCTAGCGATAAGCGAGCGACGATCGAACTATCGATCGAGCTTCATAGCTATAATGCGCAGATCTATCGAGCGAGCGCCCGATGAGGGCACGAGCGAGCTAGCTAGCGCCTATTGGATGGACGATCATATCTATATATTATCTATCTATCATCTATCAAGAGCTATCGCCGATAGCGATCTAGGCCATCTATCTCATTGATTATCTAGCTATATATCCGAGCGTGCTCAATCGATCAGAGGCTACTCCATCGAGCCGATCGAGCGAATCGAGATAGGCTATGAGGCTCAGCTCCGGGCTAGCGAACGAGCGATGAGCGCCCGGGCTATCAACATCTAGCGAGAGCCGAGCG
>WNYA01000226.1:0-150000 GCA_019512145.1 Engystomops pustulosus | reverse complement strand
ATTACTATCCTGTACTGATCCTGAGTTACCATCCTGTATTATACCAGAGCTGGACTCACTATTCTGGTGCTGGGCAGTCACTGTGTACATACATGACATTACTTATCTGTACTGATCCTGAGTTACATCCCTGTATTATACTCAGAGTGTCATCACTATTTCGTGTGCTGGTGCAGTCAGTGTAATAAGACATTACTTATCCTGTACTGATCCTGAGTTAATCCTATATACATCCAAGCGCTGCACTCACTTTCTGTGCTGGTGCCAGTCACTGGTGTACATTACATGACATACTTATCTCTGTAATGTCCTGAGTTACATCATGTCTTATACTCCAGAGCGCTCCTATTCTGCTGCTGGTGAGTCACTGGTACATACTATGGATACTTATCCAGGTACTGATCCTGAGTTACCATCATGTATTATACCCCAGAGCTGCGCTCACTATTCTGCGCTGGTTGGCAGTCACTGTGTAAAACATGACATATTATTCTGTACTGATCTGGTTACATCCGGTATTATACTCAGAGCTGCACTCACTATTCTGCCTGCTGGTTTGTAGTACTGTGTACATTTACATGGCATTACTTAATGTACTGATCCGGAGTTACTCCTGTATTATACTCCAGAGCTGCACTCACTATTCTGCTGCTGGTGCAGTCACTGTGTACATACATGACATTACTTATCCTGTACTGATCCTGAGTTACATCTTGTATTATACTCCAGAGCTGCACTCACTATTCTGCTGGTGGTGCAGTCACTGTGTACATACATGACATTACTTATCCTGTACTGATCCTGAGTTACATCCTGTATTATACCCCAGAGCTGCACTCACTATTCTGCGGCAGTCACTGTGTACATACATGACATTACTTATCCTGTACTGATCCTGAGTTACATCCTGTATTATACCCCAGAGCTGCACTCACTATTCTGCTGCTGGTGCAGTCACTGTGTACATACATGACATTACTTATCCTGTACTGATCCTGAGTTACATCCTGTATTATACCCCAGAGCTGCACTCACTATTCTGCTGCAGTCACTGTATGTCACATTACTCTCTGTACATATTTATCACATGGATGTTTGTGACTTTTATATATTTATTACATATGTTCTGTCTCTTCTGTAGGTTCCTCCTTTGATGATCTTGGAATAACAGTGATACCACATTTCTGGGAATTGACAGTTTTGGCCTTTTTTTTAACATTTTTTTTGTTTGGATTTTTGTGGTTTTTTGAGTTTTTGAAAATGAAGATTCATTTTTTCGTTTGGACGATATTAACATTTATTCTTCATACAAGGATCTGTCAGAGCATCAAATGGCTGTGAGTATCTCTCTCCATCTTATATAATCGCACTGCAGACTCCTAGATGACAACGTGTAAAGGTGTGCTCATTATAGTGCCACCTGTAGGTGGAGCGCAGTACTGCATGACACGCAGCAATTCTGGTACAGCCAGCAGACCTCAAAACTTGTCCTTTATAACTCTGTAAAGGGAACCTGTCAGCAGGTGTCACCATACAGATTGCAGCCCTGGAGAGATGTGTAATCAGACCTTTGTGTATGGTGTTAGTAGCAGCAGGACTGTGAAATATGGATTTATATTCCAGGATTATAACTTCTCCAAGTGCTCTGGTGACGTTTCCTCGCACTGCTGTGCTATATGCTCTCTGCAGCAAGTGTTTGGTATTGAACCTGGAGAGATGTGTAATCAGACCTCTGTGTCTGTTCTTAGTAGCAGCAGGACTGTGAAATATGGATTCATATTCCTGGATTGTAGCTTCTGGAGGCATTTCCTCACACTGCTGTGCTATGTGCTTTATGCAGCCATTATTAGATATTGTCGCCGGAGAGATGTGTAATAAGAGTATGTTGTAAGTAGCAGCAGGACTGTTAGATATGGATTTATATTCCAGGATTGTAGCCTTTCACACTGCTGTGCTCTGAGCTGAGAGATGCTCCGCAGTCCCTTCTTTTTTCACCACTTGACAGCTGTAGTAGCCTGCAACAGATTTTACTCAGGGCACAGCAGTGTTAGAACAGGCATTTACATTATCTATAAATTAGCACATACAGTCCAGTGTCTAGTTGTGATAAAATATTTGCTCTATTGATTTGCTGTATTTTTTCTGCATAATGATGTTATTTACAATTTGCTCTACATGGTGGTGCTGATTCGCTGCTAAAGGGTGGTATTATTTGTATTCTATATGGTCAAATTTATTTATGTGCCATACGGCGATGTTATTTCTGTGCTATATGGTGCTATTATTAAGGTACTGTATGCTGCTGTTATCTGTACTATAAGGTGGTATTAATTGTGTGCTATATGCTGTCATATCTATGTACTATATGATTATTTATATGCTATATGTTGGTTTGATCAAGGTACTATATGGTGGTATTATTTATGTACTTAATGTTGTTGTTATCCATGTACTATATGGTGGTATTATTTATGTTCTTTATGGTCTGCAGAGAGCACAGAGCACAGCAGGGTGAGGAAACGCCTCCAGTTCTCTTGGGGAAGCTAAAATCCTGGCATATAAATCTGTATATCACAGTCCTGCTGCTAATAAGAACATACATAAAGAGTATGGATTAACAGCCATCTTGCCAAGCATTACTATACCCTTGCTCTGCAGAGAGCAACGACACAAGCAGGGGTGAGGAAACGCCTCCAGTGCTCTTGGATGAGCTAAAATCCTGGAATATAAAGTCCTGCTGTTCATAAACAACATTGACAAAGGCAGGAGTACACATTTATATAGGGACAATACTAACACTGGCAGCAGTCAGTATGGTTACAGCTGCTGACGGGTTCCCTTTAAATAAGGGATGTAGTTCTCTCTTTAATCCTATATAAACAAAACAGATAACGAATATGAACGGTCCCAAGTAACGAATTTAGCCTTTGCTGCATCCAGCCAGTGAGGGGTTAATGAGCATTGTTTGTGAGTAGCATGTGAGGCGGCCATGACGGATGAGAGTTGTGATTGGATGCTATGTGAGGTATGGGCCGCAGCCAGATGCACTCTCCCCGCACTCACACCTGTTGTGTATTGGCTGGAAGTGAATTCTTAGATTTGATTTCATGATCTGGAAAGGTTCCCGCGTGGGGATCGCAGTAACGTGAGATCTATCTGCCCATCAATATCCTGTCCAGCGAGGCCTGCGTTCACATGTTAACCCTTTCCAGAATGCAAATATACAATACAGAAACTTCTGTTAATAACTTAGTATTTCAAAGATGGTCCATCCTAACAATGGTCTACACCATATGGTCCAAAGAATATCACCAGAACGTTCTAAAAAAGCCAGCTAGGACATGAGGAACCAATTGCTCAGGAACCTTCTCCAGTTGGGTATGTTCATTTAGAGAGATTGTATGGAAATGACTATGGACCATAAGGACCAAACTTGGAGATGTCTATGGACCTTAACGGCCAAAGTTTGAGATGATTATGGACCTTCTGGACCAGAGTTGGACCTTTTTGGTCCATCCTAACAATGGTCTACTCCACATGTTCCAAAGAACATCAACCAGAAACCAACATCTTACAAACCAGCTAGGACATCAGGTACCAAATGCTCAGGAACCTTCTCCAGTTGGGCGTGTTCATCTACATGGCAAGAGACCATATGGTCCAATGTTGAAGGTGACAGTGGTGCTTACGGACCAAACTTGAAGATGTCTATGGACTTTAATGACCAAATTTGGAGATGATTATGGACCCTTTGGACCAGAGTTGGACCTCTTTGATCTATCCTAACAGTGGTCTACTCCACATGGTCCAAAGAACATAAACCAGAAATCAACATCTTACAAACCAGCAAGGACATCAGGTACCAAATGCTCAGGATCCTTCTCCAGTTGGGCGTGTTCATCTACATAACAAGAGACCATATGGACCAATGTTGAGGATGACAATAGACCGTAGGGACCTAGCTAGTTTTAAGATGTTTGGTTTCTGGGTTTTAGTTCTTGGACCATTGAGTAAAGCCCATTGTTTAGATGGCCACAGAGTCCAACTCTGGTCCGTAAGGTCCATATTTCTTCAACTGTTGGACCTTACGGACCAGAGTTGGACCTCTGTGGTCCATCCTAACAATGGTCTACTCCACATGGTCCAAAGAACATCAACCAGAAACCAACATTTTAAAAACTAGCTAGGACATGAGGGACCAATGGCTGAAGTACCTTCTCCAGTTGGGCGTGTTCATCCACATGACAAAATACCATACGGGCCAATGTTGGAGAAGGCAATAGACCGTAGGGACCAACAGTTGAAGATGAATATGGACCTTACGGACCAGAGTTGGACCTCTGTGGTCCATTCTAACAATGGTCTACTCCACATGGTCCAAAGAACATAAACCAGAAACCAACATCTTACAGGTGGATGGACACGGATCTGATCGCCCTGCCGTGCCTCGCCCGCTAAATTGTTTTGATCCAAGATCATCCGGGCAATTCGTATGGATGACTTTCTTAAAGGAGCTATTCCTGGAGCCCTCATACATTATGAGATGTAAAGTTGGTTGCTGATGATTATCTTGCACGAGGCTGAGTGTGGGAGTGCCGTTTTATAGCTCTGTTCATCCTGAGCTACCTGGTGCATGGATTGGACGTTGTCTCTGATGTTAGTGGTGTACAACACAATGGCACTTTATGTCTCTAGGACTTTGAAGACTACTGCTGAATTAAATACCTTCACTGTATAATGCACACATTCTCATAATACTCGCCTCAGCTGCTGATGCACCTCCTCATACATTTTAGGTGCTGCAGGAACTAATAATAGACACATTAGCTGCTGCAGAAACTCATTAAACACACCTCAGCTGCTGAAGAACATCAAAATACACACCTCAGATACTGAAGAATATGATAATACACACCTCAGCTGCTGTAGAACATTATAATACACACCTCAGCTGCTGTAGAACCTCATAATACACACCTCAGCTGCTGGAGAACCTCATAATACACACCTCAGATATGCAGAACATCACAATACACACCTCAGCTGCTGAAAAACATCATAATACACACCTCAGCTGCTGCAGGACCTCATAATAGACACCTCAGATGCTGAAGAACATCACAATACACACCTCAACTGTTGCAGAACATCACAATACACATCTCAGCTTGTGCAGGACCTCATAATACACACCTCAGCTGCTGCAGAACATCATAATACACACCACACCTGCTGCAGAACATCATAATACACACCTCAACTGTTGCAGAACATCATAATAAACACCTCACCTGCTGCAGGACCTCATAATACACATCTCAGCTGCTGCAGAACATCATAATACACACCTCAGATATGAGAACATCACAATTACACACCCAGCTGCTGAAGAAAATCATAATACACACCTCAGTGTGCAGCGACATCATAATAGACCCAGATGCTGAAAGACATCATAATACACACCTTAGCTGCTGCAGGACCTCATAATACACACCTCAGCTGCTGCAGGACCTCACGATATACACCTCAGATGCTGCAGGACCTCATAATACACACCTCAGCTGCTACAGGACCTCATAATACACACCTCAGCTGCTGCAGAACATCATAATACACACCTCAGCTGCTGCAGAATATCATAATACACACCTCACCTGCTGCAGGACCTCATAATCACATCTCAGCTGCTGCAGAACATCATAATACACCACCTTAGCTGCTGCAGGACCTCAATAATACCCACCTCAGCTCTGCAGGACCTCATATAACACCTCATATGGCTGCAGAACATCATAATAACACACCCCAATCTGCTACAGGACCTCATAATACACACCTCAGCTGCTGCGAACATCAATAATACACACCTCAGCTGCTACAGACCTCATAACACACCTCGCTGCTGCAGAACATCAAATACCACGCCTCAGCTGCTGCAGAATCATAATACACACCTCAGCTGCTGCAGAACATCATGATACACACCTCAGATACTGAAGAACATCATGATACACACCTCAGCTGCTGCAGGACCTCATAATACACACCTTAGCTGCTGCGGAACATCATAATACACACCTTAGCTGCTGCAGGACCTCATAATAACACCCCTCATCTGCATGCAGGACCTCATAATCACACACTAGCTCAGCAGAACATCATAATGCACACTTCAGCTGGACTGCCGAACATCATAAATACACACCTCAGATACTGAACACATACATGAAACACACCTCAGCTGCTGTTGGTGATCCATGTACTATATGGTGGTATTAATTTATGTTACTTTATTGCTGTGTTGTTATCACATGTAACTATATGGTGGTATTATTTATGTTCTTATGTGTTTTTTCCATGTACTATATGGTGGTATGTTATTTATATGTTTCTTTATGATGTTGTTATCCATGTACTATTATGGTGGTATTATTTTATATGCTATATGTGGTTTGATTCTAGGTACTATTTTTATGTACTTATGCTTGTTATCCATGTACTATATGGTGGTATTTTTTTATATCTTTTTCTTTCCGCCCGTAGGGTGATTCATTTAAGCCACCACTTAAGTTAAACCACGCCCACTTTTTTTTGCTACAGTTTGCCGCTTGTATTGTTCTTTATCCATTGGCTTGTTGTCAGTTGGACATTTTTTTGGGAGGTAAAAATTGAAACTACCAAATCTTTGGGATCTGCCTCTGTGATGCCACTTGCTACATAAAATCATTCTAGAGCACAGTGGAAAAACCCCAAACTTTTTTGTGGTGTTTCTCTGATGATGTCTTGATACCCCCCTCTCCCTGGGACCATTTTTTTATGGACCTTTGATTTCTCTTGGCTCCTCTTTATCAGTTTTACCTGTGATGTCCCTGTCTTTCCCCGCCCTCACTATACCATGCGTTTTTTTTGGATGTTTCGGCTCCTCATCTTTTCTAAGGCAGACACAAGCGCGGAATAGTCGTCCGATGGTTTGTGCCTTCTCTATCTTTTGTCTCATCTCAGGTTTGACTTTTTTTTTCCCTCTAATTTTGCAACTTTTTTTTTCTTGGCGTTTTACGCCAAAACTTTGCACACTTTTCCACTCGCTGGTAAAGTTTTTTCAAAATCCAAATGTGGAAGAAACAAAAAAAAAAAGTAAAATTTTGGCACAAATCACTGCAAAAAACGCTGCAGACTTTGGCGCAAGTGAACTCTAGTCCTGAGCAGGCGGAGAGAAAAAATTTTAAAAAGGGTTGCGAATAATTTATATAAAGCGTTGGAGCCATATAAAATAAAAAATTACTATTATTATTATTAAAGGGAACCTTGTCATCAGGAGCCCACGTCCACATAGGAGAATAGTGTACACATTGCCAAGAGTTTTTACATAAGAACTGGTCTCCCCCACCCCCCCCAAAAAAAGTTTAGATATAAGTTTGCCTTTTCTGTAGCAGAGCTGCGTCCCGTATCCCGTGGGAGGTCCAGTGAGGCCCCTCCCCCTGTACTCTGTCCTCCGTTGTCTCCTATATGTTAGTAAAATCATTCTGTTAATGGGCTCTACTTATGGTATCGGGCTGTTGGTGATCCATGTACTATATGGTGGTATTAATTTATGTTCTTTATTGCTGTGTTTATCACTGTAACTATTGGTGGATTATTTATGTTCTTATGATGTTTTATTCCAGTACATATGGTGGTATGATTTATGTTCTTTATGATGTTGTTATCCATGTACTATTATGGTGGTATTATTTTATAGCTAATGTGTTTGATTCGAGGTACTATTTTTATGTACTTATGATTGTTATCCATGTACTATATGGTGGTATTTGTTTATCTTTTTCCCGCCCGTAGGGTTGATTCATTTAAGCCAACCACTTAAGTAAACCACGCCACTTTTTTTGCTACAGTTGCCGCTTGTATGTTCTATCCAGGCTTGTTGTCAGTTGGACAATTTTTGGGAGGTAAAAATTGAAACTACCATCTTTGGAGATCTGCCTCGGTGATGCCACTTGCTAATAAAATCATTTAGAGCACAGTGGAAAAACCCCAACTTTTTGTGGGGTTTCTCTGATGATGGTCTTGATACCCTCTCCCTGGGACCATTTTTTTATGAGACCTTGATTCTATTGGCTCCTCTTTATCAGTTTTACCTGTGGATGTCCCTGTTTCCGCCCTCACTATACCATGCGTTTTTTTTGGATGTTCGGCCCTCATCTTTCTAAGGCAAGACACAAGCGCGGAAATAGTCGTTCCGATGGTTTGTGCCTTTCCTTATCTTTTGTCTCATCTCAGGTTTGACTTTTTTTTTCCCTCTACTATTTTGCAACTTTTTTTTCTGGCGTTTTACGCCAAAACTTTGCACCTTTCCACTCGCATGGTAAAGTTTTCAAAATCCAAATGTGGAAGAAACAAAAAAAAAAAAAGTAAAAATTTTGGCACAAATCACTGCAAAAAACGCTTGCAACTTTGGCGCAAGTGAACTCTAGTCCTGAGCAGGCGGAAGGAAAAAATTTTAAAGGGGTTTCTTTTTGCAGAATAATTTATAAAAGCGTTGGAGACCATATAAAATAAAAAATTACTATTATTATTATTAAAGTTGAAACCTTGTCATCAGGAGCCACTCCAAATAGGAGAATAGTGTACACATTGCCAAAGAGTTTTTACATAAAACTGGCTCCCCCACCCCCCCAAAAAAAGTTTAGGATATAAGTTTGCCTTTCTGTAGCAGAGCTGCGTCCCGTTCCCGTGGGAGGTCCAGTGAGGGGCCCCTCCCCCTGTACTCTGTCCTCCGTTGTCTCCTATATGTTAGTAAAATCATTCTGTTAATGGGCTCTACTTATGGTATCGGGTGTTGTTATCCATGTACTATATGGTGGTATTATTTATGTTCTTTATGCTGTTGTTATCCATGTACTATATGGTGGTATTATTTATTGTTTATCTTTTTCCCGCCCGTAGGGTTGATTCATTTAAGCCAACCACTTAAGTAAACCACGCCACTTTTTTTGCTACAGTTGCCGCTTGTATGTTCTATCCAGGCTTGTTGTCAGTTGGACAATTTTTGGGAGGTAAAAATTGAAACTACCATCTTTGGAGATCTGCCTCGGTGATGCCACTTGCTAATAAAATCATTTAGAGCACAGTGGAAAAACCCCAACTTTTTGTGGGGTTTCTCTGATGATGGTCTTGATACCCTCTCCCTGGGACCATTTTTTTATGAGACCTTGATTCTATTGGCTCCTCTTTATCAGTTTTACCTGTGGATGTCCCTGTTTCCGCCCTCACTATACCATGCGTTTTTTTTGGATGTTCGGCCCTCATCTTTCTAAGGCAAGACACAAGCGCGGAAATAGTCGTTCCGATGGTTTGTGCCTTTCCTTATCTTTTGTCTCATCTCAGGTTTGACTTTTTTTTTCCCTCTACTATTTTGCAACTTTTTTTTCTGGCGTTTTACGCCAAAACTTTGCACCTTTCCACTCGCATGGTAAAGTTTTCAAAATCCAAATGTGGAAGAAACAAAAAAAAAAAAAGTAAAAATTTTGGCACAAATCACTGCAAAAAACGCTTGCAACTTTGGCGCAAGTGAACTCTAGTCCTGAGCAGGCGGAAGGAAAAAATTTTAAAGGGGTTTCTTTTTGCAGAATAATTTATAAAAGCGTTGGAGACCATATAAAATAAAAAATTACTATTATTATTATTAAAGTTGAAACCTTGTCATCAGGAGCCACTCCAAATAGGAGAATAGTGTACACATTGCCAAAGAGTTTTTACATAAAACTGGCTCCCCCACCCCCCCAAAAAAAGTTTAGGATATAAGTTTGCCTTTCTGTAGCAGAGCTGCGTCCCGTTCCCGTGGGAGGTCCAGTGAGGGGCCCCTCCCCCTGTACTCTGTCCTCCGTTGTCTCCTATATGTTAGTAAAATCATTCTGTTAATGGGCTCTACTTATGGTATCGGGTTCTTTATGCTGTTGTTATCCATGTACTATATGGTGGTATTATTTATATGCTATATGTTGGTTTGATCTAGGTACTATTTATGTACTTTATGCTCTTGTTATCCATGTACTATATGGTGGTATTTTTTTTATCTTTTTCCCGCACTGTCGGGTGATGTCATTTAAGCCCACCCACTTAAGTTAAACCACGCCCACTTTTTTTTGCTACAGTTTGCCGCTGTATTGTTCTTTATCCCATGGCTTGTTGTCAGTTGACAATTTTTGGGAGGTAAAAATTGAAACTACCAAATCTTTGGGATCTGCCTCTGTGATGCCACTTGCTACATAATCATTCTAGAGCACAGTGGAAAAACCCCAAACTTTTTTGTGGTGTTTTCTCTGATGGTCTTGATACCCTCTCGCCCTTGGGCCATTTTTTTATGCTGGACCTTGATTTCTATTGGCTCTTTATCAGTTTTACCTGTGATGTCCCTGTCTATTCCCCGCCCTCACTATACCATGCGTTTTTTTTGGAAATGTTTCGGCATCCTCATCTTTTCTAAGGCAAGACACAAGCGCGGAATAGTCGTCCGATGGTTTGTGCCTTTCTCTATCTTTTGTCTCATCTCAGGTTTGACTTTTTTTTTTTCCCTCTAATATTTTCAACTTTTTTTTTCTTGGCAAGTTTACGCCAAAACTTTGCAACTTTTCCACTCGCCTGGTAAAGTTTTTCAAAATCCAAATGTGGAAGAAACAAAAAAAAAAAAAGTAACAATTTTGGCACAAATCACTGCAAAAAACGCTGCAACTTTGGCGCAGTGAACTCTGTCCTGAGCAGGCGGAGGAAACAATTTTAAAGGGGTTGCAGAATATTTATAAAAGCGTTGGGCCATATAAATAAAAAATTACTATTATTATTGATTAAAGTGAAACCTGTCATCAGGAGCCCACATCCAATAGGAGAATAGTGGTACACATTTGCCAAAGAGTTTTTACATAAAACTGGCTCCCCCACCCCCCCAAAAAAAGTTAGGATATAAGTTTGCCTTTCTGTATGCAGAGCTGCGTCACCGTTCCCGTGGAGTGTCCAGTGAGGGCCCCTCCCCCTGTACTCTGTCCTCCGTTGTCTCCTATATGTTAGTAAAATCATTCTGTTAATGGGCTCTACTTATGGTATCGGGATCTAGGTACTATATGGTGGTATTATTTATGTGCTATATGTTGGTTTCATCTAGGTACTATATGGTGGTATTATTTATGTACTTTATGCTGTTGTTATACATGTACTATATGGTGGTATTTTTTTATCTTTTTCCTGCACTGTCGGGTGATGTTATTTAAGCCCACCCACTCAAGTTAAACCACGCCCACTTTTTTGCTACAGTTTCCCGCTGCATTGTTCTTTATCCCATGGCATGTTGTCAGTAGGAGAATTTTTATGGGGTAAAAAATTTAAACCACTAAATCTTACTTTGCAACTTTTCCACTCGCCTGGTAGAAATGTGGAAGAAACAAAAAAAAAAAAGTAACAATTTTGGCACAAATCACTGCAAAAAAAGCTGCAACTTTGGCGCAAGTGAACTCTAGTCCTGAGCAGGTGGAGGAAACAATTTTAAAGGGGTTGCAGAATAATTTATAAAGCGTTGGCGCCATATAAATAAAAATTACTATTATTATTATTAAAGGGAACCTGTCATCAGGAGCCCACGTCCACATAGAGAATAGTGTACACATTGCCAAAGAGTTTTTACAGTAAAACTGGCTTCCCCCCCCCCCAAAAAAAAACTTAGATATAAGTTTACCTTTCTGTATGCAGAGCTGCGTCCCGTATCCCGTGGGAGTGTCCAGTGAGTGCCCCTCCCCCCTCGGGTAACACCTCCGTCATGCATTAATTTCAAATGAAAAAACCCTCCCGTGCCCCCCCCCATATCTCCTCCAATTTCTGCATTTTCTATAACTTTTGCCGCACCCTATTCTAAACACTTTCCTACGACTGGTGGGGACTGGAGTGAGTTTGAGGCTTGAGAAAGCACATTTTTGGCGCAAAAACGGCCTGTCACTTGCCGCGGCTGCATGTCTCTCTCTGTACGCCACTCTGCTGAATAAAATTAGAATACGTCTTCGGTGAGTGCCGCTTCACTTTTTTACTTGTTTTTTAGGGACTAGAAATGTATTTGCCACTTTGCAGGTGAGAAATGGTGCTCCAATATCAGCCACCGGGCACAGTTCAATGATAAATTTGGCACAAAGTAAAAAAAAAGTGCGCAAAAACATGGAAAAGTCGCCAAAACAATGCAGAAAAAACCCCACAAATTCGCATAAAAGATACATCCTCCCCTAAGTGCCGCCCCCGACAACCACCGGATCTATCAGGAAGCTCCGCCCGCTAGGCGGCAGTGCTGCGTTCTGCCAGCAGAGCACTTTTACACCTGGAGAAGAATTTTGACCAAGCCTTGTCTGAATGTGTGCAGGCTACAGACCGCCCGGGCACGCACCCATCACGACCACTTTGCATGGATGTTGGGTAATGGAGGAAATAGGCACAATTCCTGGCAAATGCACCTATTTTAGGGCATGTGCGTCATATTTCAGGTATAGAAGTCCTGATAAATGTGTCCCAAAGTTGCAAATAACCCAGTGAGTGCTCCTCACCCCTCCCCTCTCCATAGAAAAATAAGCAGCCACCCACTCCGGTCGCAGTGCGGTGAGACACTATGGGGCTCATTTACTAAGGGTCTGCGGAGCGCATTTCCGTCGATTTCCGTTTTGCTCCACATTTAACAGGGGATTGTGTCGCACAAGATCGGATTTTGGCGTATCGGTGCCGGCTTGCACGCAACACAAATCGGAGGGGGGGCGTGCCGACGGATTCGGACTACATGCGGAATTTAACATTTCGAATTGTGTCGACATGAACTCACGTACACCGGGAAGAAGGTGAACTCCGGCGGACCTGAGCGGGGAAGTGACACATGCAGCAACTCGGGTGCACGAGCTACGTGAATCGCGCCGGACCTCATCTTCGTCGGACAGTCCGAATCGGAGATCGCGACAGGACCAGGTAAGTAAATGTGCCCCTATATGCCCACCGCACCGTGACCGGGTGCCATAGAACTCGGCCAGATCATGACCCCCATTGCGGTTAAGACAAGCTGTAAAGGTATCTGTATTTTTTCCCCCAAAATTCCCCTTGGATTGTTAGAATTGTTTGTTTTTGGAAATTTGGAAACTTTGTGTCACTTTTACCCGGTGAATAGTGACTGATCCTACGTCGTCCCTCTTGATGTTTTTAGTGCAGATCTTTTTGCATTCTTGCGGAGCTGCAGATACTTTCTTCCTACCCCCGGGGGCTGGGAGGGAGGGGGGGTAGTTACTTGTATTGTTGCCTGGATGATGTTATTTGTGAGGCTCTTATTCAGTGTGAATTGACACAAAAGAAGCTTCGCTCTGAGGGAGGAATTCAGCTGTGGATAAGCATTAAAAAGAAACGATCCGGTCGATTGACTGCGCACAAAGCCTTCCCGCCGCCGCATTGTCCGCCCTCCGCTCAGACAAATGTTACGCTTTTGAAAACATTGCCGCGGAACAATCGGGCGTCACTCATGCACCTAATTATCGGAACATATCTTGGATGGAAAATGGAAAATATATATATTAAAAAAAACTTTTTCCAGCTTTATTTGTCGTTTACACGCTCCTGTCAGATCTGGTTGTCTTTACACGTTTTCTTAAAGGATCTGGCGCAGGAATGCGCGGTTAATCTCGCCAGCTCCCTTTAAGCCAGCGCACACACATGGAATGAAAGGCGGCAATCAATTACGATGACAGGCACATGGCGCGCCTCGGAGGTAGCAGAGCCCAAAATGTTATGTTTACTGTACATGAAGAGATATAACTAAATAGGCGGAACGCGCTGTAGATTACAGGCATGGTGTCCCGTGACTGTATAGAGCTGAGGGGTTGCTACATTGTATCAATCAGGGAATTCCTTGTAGATTCTGTTACTTACTGATATAAATTGAGTGATTTTCTTACTGGATACATTGTAGCCAAATATGTTACAGGATGACTTGGATGTCACCCAACCCCTTTAAGAGAGCCCCTGCTTAATAATATAATAATATAATAATTCTTTATTTATATAGTGCACACAGATTATACAGCGCTGCACAAAAATTGACAAATCGGTCCCTGTCCCCAATGGGGCTCACAATCTAATCAACCTACCAGTATGTTTTTGGAGTGTGGGAGGAAACCGGAGGACCCAGAGGAAACCCACACTGCTGTGCTCTCTGCAGGAAGTGTTAGGAGCGATGCATAATTATACCTTTGTGTTGTTAGTAGCAGCAGGACTGTGATGTATGGATTCATAATCATGGATATACTAGGGGACGTGTCCTCACACTGCTTTAATCTGTGGTCTCTGCAGCCAGTGTTAGGTATTGTCCGCGAGAGTGGTAATTATACCTTGTTTATGGTGTAGTAGCAGGCAGGACTGTGATGTATGTGATTCATAATCATGGATACTAGGGGACGTGTCTCACATGCTGTAATCTGTGCTCTCTGCAGGCAGTGTTTGTTCTGGAGAGATGGGCAATTATACCTTTGTTTATGGTGTTAGAGCAGCGGACTGATGTATGCGATTCATAATCAGGGAATACTAGGGACGTGTCCTCACACGCTGTAATCTGGTGCTCTCTGAGGCAGTGTTTGTCTCTGAGAGATGGGAATTAAACCTTTGTTTATGTGTTAGTAGCAGCAGGACTGTGATGTATTGATTCATAATCATGGATATACGAGGGCGTGTCTCACCTGGTAATCTGTGCTCTCTGCAGGCAGTGTTTGTCTCTGGAGAGATGGGTAATTATACCTTTGTTTATGGTGTTAGTAGCATGATCAGAATCATGGATTTACTAGTGGGTGTGTCTCACTCCCTAGTGCTCTGTGGTCTCTATGGTATTGTCCCTGGAAAGATATGAACAAGCCTTTGTTTATTGTAGCAGCAGGACTGTGAAATATGGATTTTATTTTCCAGGATTGTAGCTTTTCAAAGTGAGCTGGGGGCATGTCCTACACGCTGTGCTCTGTACACTCTTCATCCAGTGTTAAATTTTTCCCTGGAGATAAGTAATCGACCTTGAGTGGTTTAGTAGCGCAGGCACTGTGATATATGGATTTATCAGGATTGTAGCATCTCAATGTAATTATATCTCAGTAGCAGGAGGACTGAATATAACTGTAATCCTAGACCGGTCGGCTTCTTCAAATGCCTGGGGAGGGGAGGGTCCTCACACACTTTGCTCTGTGTCTCTGCAGAAGCTGTTCAGATATCTCGTTTATGAGTAGACAACTGTAGATCCAACCGGTGCGATGCTCAAATATTAGTCGAATAAGCTTGGAGAAGCTAGTGCACAGAGTAAGTGCCACGCAGTGCAGTGTATCACAGTGCACTTGGGAAGATGAATCCAGGAATATTAATCTATATCACCATCTGCGTATAATAACACAAACACCACACAGGTTGATTACACATCTCTCAGGAAAATGTAGACAGTGGCTGCAGTGAGCACAGGCACAGCAGTGTGACGTACCACCCTCACAGTACACTGGAGAAGCTCAATCCTAGCATAAAATCTGTATATCACAGTCCTGCTGCTAATAAGAACATCATAAAGATTATGATTACACAATCTGCCAGAAGACAGTACTAACACTGTCTGCAGAGAGCACAGAGCACAGCAGGGTGAGGAAACGCCTCCATTTCTTGGGGAAGCTCAATCCTGCATATAAATCTGTATATCACAGTCCTGCTGCTAATAAGACATACATAAAGTATATGATTACACATCTGCCCGAGACAGTACAACACTGTCTGCCGCGAGCAGAGCAACAGCAGGAGGTGAGAAACGCCTCCATCTCTTGGGAAGCTAAATCGGGCATATAAATCTGTATATCACAGTCCTGCTGCTAATAAGAACATACATAAAGATATGAATTACACATCTTGCCAGAGACGTACTTAACACTGTCTGCAGACAGAGACAGAGACAGCGGTGAGGGAAAGCCTCCAGTGTCTTGGATGAGCTAAAATCCTGGAATATAAAGTCCGTGTGTTCATAAAAAACATTGACAAGGCAGGAGTACACATTTATCATAGGGACAATACTAACACTGCAGCAGTCAGTATGGTACAGCTGCTGACGGGTTCCTTTAAATAAGGATGTAGTTTCTCTTTAATCCTATATAAACAAAAACAGATAACGAATATGAACGGTCCCAAGTAACGAATTTACCTTTGCTGCATCCAGCCAGTGAGGGGTTAGATGCATTGTGTGTGAGTAGCATGTGAGGCGGCCATGACGGATGAGAGTTGGATTGGTGCTATGTGAGGTATGGCGCGCAGCCAGATGCACTCTCACCACGCATCAAACCTGTTGGTATTGGCTGGAATGAATTCTTTAGATTGATTCATGATCTGGAAAGGTTCCCGCGTGGGGATCGCAGTAACGTGAGATCTATCTGCCATCATATCCTGTCAGCGAGGCCTGCGTTCACATGTTTAACCCTTCAGAATGCAAATATACAATACGAAAACTTGTTAAAACTTAGTATTCAAAGATGCGTCCATCCTAACAAGTTCCTACACACATATGGTCCAAAGAATATCACCAGGAGTTCTAAAAAAGCAGCTAGACATGAGGAAACCATTGCTCAGGACACCTTCTCCGTGGGTATGTTCATTTAGAGAGATTGTATGGAAATGACTATGGACCATAAGACCAAACTTGGGTGTCTATGGACCTTAACGCCAAAGTTTGAGATGATTATGGACTTCTGGACCAGAGTGGACCTTTTTGGTCCATCTAACAATGGTCTACTCCACATGGTCCAAAGAACATCAACCAGAAACAACATACTAGGGGACGTGTCCTCACACTGCTGTAATCTGTGCTCTCTGCAGCCAGTGTTTTGTCTCTGGAGAGATGGGTAATTATACCTTTGTTTATGGTGTTAGTAGCAGCAGGACTGTGATGTACTCTGGAGAGATGGGTAATTATACCTTTGTTTATGGTGTTAGTAGCATGATTCATAATCATGGAATTACTAGTGGTGTGTCCTCACTCCTCTGTGCTCTGTGGTCTCTATGGTATTGTCCCTGGAAAGATATGTAATCAAGCCTTTGTTTATTGTAGCAGCAGGACTGTGAAATATGGATTTATTTTCCAGGATTGTAGCTTTTCAAAGTGAGCTGGGGGCATGTCCTCACACTGCTGTGCTCTGTACACTCTTCAGCCAGTGTTAAACATTTTTCCCTTGAGAGATAAGTAATCAGACCTTTGAGTGTGTCGTTAGTAGCAGCAGGACTGTGATATATGGATTTATATTCCAGGATTGTAGCATCTCAAAATGTAATTATATCTTCAGTAGCAGGAGGACTGTGAAATATAACTGTATATCCTAGCCGGTCGGCTTCTTCAAATGCACTGGGGACTCCAAGACAACTGTTACGCTTTGAAACATTGCGCGGAACAATCGGCCGTCACTCATCACCTAATTATCGGAACCATATCTTGGATGGGAAAATGGAAAAAATATATCATTAAAAAAAACTTTTTCCAGCTTTATTGTCGTTTACACCTCTTGTCAATCGGGTTGTCTTTACACGTTTTCTTAAAGGATCTGCGCAGGAATGCGCGGTAATCTCGACCAGCTCCCTTTAAGCCAGCCGCCACACATGGAATGAAAGGCGGCAATCAAGTACGATGACAGGCTCATGGCGCGCCTCGGGGTAGCAGAGCCCAAAATGTATGTTTTACTGTACATAAGAGATAGAACTAAATACGGTGGAACGCGCTTAATCTTACAGGCATGGTGTCCCGTGACTGTCATAGAGCTGAGGGGTTGCTACATTGTATCTAATCAGGATTCTTTTAGTATTCTGTTACTTACTGATATAAATTGATGTTTTCTTCTGGATACATGTATCCAAATATGCTACAGGTACTTGGATCCCCAACCCCTTTAAGATAGCCCCTGCTATATATATATAATATAATAATTCTTATTTATAGTGCACACAGATTATACAGCGCTGCACAAAATTGACAAATCGGTCCCCTGTCCCCAATGGGCTCACAATCTAATCAACCTACCAAGTATGTTTTGGAGTGTGGAGGAAACCGATGACCCAGATAAACCCACACCTGCTGTGGCTCTCTGCAGGAAGTGTTAGGAGCGATGCATAATTATACCTTTGTGTTGTTTAGTAGCAGGCAGAGGATGTATGGATCATAATCATGGATACTAGGGGACTGGTCCTCACACTGCTTAATCTGTGGTCTCTGCGCCATTGTTAGGTATGGTCCTGGAGAGATGTGTAATTATACCTTTGTTTGGTGTAGTGCAGCAGGACTGTATGTATGTGATTCATAATCATGGATATACTAGGGGACGTGTCCTCACAGGCTGTAATCTGTGCTCTCTGCAGGCAGTGTTTTGTTCTGAGAGAATGGGCAATTAACCTTTGTTTATGGTGTTAGTAGCACAGGACTGTGATGTATTGTATGCATAATCAGGTGGATAACTAGGGTAGCGTGTCCTCACACTGCTGTAATCTGTGCTCTCTGCAGGCAGTGTTTTGTCTCTGGAGAGATGGGTAATTATACCTTTGTTTATGGTGTTAGTAGCAGCAGGACTGTGATGTATTGATTCATAATCATGGATATACTAGGGGACGTGTCCTCACACTGCTGTAATCTGTGCTCTCTGCAGGCAGTGTTTTGTCTCTGGAGAGATGGGTAATTATACCTTTGTTTATGGTGTTAGTAGCATGATCAGTAATCATGGATTTACTAGTGGTGTGTCTCACCTCTCTGTGCTCTGTGGTCTCTATGGTATTGTCCCTGGAAAGATATGTAATCAAGCCTTGTTTATTGTAGCAGCAGGACTGTGAAATATGGATTTTATTTTCCAGGATTGTAGCTTTTCAAAGTGAAGCTGGGGGCATGTCCTACACGGCTGTGCTCTGTACCTCTTCATCCAGTGTTAAACTTTTTCCCTTGAAATAAGTAATCAGACCTTTGAGTGTGTCGTTAGTAGCAGCAGGACTGTGATATATGGATTATATTCCAGGATTGTAGCATCTCAAAATGTAATTATATCTTCAGGTAGCAGGAGGACTGTGAAGGGGGAGGGGGGGTCCTCACACTACTTGCTCTGTGTCTTGCATTAGCGCTTCGAATATCTCTTGTATTATGAGAGACAACTGTAGTATCCAACCGGTGCGATGCTTCAAATATTAGTCAGAATAGCTTGGAGAAGCTAGTGCACAGAGCTAAGTGCCACCAGTGCAGTGTATCACAGTGCACTTGGAGAAGATGAAATCCAGGAATATTAATCTATATCACCAGTCCTGCTGTACTAATAACACAAACACACACAGGTTTGATTACACATCTCTCAGGAAAATGTAGAACAGTGGCTGCAGTGAGCACAGAGCACAGCAGTGTGAGTACCACCCTCCAGTACACTGGAGAAGCTCCAATCCTAGCATAAAATCTGTATATCACAGTCCTGCTGCTAATAAGAACATACATAAAGATTATGATTACACATCTGCCAGAAGACAGTACTAACACTGTCTGCAGAGAGCACAGAGCACAGCAGGGTGAGGAAACGCCTCCATTTCTTGGGGAAGCTCAATCCTGCATATAAATCTGTATATCACAGTCCTGCTGCTAATAAGAACATACTAAAGTATATGATTACACATCTGCCCGAGACAGTACGAACACTGTCTGCCGGAGCAGAGCAACAGCAGGAGGTGAGAAAGCCTCCATCTCTGTGGAAGCTAAATCTGGCATATAAATCTGTATATCACAGTCCTGCTGCTAATAAGAACATACATAAAGATATGAATTACACATCTTGCCAGAGACAGTACTTAACACTGTCTGCAGACAGAGACAGAGACAGGCGAGTGAGGGAAACCTCCAGTGTCTTGGATGAGCTAAAATCTGGAATATAAAGTCCTGTGTTCATAAAAAACATTGACAAGGCAGGAGTACACATTTATCATAGGGACAATAACTAAACACTGGCAGCAGTCAGTATGGTACAGCTGCTGACGGGTTCCCTTTAAATAAGGATGTAGTTTCTCTTTAATCCTATATAAACAAAAACAGATACGAATATGAACGGTCCCAAGTAACGAATTTACCTTTGCTGCATCCAGCCAGTGAGGGGTTAGATGCATTGGTGTGTGAGTAGCATGTGAGGCGGCATGACGGATGAGAGTTGGTGATTGGATGCTATGTGAGTATGGGCCCGCCAGATGCACTCTCCAGCATCAAACCTGTTGGTATTGGCTGGAATGAATTCTTAGATTGATTCATGATCTGGAAAGGTTCCCGCGTGGGGATCGCAGTAACGTGAGATCTACTGCCATCCATATCCTGTCAGCGAGGCCTGCGTTCACATGTTAACCCTTCAGAATGCAAATATACAATACAGAAAACTTGTTAAAACTTAGTATTCAAAGATGCGTCCATCCTAACAAGTTCCTACACACATATGGTCCAAAGAATATCACCAGGAAGTTATAAAAAAGCCAGCTATGACATGAGGAAACCATTGCTCAGGACACCTTCTCCGTGGGTATGTTCATTTAGAGAGATTGTATGGAAATGACTATGGACCATAAGACCAAACTTGGGTGTCTATGGACCTTAACGCCAAAGTTTGAGATGATTATGGACTTCTGGACCAGAGTGGACCTTTTTGGTCCATCTAACAATGGTCTACTCCACATGGTCCAAAGAACATCAACCAGAAACAACATATAACTGTATATCCTAGCCGGTCGGCTTCTTCAAATGCACTGGGGATGGGGAGGGATCCTCACACTACTGTGCTCTGTGGTCTCTGCATTAAGCTGCTTCAGATATCATCTCTGTCTTATGAGAGACAACTGTAGTATCCAACCGGTGCGATGCTTCAACTATTAGTCAGAATAAGCTGTGGAGAAGCTCAGTGCACAGAGCTAAGTGCACAGCAGTGCAGTGTTTATCAAAGTGCCCATGGAGAAGATGAAATCCAGGAATATTAATCTATATATCACAGTCCTGCTGCTACTAATAACACAAACAAACACACAGGTTTGATTACACATCTCTCCAGGGAAAATGTAGAACAGTGGCTGCAGTGAGCACAGAGCACAGCAGTGTGAGTACACACCCTCCCAGTACACTTGGAGAAGCTACAATCCTAGCATATAAATCTGTATCACAGTCCTGCTGCTAATAAGAACATACATAAAGATTATGATTACACATCTTGCCAGAGACAGTACTTAACACTGTCTGCAGAGAGCACAGAGCACAGCAGGGTGAGGAAACGCCTCCAGTCTCCAAGACAACTGTTACGCGTTTGAAACATTGCGCGGGAACCATCGGCGTCACTATTCACCTATTATCGGAAACATATCTTGATGGGAAAATGGAAAATAATATATATTAAAAAGAAACTTTTTCCAGCTTTATTTGTCGTTTTACCCTCGTCATATCGGTTGTCTTTACACGTTTTCGTTAAGGATCTGAGCGCAGGAATGCCGGGCGGTAATCTGCCAGTACCTTAAAGCGCCGCGCCACATGAATGAAAGCGCGGCAATCAATTACGATGACAGGCATCATGGCGCGCCTCGAAGGGAGGTTAGCAGAGCCCAAAATGTTATGTTTTTACTGTACATGAAGAGATATCATAGGCGAACGCATTCGATTACAGCTGTTCCGGATGTAGGATGGGGTGTAAATATCCAGGATCCTTTAATTCGGTTACTACGATAATTGATTTTCTATGGTACATGTACAAATGTACGACGTTGGATGTACCAACCTTTAAGAGACCTGAGGTTAACTAATATATAATATAATTATATTCTTTCTGATATTAGCGACTACTGATTAATGCATGGATCTCTGGCATACATGTAACTCTCAAATGGCACAGGATCACTGTGCACCCAAGCTCCAATTAAACTCACCACCTCTCATGTTATGGAGTCGGAGAGGAAAATAGATTCTAGTATAGGGACACACAATATACAGGACTGCACATAACATCTTGCAAATGTTCCTCGGGGGCTTGCCCCATGGGTACTCAATATACAACCTACAAGTAGGGAGTCCGTTAAGTGCAGCACAACCCGGTCCCAGTAAACCCCCCTGCTTGAGCTTTATCTCTAGCCAGCAGAATGTGTTAGGAGCGATTTGCAACTAATTGATAGCGCTTTTGTTTGCTTTAGTAGCAGAGGCAGAAATTGGATAGTTAAGGATTCAACATGCGACTACTGCGGAGAGGGACTGGCCTAGCACTGCAACGCGGTGCATCTGTCAGCTCTTGATTAGGTTATGGTCCTGGAGCGATGCGTAATATACCTTGTTTTGTAGTCAGCGGACTGTGATGTAATTGATTCATAATCATGGATATACTAGGGGACGTGTCATCACAAGCTTAATCTGTGCTCTCTGCAGGCAGTGTTTGTCTCTGAGAGAATGGAATTAACAACCTTTGTTTATGGTGTTTAGTAGCATCAGCGAGCTGTGATGTATTTATGCATAATCAGGGGATAGACTAGGGGTGAGGGGGGCGTGTCCTCCCCTGCTGTATCCTGTGCTCTTGCAGGCAGTGTTGTCTCTGATGAGATGGGTAATTAACCGTTGTTTATGGTTAGTAGAGCAGGACTGTGATGTATTGATTCATAATCATGGAATATAGTGGGGACGTGTCCTCACACTGCTGTAATACTGATACTCTCTGCATTGCAGTGTTTTGTTCTGGAGAGAGGGGTAATTATACCTTTGTTTATGTGTTCGTAGCATGATTCATAATCATGGATTACGTAGTGGTGTGTCCAGCAATCTCTGTGCTCTGTGGTCTCTATGGTTTGTCCCTGGAAAGATATGGAATCAAGCCTTTGTTATTGTGCCAGCAGGACTGTGAAATATGGATTTTTTTTCCAGGATGAAGCTTTTTCAATAGTGAAGTGGGGGCATGTCCTAAGGTGTGCTATGCTGTACCCTCATCATCCAGTGGTTAAACATTTTGCCCTTGAAGAGATAAGTAATCAGACCTTTGGTGTGTCGTAGTAGCAGCAGGACTGTGATATATTGGATTATATTCCAGTATGTAGCATCTCAAAAGTAATTATCTCTTCAGTAGCAGGAGGACTGTGAAATATAACTTATTCATAAGCCGGTCGCTTCTTCAAAGGCACTGGGGAGGGGGGGATCCTCACAATATGTGCTCTGGTGTCTCTGCATTAAGCTGCTTAGATATCATCTCTGTCTTACTGAGAGACAACTGTAGTACCAACGATCTGGCGATGCTTCAACTATTAGTCAGAATAAGCGTGGAGAAGTCAGTGCCAGCAAGCAAGTGACAGCACGTGCAGTGTGTTATCAAGTGCCACTTGGAGAAGATGAAATCCAGGAATATTAATCTATATTCACAGTCCTGCTGCTACACTAACACAACAAACCACAGGTGTTGATTACAAATCTCTCGCGGGAAAATGGTAAAAGTGGCTGCGTGAGCACAGGCGCACAGCAGTGTGGTACCACCCCCTCCCAGTACACTTGGAGAAGAGCTCAATCCTAGCATATAATCTGTATCCACATTCGCTATAGACATACATAAAGTTACCATCGCGAGTAGTAACCTGCGAAACAGAGCACGCGGGTGAGGAAACGCCTCCAGTTCTCTTGGGGAAGCTAAAATCCTGCTATAAATCTGTAATACAGTCCTGCGCTAATAAAACATCATAAGATATGATTACCATCTTGCCAGAGACAGTACTTAACACTGTCTGCAGAGAGAACAGAGCACAGCATGGTGACGGAAACGCCTCCAGTCTCTTGGGAAGCTAAATCCTGGCTAAAATCTGTATATCACAGTCCTGCTGCTTATAAGAACATACATAAAATATTGATATACACATCTTGCCAGAGCACAGTACTTAACACTGTCTGCACGAGCACAAGCACGCAGGATGAGGGAAACGCTCCTGCTCTTGGATAGCTAAAATCCTGGAATAAAGTCCTGCTGTTCAAAACAACATTGACAAGGCAGAGTACACTTAATAGGGAAATACTAACCGGCAGCAGTCAGTATGGTTCAGCTGCTGAGGGTTCCCTTTAATAAGGATGTAGTTCCTCTTTAATCCTATATAAACAACAGATACGAATATGAACGGTCCCAAGTACGAATTTACCTTTGCTGCATCCAGCCAGTGAGGGGTTAATGAGCATTTGTTTGTGAGTAGCAATTGAGGGGCCATGACGGATGGATATTGTGATGTGCTATGTGGTATGGCCGCAGCCAGATTCACTCTCCCCGCACTCACCTGTTTTGTATTGGCTGGAATGAATTCTTAGATTTATTTCATGATCTGGAAAGGTTTCCCGCGTGGGGATCGCAGTAACGTGAGATCTATCTGCCCATCATATCCTGTCCAGCGAGGCCTGCGTTCACATGTTAACCCTTTCCAGAATGCAAATATACAATACAGAAACTTCTTTTAATAACTTAGTATTTCAAAGATGGTCCATCCAACAATGTCTACAACCATATGGTCCAAAGGAATATCACCAGGACGTTCTAACAAAAGCCAGCTTGCATGAGGAACCTTTGCTCAGAACCTTCTCCAGTTGGGTATGTTCATTTAGAGAGATTGTATGGAAATGACTATGGACCATAGGACCAAACTTGGATATGTTCTATGGACCTTACGCCAAAGTTTGAGATGATTATGGACCTTCTGGACCAGAGTGTGACCTTTTTGGGTCCATCCAACATGGTCTACTCCACATGGTCCAAGAACATCAACCAGAAACCAACATCTTACAAACCAGCTAGGACATAAGGTACCAAATGCTCAGAACCTTCTCCAGTTGGGCGTGTTCATCTACATGGCAAGAGACCATATTGGTCCAATGTTGAAGGTACAGTGTGCTTACGGACCAAACTTGAAGATGTCTATGTACTTTAATGACCAATTTGGAGATGATATGGACCCTTTGGACCAGAGTTGGACCTCTTTGATCTATCCTACAGTGGTCTACTCCCATGGTCCAAGAACATAAACCAGAAATCCAACATCTTACAAACCAGCAAGGACATCAGGTACCAATGCTCAGGAGCCTTCTCCAGTGGGCGTGTTTCATCTACATACAGAGACCCATATGGACCAATGTTGAGGATGACATAGACCGTAGGGACCAACAGTTGAAGATGAATATGGACCTTACGGACCAGAGTTGGACCTCTGTGTCCATCCTAACATGGCCTACTCCACATGGTCCAAAGAACATAAACCAGAAACCAACATCTTAAAAACTAGCTAGGACACGAGGGACCAATTGCTGAAGAACCTTCTCCAGTTGGGCATGTTCATCCACATGACAAAAGACCATACGGGCCAATGTTGGAGATGACTATGGACCTTATGGACCAATGTTGGACTTCTTTGGTTAATAATAGAAGTGGAATATATGTGTCACCCTCCTTTTTTGGACCATTGATTACCCCTTTTTGTGACACCCTTGAATGTCCCATTACAATTTGAAAGCTTGATTTAATTTTTACATTTAAAGTAGGGACTGTGATGATACTTTCTATGTTGCGTTCTCAGAGTTGCCCCCAATAGGAACCAGTCAAAACACAAAAAAATGAGAGTATAGAAATCTAATGTCAGGGTTCACAATAAAATAAATGCAGGTCCAAACATTCCTGGTCAAAATCTTGGCAAATATACGAAAACCAAGGAACCTCTTGCTCAGGCACTAGATGAGTACTCACCAACTGATCACTAGGACCATCTCTTTCAGAGCTTACATTTATGCTATTGTTTAGTGATAAATGGTGGGGGTTGATTTGCTGATATATGCTTAGAGCTGTTGTCAGGCCTCAGATATGGAATGTGGACCTATTGTGCGACCCAGAAGCGTAATTTTAGGGGATGAGGTGGCTGCAGTTGTGTCCAGACCCTGGAGGCTCAGGTGGTCTGTGAGGTGTCTCTTTCCCATACAAAGAGACCAGGACCATAAATAATACATTACAGTTTGGGGCCCAGTGCTTTGAGGTTACACCACCTGTGCTAGCTTAAATTAGGGAGTTTGGAATTTGAGAAGGAGGAGGATTCTTAGGGGTCTTTCTGCCTTCACCTTAAAGACCATTGACCATCTCACACATGTGGAGATGAACATACCATAATGTAGAGGCTGCACAGAGGGACTTTCAATTTTCTTTCAACCAGCCCCACCCACCCACAAGACAATTGTGGAGATCTCAGTCCCTGTATCTGATCATTATAATCCTCTCCACTGTCAGAGAGGAGAAGTTGGTACAGAGGTAAGGGCTTTTTTATGATCATTTTTATACTTGTCAGAGAAGATTAGCATAAAACATGTCCAGCACTTCCTCTCTGAAAGAAGTGGATTATAATTGTCAGATACTTGTACTGATATCTTAGCAAACGTGGGGGCTAGAAAGAAAGTTTAAAGTGCCCCTGACTCTGTATAGGAGCCCCTACAGAATGGTATTCACTTAGGGTATGGATTTTATCAGGGATTTTCCCCATGTAATACTGTTGCAGTCTATAGCACCTACTGACATGGAGCAGATATGCTTTGTTGATCCAAGGAACCTATTGTTCAGGCACTGGCCGAGCTTACATTTGTACCACTTTTGAGAGGTTAGTGGTGATAAAGCCTTGTAGTAATGTTCTCAGAAAAGTTGTCTGGCTTTAAGGTAACATAGATGCAGGTTAAGGTACTCCAGTAAGTAGTAACAAAGCAAGTCAAACAGGAACCAAGGAACCTATTGCTCAAGCACTGGCTGAGCACACACTGGGCAACAATACTCGAGTTGTCAAACCATTATGCCACTATTAGATGTTGTGGCTGTGGGTTAGGGATGTAAAAAAAAAGGTAGGAGTCATTGGGACCCTCTTATTAGGGTATGGACTAGGGTATAGGGACTAGGATTATTAGGGTATTCCCCAGCTGCATCCCCAAAGTAGTCTCCAATAGTAATCACTGACTGCTTGATGAACAAAAGTATGGTCATCCAATTCTGAGGTCAGGATATATATACGATGATAGAGGGTAGGTCAGTTTTAGGCAGCCCTGACCTGATATACCTTCTCAGATCATCAGGAACCTATTGCTCACGCAATGGCTGAACACACTAAGGTAGACTTTTTTTGGTTGTTTCAGAGCTTGGTGTCCTGAGGCCAGTGGTAGTAGTGGTCACATTGGGGCAGATTTACTTACCCGGTCCATTCGCGATCCAGCGGCGTGTTCTCTGCGGTGGATTCGGGTCTGGCCGGGATTCACTAAGGCAGTTCCTCCAACGTCTACCAGGTGGCGCTGCTGCGCTGAAGTTCCCAGAGACCCGCCGAAATGCACTCAAGTTCACCGGCCTATTCCTAGTGAAGGTAAGTGCAACTTCCGCGACACTTTTTTTTTTAAATGCGGCGGTTTTTCCCAATCTGTGGGGTTTTTGTTCGGCCACGCCCCCTGATTTCCGTTGCGTGCATGCCGGCGCCGATGCGCCAAAATCCCGAGCCAATTCAGGGGAAATCGTCGCAAATCGGAAATATTCGGGTAACACGTCAGGAAAAAGCGAATCGGGCCCTTAGTAAATGACCCCCATTATGTTGTCACTTCCCTTCCCCCGCTCTTCTTGGAAAGTAAGGGGCGGAATATAAAATCTACGCCCCAACCTGATGGATTATGGAAGAATGATAAAACCTAGGTACAGAATTTTGTTAACCGTATAGGTCAAAAATGTTCCTACAATGGAGTTGCCCTTAAATAACGACGTGTTTGGCGACCATCTTTCTTCTCGGAAGAATAGCAAATGTTCCATCTCGGAATGAGCGACATCTCTGGTATCTTCTTACCAAACATCGAGTCTCCTGAAACCGAACGCCCTAAGAGGTCTCACAGCTAGGTGCACAGTAACGACCTGATGAAGGAGTATGATCCATGGGAAAGCGCCGCCTTTGTTCTCATGAAAGGGCGACGACACCCGATAGCCACCACCTTGACGTGTGAATGGATAGGTGAGGCCCAGACCGTCTAAATATATCACCCACATCCATCTCAGCAGATCCTCCCCCCAGCCCGGACCCGGCTTGTTAACGCTTCCACACATCAAAGCATGAGGATTCCTGTGGAACAGGTGGATGGACACGGATCTGATCGCCCTGCCGTGCCTCGCCCGCTGAATTGTTTTGATCCAAGATCATCCGGGCAATTCGCATGGATGACTTTCTTAAAGGAGCTATTCCTGGAGCCCTCATACATTATGAGATGTAAAGTTGGTTGCTGATGATTATCTTGCACGAGGCTGAGTGTGGGAGTGCAGTTTTATAGCTCTGTTCATCCTGAGCTACCTGGTGCATGGATAGGACGTTGTCTCTGATGTTAGTAGTGTACAACACAATGGCACTTTATGTCTCTAGGACTTTGAAGACTGCTGCTGAATTAAATACATTCACTGTATAATGCACACATTCTCATAATACTCGCCTCAGCTGCTGATGCACCTCCTCATACATTTTAGGTGCTGCAGGAACTAATAATAGACACATTAGCTGCTGCAGAAACTCATTGAACACACCTCAGCTGCTGAAGAACATCAAAATACACACCTCAGATACTGAAGAATATGATAATACACAGCTCAGCTGCTGGAGAACATCATAATACACACCTCAGCTGCTGCAGGACCTCATAATACACACCTCATATGCTGGAGAACCTCATAATACACACCTCAGATATGCAGAACATCACAATACACACCTCAGCTGCTGAAGAACATCATAATACACACCTCAGCTGCTGCAGGACCTCATAATAGACACCTCAGATGCTGAAGAACATCACAATACACACCTCAACTGTTGCAGAACATCACAATACACATCTCAGCTTGTGCAGGACCTCATAATTTACACCTCAGCTGATGCAGGACCTCATAATACACACCTCAGATGCTGAAGAACATCACAATACACACCTCAACTGTTGCAGAACATCATAATAAACACCTCACCTGCTGCAGGACCTCATAATACACATCTCAGCTGCTGCAGAACATCATAATACACACCTTAGCTGCTGCAGGACCTCATAATACACACCTCAGCTGCTGCAGGACCTCATAATACACACCTCAGCTGCTGCAGGACCTCATGATATACACCTCAGATGCTGCAGGACCTCATAATACACACCTCAGCTGCTACAGGACCTCATAATACACACCTCAGCTGCTGCAGAACATCATAATACACACCCTTTCCGACCCATCCACACTATCCACCACACCATTTATATCTCCCAGTTCCCCACTTTCTTACCAGCAAACAACCATCATGCCAACCGCGGGGACATGACCACACCGCTTGCGAATCTTCGCCGGGAACAAGGGGACTAGGGGTCACCGCCTTCGCCAGCAAGCATCGTAGGCCAAAAATGGGACCACCCAACTTTGTCGCACTTGGCCTCCGCATTACATCGGGTTAAGCAGATGTGGAAAGTGCAAGTACGACATGAATATGATTTACTGAAATGTGTGATCTCTGGCTCGGAAACAATCGCCCGCTGCTCCTTAGCCGGGGGTTGATGGGCTTGCCGCGCCCCGCTGAATCTCCGGTCCTGCACTAGAAATTTTTTATAATTATCCCCCCAACCGACACAAAAGAGTTAGCTAAACTTCATGTCTGGGAGGTCCGGAAGGCTTTCTCAGCCTCAGCGAGCCCCTCCCACACTGACGCAAGCCCATAACCAAGTGATCAGCGGCCCGACAGCATCAGCTATTGGGAGACGGCGACGACGGCAAGAAAGATGGCGAAAAGAGGAACCAAAGGACAGAGATGAAAAAAAAGTTGCCGGGAGGTAAAACAAAACACCAAGAACAAGCGGGGAAGAAAAAAAACAGCATGGACTTTTGCAGTGTTTACTCAGCCAATGCAGAGCGCCCTGAATGTCTCCCGGCCTTTGCTTGGCCGATGGCGATCCCCGGCTTTCCCCCCACTTGTTACCCACAAACAGAGACGGAGAAATTCGCCAAATCAGAGTATGTTAACACCTTTGTAATCTCCATGCACGTATGTTGCAACCGGAGTCAACAGAAGAACTCGGGGGGGTTTGCGTAGCAGGGCTTGCACAGTGAGCTGACCATGCGACTTTGTGTGACGGGGGGTTACAGGGAGGGGGGTTAAGATGAAAAGCGTTGAAATCTTTCTTGCGTCTTGGCCTCTGGTCTTCTTACCTCTTCCTCCGGCTTGATCCAAACATCATCGGTCTTCCTCTGGGAGTCATCGCCACAAAAGAAAAAGTTTCTTCCTCAGCACTGTCGGACTAGAGAAGCCGGATTCTGCCATGAGCGCCCTCATGGATGAAGGTGTCATTTACTCAGCTTCTATGAGTCACTATATCGGCGGGGTGACTGCTGTCTGTCCTGCAGGGGGGACCAACTGCACGAGGCATGCTGATCGTCATGCAGGCCGCCATGGTTGGGGGGGGGGAAACTGATGCATCGTATTCATCTCATCATCCTCCTCCTCTTCAACCTGGATCGCAGGCTGGCTGCAACCCAATCAGCCCTTGCTCTCTGTTATCAGCCATCTTTAGAGCAAATCTCTCATCATGTAAAAGTTTTTCTTTAAAATGAGTCGTGTTGTTGAAAATAACGTTTTTTTCTTTTCAGCAGGTTTACAATCCGCTTTAGTTTGTTAATTTCACAACATATCTCCGTCTTGCGATTCTTGGCGCTGGTTCGCGGCGCGGCACATCGCATCTCCTCCCGGAGCCTCATGAGGTCTTAATTGCCTCTTGTTACTCACAGAGTGGCTCTGGCCCGGGAGGAATAGGTGGACAAAGTCTCCGGGGTCCTGCACTACAGCTCCCCCGCATGGTAGCCTTACTCTGTGCGCACTCCGCTCATGGCTCAGCCCCGGAAGGGACCGCTCTCACCCGCCACCATTATGGACATCCAGCTTCTTACGTCTTTTTTTGGGTATTGTTGCTTAACATGGACTCAGGGGGAGTAGGAGCTGTATCAACTCCAACAGTCCGTTTTGGCGGGAAAGTCCCGTTTTAACCCTTGTACGCCTGAAAGGCCGTTAAGTGTGAAAGTCACGTTTTTTTTTGCGGTTTCACGGAAGTTTTCCGTTGTGGCCCGCCCCATGGTCCAGCCACCCACGAGTTCAGCCACCGTTGTTAGCTTAGCGGCTCAGGATACAGAGAAGCCAGGGGGCGGGGTTACGGTTTCCTCTCCTCCCAGCCCCGGCTGTCCTGCTGCTGCAGAGCCGGCACCTCCCCAATCCCCCCCCGGGAGGCAGAGCCCTCCCTGTCTAAGGCTGCCACTTGCAGGCACATGGTATGGATGGAGGAGGAGCAGTGCAGAGTGTCGATGATCTTTTGCAGGCCTGCACAGACAGCCCACAGGGATAATCCTCGTGCAGGCAGGAAAATCTCAGCCTGCTACATCAATGCTGCCCTGCCCCCACTCCTCCGTCCTCACGGAAGTTAGTCTGATGAAGAAGAGCCGAGTTTGTGTGCAGATGAATTGCCAGATTGTGATAACAGGTACTATACAGTTGATGCAGCAGCAGCTAAAGTGTTAAACACTTCCATCCATAGAACCCCTGCCCCCCATCCCTAACCCCCCCAGTGCCCTTCGATTAGGCTTTTTGTGGTACCATATACGTAACCCTTGAACCCCTTAAGGACGCAGGGGTTTTCTCCATTTCCGCCCTCCCAACTCAAAAAATCCCTAATTTTTTCATTTTTCCGTGTACAGACCTGTGAGGGCTATTTTGAGGTAACAAATTACTTGCCAGTAAGGTTTTCTTTTAACATGCCCGTTTGTCTGTGTACGCGAAGCTGCCAAAAATCCAAAGTGGAAAAAAAATTTAAAAAAACCGCCCCATGTCAGTTTCTTGTGGGCTCTAGTTTTTCGACTTTGACTGTGCACCTCAAAATAACACCCAGATTATCTTGGTTTGGTGCTGATCGCCTTTTGTTTAGGGTGGTTTGTGTGATTTGTGAGACCGGCACTTATAGGGTTTTATTGTGTGTTTTAAACATTCAAAAATAAAGCATTGGGTCAAAAAAAAAAAAAATAAAAATTTTGCCATCTTCTGACGTGGCTAAAACTAGTTTTTCATATTTCGGGTTGTTGCTGCACGTGACGCTAGCTGGGGGGTGGGGTCATATTTTGGCGAAAATGAGCCGACGTTGTCACTCTTGCCTAACCATTGAGGTCGTGGCGACCATTTTGATCATTTACATCATTTTTTTTTTTTAAATTTTTGGTGGATGTTAAAAAGTGTGTTAAAAGTTCGATTCGGACATTTGGTCGCCATTTCCCGCCTCGGATTCACGCAGCCCGTAACCGTTTTATATTTGATAGATCGGGCATTTTGGGACGCGGCGATACCAATAGTCTGTGATTATTGTATTGTTATTATGGTTTTAATCAGTGGATAGGAAAGGGATCGGTGATTTAGAATTTTTATTTTTAATATTTTATAAATTTTTATCTTTTTAAAACTGTTTTTATCTTTTTTTACACTATTATCTGAGACCAATCTACGGACATAACCCTAGATGCGTCAGACGCTCCTACCATATAGCTGCTAATACTTGCGCTCATTGTAACGTACCTGCGGGGAGAAGAGAAGAGAGAAGCATTTAGCTCGGTCAAAAGAAAGACCCGACGGGGCGGCCTACCAAGATGCAACACGATCGCCCGCCCCGCATGAGTGGCGGGGGCACAGCGATCGTAAAAAAGACTTTGCCGGCGACAATGACGACTGCGGGTTTAATTTTAGCGTGGTGGGTTTTCTGCAAATGCAAAACCCCCCCACCTTGTAGGAAGAAGACTCAGGCCGTTGGCCCTCTCATAACGCCTTATACTCTCTGCGTCGTAGAGCTACGGCGCAGAGAGAGCAGTTAAGGGGTTTTTAATTGTTTTAAAGGGGTTTTCCCACAAATACAAGTGTAGGCCTATCCATAGGACAGGCAGTATAACTGCTGATGTGTGGGGGGTTCAGTGATGTATGTGACCCCATAGCTCATGAAAAAGGGGGTCTGGTGGGGTCCACATAAGGGTCATGTATCGCCGCTATGACGGTTAATGGCAGCAGGAATGGTCATACACGGACGCCTGCTCCATTACTCGACGGAGCGATTTTGCGTTGCCCATATTTCAATCCCCCCTTTCAAAAAAATCATAACTTTTTTATTTTTCCACGTGACAGAGCTGTGTGCGCTGTTTATTTCGGATGCGTAACAAATTTATACTTCCTTAGTGACAGGAATTAAATATGCCAGGCCACTGTCCTGGGAGAGCGGAAGGAAAATTATCAAAATGTGTTTTTTACTGGCTTTCATGCTTGGCGCTCAAAGGGACTCCTCCCTGTACATCGTAATAGGACCCTCCCCTTTACTGCGGCATCCATAGGAACCCCTCCCCTTTACTGCGTGGGCTCCATAGGACCCATCCCCATTCTGGCTCCATAGGACCCTCCCTTTACGGCGTTCCATAGGACCCCTCCCCTATGCGCCTCCATAGGGGGAACCCCTCCCCTTAATGCAGACCAACGAGCATGTCACCCCCCTAGACAACGGAGGATCCCCCAGACAACGAGCATCCCCCCCTTCATAGACAAACGAGCATGTCTACACCCTACCCTAGCAAACGAGATGTCCCCCCCCAAGACAACGAGCATGCCCCCCCTAGACAACGAGAGTCCCCCCCCAGACAACGAGATCCCACCCCTAGACAACGAGCATGATCACCCCGACTCCGGACCAGAGCCTGTCCCCCCCCTAGACAACTAGAATTTCCCCCCCCCCTAGACAACGAGCTGTTACCCCGATCCAATAGACAACGAGAATGTCCTCCCACTGGGCGCGGCCCTTTTTTGGTGGTGTTTGTGTGATATTTGTATCCAGGACCGTGTGCTGTGGATGCTTCGGATTCGTTAGCCAATTCCTCGATGTCCCCTTTCCACAATTTCCCCTCTGGCCCCTTCCCCCCACCACCCCCCCCCCCCCCCCCCCCCCCCCCCCCCCCCACCCCCATAGCCCCCAGTCTCCTTCCGCCATCCCCCCCGTCTCCGCACCTCAAGGAGGATTACGTCTAGACCGACATTTTCTACAAATAAAATGGTCAACGAGGGTGTGTCTGGTTTTTGTTCAATAAAATTTTCTGAAATAACGTGTGATATTAGTTTTTGCGACACTCTTCATAGTTTGCCGTCGTAGTGGTGCCGGCTAGGTGGACGGTGCTCAATACTAAGGGCCTGGCTTAGTGGTTTGCTTAATTTTTTGGCCAAATTTACACTATAAAACACGCCCACACCATTACCCCGGGTACCCACCGCACCAGGGGTGCCGAGGACAGACCGCGCGTACCAACCAGTACTTGACCGTCTATCGAGGGTCAGGTGTTGGGGCGGCTGAGGCTGTTATGTTGCGCTGCGGAAGCCCCTAACAGTGGCCTATCCAGCTCCCGTAATAGCAGGCTGCTGATGCTTTTTTGTATCTGGCTGATTTGAACAATAGGGGGCACCCCTATGCCGTTTTTCCCCCCTTTTTTTGTAAAAAAGGGCGGAGGAACACGGTACAAAACGCTGGGAGCCCCATTAAAAGGGGGACCCACGCACCTATTTTTGTGCCACATCAAAATTGAGAGAAGAAAAAAAACGGCATGGTGTGCCCCGTTTTTCAAATTTTTAGAATGAAAAAAAAGCAGCAGCAGCCTGCATTACTGAGCTGGGATGCGGTCTTGTGAGGGGGTATCCAGCGCAAAACAATCACGCTGACAGGCCCCACTACTGACCATCTAAGGAAGCTCAGTACTGGTTTGTACCGGCTGCTTCCGGAACCCCTGGGGCGGTGGGGGTACCGGGGTAATGGATAGGGCGTTATGGATTTGCCAAAAAAATAAGGCAAACACTAAGGGCAGCCTTAGTCATGAGCAACGTCAATCTAGCCGGCACACTTACTCGGCAAAACTATGAAGAGTGTCGCAAAAAATAATAAGCACCACCCGTTTTACAGAAAATTTTATGACAAGAAAGAGAAACACAAATCGTTGAATTTGTATTTGTTAGAACTTGGCAGGTAATCGATAGTAATCCTTCTAAATGGAACTCAGGCACAGCAGTGCACGGGTCTTGTAAGACTAAAGAATGAACCAAAACGACAAAAAAACACAAAAACACAAAAAAGGGATACGCAGCCACAGGGGGGACGGGGGGACCAGGGCTCGTTGTCTAGGTGGGTGGAATGTCGTTGTTAGGGGGGGGGGGGGGACATGGCGCGTGTATAGGGGGGGGGGGGAACATGGTAGTTGTCTATGTGGGGGGGACATTATAGGTAGAGGTGTGGGGGGTGGTGGGGTGGCTAGGGGGGGTACATGCAGTGTGTCTAGGGGGGGGGGTGTCGGTAGGTACATGCGTGCTCTAGGGGGGGGTCAGGCTCGTTGATAGGTCGAGGGGTAATGAGTCTGTGTATAGGGGGGGGCAGTGTGTTTCTAGGCGGGGGCATGCTCGGTTGTCTGGGGTGGGACTGGTTGTATAGGGGGGGGATAATGCTCGCAGTATGGGGGAGGACATGCCTTGTGTCTGGGGGGGACATTGGCTGTTGTCGGGGGGGAATGCTCGTGTACTAGGGGGGGGGGGGGGGGCAATGACTCGGTTGGTATGGGGCGGAATAAAGTTGCTGGTGGGGGAGGGAGGGGGGACAGATGGTTCTGTCTTTCTAGTGGGGGGCGGGTGGGAAGTGGGACGGGGCGGGACATGACGTTGGTGTGATATAGGAGGAGAGGACATGCTTAGTTTTCTGGGTGGGGGCATGATCTTCTTGTTGGGGGAGGGACAGGCCGTTGTTGTCTAGGAGGGCGATGCGCGTTGTTTCTTTTTTCTAGGGGGATTCTAGGGGGAGTGGAAATATGCCCAAATTATATGACATAAATATACATATAGGTGCCGTTGGAGGATGCGTTGAAGGTATGAGCAGTGCGTGGCCAGGGGGGGGTTGGGGTTACGAGGGGGCTCCGGGCTAGGTGTGGCATCGTGGGTAAAAAATTCGCGCACGGGCGAGCTTCGCGCGCGCCATTATGTCCATCTTTATCATCCACAAAAGTGGGAGTAAGGCTCTGTAACAATACGAATCAGGGTTGGAAAGTCTCATCACCCTGAGTCCTCACATAGCGCGGTTGGGCAGGTTGTTTCCTCTCCTGACCCCGCCGGCGGGCCCGGGATAAGAGCAGGGCCTGGCGAGTCGCGCGGGCAGTCGGCGTATCTTCCCCGGCATGTCCCCCCCACAGGAACCTAACTCCTGACTCCGCTGGGAGAGGAGAGGGAAGCAGCGATGGCCCCTGCGGAGGTAGAAGTGAGGATCTCCAGGAGTCAGGGAGGAGAAGCACAAGCACAGGAAGCAGCCTGCACACCAGCCACACATCTCTAACGAGGTTATACGTCCAGAGTGCTCTACTATCTGCCTAGCTGGTTGCAGTGAACGTTTGTACATACAGGGAACACTTACTTATCCTGTACTGATCGAGTACATACTGTATTAACTCCAGAGCGCACTAACTATTCTGTGCGTGGGAAATGAGTCACTTTACCATAAATGACATTACGTATCCTTGTGTATGAACCTGAGTTACATTCCGGGATATTAACCCCACGAGCGCACTCATATGCTGCTGCTGGGTTGCAGGTAACTGGTACATACCATTGACATACTATCCTGTAGAAGACAGAGCGTGACTACCAGTCAATACCCTAAAAGAACGGTGAACACTTATTAGTGCAGCTAAGCTGGAGTTGATGCAGCAAGTCCTCTGAGTTTTTTTGTTAATGCTGTGTAATACATGACAGACTATTCCTTGTACTGATATGAGTTATTGAGTGCAGTTAAATCCAGTATTTATACTCCAGCAGAGCTTTTTGCACTCATTATTTGTGATGGAGTTTGCAATAGTCACGTTTGTACATCCATGATGAATTCTTACTTTCTTATATGCTGTATGATCTGATTTAATACTGTTGATTATACTCCAGAGCAGTGACCACTATTCTGCTGTGCTGGTTTTGCAGGTAACTGTTGTGTTGGACACAAGACATACTTATCCTTGTAGATTAGATCCTGAGTTTACATCCAGTTATACCACAGAGCGCATGCACAATCTGCTGACTGCGGCAGTAGGTATGGTGTACATACCATGACATACTTATCTTGTACGATTCCTGAGACATCCTGGGTAATAGTACCCAGAGCTGCACAACATATTATGAATGCTGGGTGCTGCAGTCACGTGACATACATTGGCATTATCATTAATATCATGTGTATGATCCTGAGTACATCCGTATTCTACAAAAGAGCTGCACTCACTATTATGCCATGCATGCAGTTCACTGTCATATGTCACAGGATTACTCTGGATAATATATTTATCACATGTAGATGCTTGCTTGTGACTTGAATATATTTAATTAATATGTTGGTCTTTCTGTAGGGGTTCCCTTTGAGGATCTTGGAATAACAGTGATGATACCTCAGACACATTTCTCGGGAATGACAGTTGCCTTGTTTAAGTTTTTTTTTGTTTGGATTTATGTTGGGTTTTTTTTGAGTTTTGAAAATGACGAGATTCATTTTTCGTTGGACCGATATAAATTGTATTCTTCATACAAGGGATCTGTCAGGAGCATCAAATGGCTGTGAGTATTCTCTATCCAGGTCTTAGATTAATCGACTTGCAGACTCATAGATGTACCGTTGTAAAAGGTTGGATGCGCTCATTATAGGTGCCACATGTAGGTTGGAGCGCAGTAATAGAAGTACTGCATGACACACAGCACAATTTCTCTTCAGACATGGCTTACAGCCACAAGACCTCAAAAGTATCCGTATAAGTATATAGGGAAACCTGTCGCAGGTGTCAACCATACAGATTGCAGACATGTTATTGTATGTCCCTGGAGAGATGAGAAGGATGTTGTAATCAGACCTTTTGTGTATGTTGGATAGAAGCAGATGTGAAATATGGCGTAGTATTCCAGGATTATAAATTCTCCAAGTGCATTGGGAGTGTCTCCTACACTGCGTGATATCTCTCGTGCAGGTTTGGTATTGAACTGGAGAGACTTGTGTCTGTTCTTAGTAGCCGCAGGACTGGAAATATGGCTTTCATATTCATGGATTGCGCTTTGAGGCATTCCTAACACTGCTGTGCTATGTGCTTACTGCAGTCATATTAGGTAGGAATGTCACTGGAGAAAGGAAGAAACGTGATCAGACCTTTGAGTATGGTAGTAGCAGCCGGGACGTTAGATATGGGTTATATTCCAGGATGTTAGCCTCCTCACACTGCTCCACAGTCCCTGACTTTTTACACCGCGCTTCTTGACAATTGTAGGTAGCCTGCTAAGATTTTTACTCAGATTTGCTACATGGTGGCGGCACGATTCGGTGCTCAAAGGGTGGTCTTATTATTTATTTGTATTCGATATGGTGCAAAATTTATTATGTGCCTAGCGGCGATGTTATTTCTGTGCTATATGGTGATTATTAAGGTTTACTGATGCTGATGTTTGTATCTGTACTATCAAGGTTAGGTATTAATGTGTGACTATAATATTGCTGTCATATCTAGTAATATATGGTTTAGATTATTTATTGTACTAATTATCTATGTGTTATCCAGGTTTACTAATGGTAGGTATTAGTTGTTGTGTCTAATATGTTGGTTGATCTAGGTACTCTATGGTGGTAGATTGATATGCTATTACATACCGGCACTGTATTAGGTACACTGTCCAAATGCTCGAACACTTAATTGCTAATAGCCAATCCAAATGGCGGCAACTCAGTGCATTTTGCCATGAGGCAGTAGACATGGTCAAGACAATCTCCTGCAGTCTACCGAGCATCCGTTGGGGAAGAAAGAAGAAAGAAGAAGGTGGTGATTTTGAGGCTTTGAACGTGGCCATGGTGTTGGTGCCAGAAGGGCTGGCTCTGAGAGTAGTATTTCAGAAACTGCTGAAATCTACTGGGATTTTCACGCACAACAGCTCTAGGGTTTTAAGAGAACGGTCCGACAAAGAAAAACATCCAGTGAGCGGCAGGTAGTGGGAGGAAATTCGGAAATGCCTGGTTGATGCCAGAGGTCAGAGGAGAATGGGCAGACTCAGACTGGTCGAGTGATTAGAACAGGCCACAGTGACTCAAATCGCCACCGTTAACAACCCAGGGTAGGAGAAGAGCATCTCTGAACGGACAGTACGTTCCAACTATTGAGGCAGAGGGCGTACAGCAGCAGAAGACCACACCGGTTGCCAATCCTTTCAGCGAAGAACAGGAAACTGAAGTTACAATTGCACAAGCTCATAGAAATGAGACAGTAGAAGATTGGAAAAAACGTTGCCTGGTTTCTCATGATGAGTCTCGATTTTTTAGCTGATGCGAATTCGGAGGGTAGGGTCAGAAGGCAGAATTTGGCTTGTCAAAACAATGAATGAAAAGCATGGTCCATCTGCAGGTGTATAAGCGGGGTCAGGCTGGTGGTGGTGGTGGATGTCATGGTGTCTTTGGGCCTTGGAACAACGCCACCAGCCTACGGAGTGAGTATTGTTGCGAACCATGTCCACACTTATAGGAGCACAAGGTACCCTGTAAATTGAGGCTACTTTCAGCAGGATAATGCTCCATGTCATAAAGCTGGCATCATCTCAGACTGGTTTCCTTGAACATTTTTTGACAATGAGGTCACGGACCAAGATGCCTCCAAGACCGATATCATGCAATAGAGCATCTTGGGATCATTTGTGGTGGATTGGAAGGGAGATCGCAGATGGATGAGCAGCGAAAAATCTGCGGCAAACTGTGTGATGCCATCATGTCAATATGGACCAAAACTTCGAGAGTTACAGCACCTTGGTATCATGCCACGAAGAAAGGAGGCAGTTCTGAAGTGCAAAAAAGGAGGGCCAACCGGTTATAGCATGGTTGTTTATTTGTACCTAATAAAGTGGCCAGTGATTGGAGTGTATGTGGTTGAGTAGGTACATTGGTGGTTTATTTAGGGCCTATATGAGTTGTTTGATCTTAGGTACTATTATGGTTTGGTATATTTATGTGTACTATATGCTGTGTATCCATGTTACTATATGGGTGGTAGATTATTATTGTGTGCTATATAATCGGTTTGATCTAGGGTACTATATGGTGGTTTATTGGTGTACTATATGTTGGTATATTGCTACATATAGGTGTGGTATATTTATGTTCCTATATAATGGTTTGAATTAGGTACTATTATGGTGGGATATTGGGCCATATGTTGGGTCTATCTATGTTACTATTGGGTGGTATAGTGATGTGCTAATAGTATTGGTTTCATCTAGGTGCCTATATGGGGGTTATTATTGATGTTTTCTTTGCTATAATTGGTTTTGATCTAGTGTAATGATTGGTGCTTATTATGTGCTATTATGTTGGATTTGATCAGGTACTATATGGTGTATATTTAGTACTATATGTTGTTATCTATGTACATAATGGATGGTTATATTTATGACTTTTGTGTGTTATCTATTGTACTAGATGGTTGGGTATTATTTATAGGCTATATGTGGGTTGATTAGGTTAATGGTGGTATTATTAGTGCTATATGTTGTTTGATCTAAGGTACTATATGGTGGGTGGTATTATTTAGGTACTATAGGTTGGTAGTAGTTATGGTACTATATGCGTGTGCGTTGGTATTTAATTATTATTGTAATAGTTGGTTTGATCTAGAACTATATGTTGGTATTAGTTATGTGCCCTTATATGTTGGTTTGATTAGGTAACTATATGGTGGTAGTATTTATGGCTAATGTGGTGTGATCAGGACTATATGGTGGTGGATGATTATGTGTATTATTGTTGGTGTCATCTAGGGTACTATATGGGTGGTATTATTTATGACTTATTGCGTTGTGGTATAGTACTATAGGGTTGGGTATTTTTTATTTTTCCTGCCACGTCGGGTGATGTTATTTAAAGCCCAAACAACTAAAGTTAAACCACGCCCACTTTTTGCATACAGGTTCCCGCTGCATTGTTCTTTATCCCAGGCTATGTTGTCAGTAGAGAATTTTTTATGGGGTTATAAAAAATTTAAACCAATAAATCTTACTTTGCAAACTTTTCCACTCGCCTTGGTTAGAATAGAGGGTAGAAATGGGGAAGAAACAAAAAAAAAAAAAAGTAACAATTTTGGCACAAAAATCACTGCAAAAAAAGCGTTGCAACTTTGGCGCACGGAACCTAGTCCTGGCAGGTGGAGGAGGAAAACAATCAATAGGGGTTTTGCAGATTTGACAGAATAATTTATAAGCGTGGCGCCATATAATAAAAAATTACTATTAATAATTAAGGGAACTGTATCAGGAGCCCACACGCCAATAGAAGAATAGGGTACACATGCCAAAGAGTTTCCAGTAAAACTGTGCTTCCCCCCCCCCAAAAAAAATATAAATTAGATATAAGTACCTTTCTGTATGCAGAGCTGCGTCCCGTATCCGTGGGAGTGTCCAGTGAGTGCCCCTCCCCCCTCTGGTTAACAAATCATGCATGATTTCAAATGAAAAAACCCTCCCATGCCACCCCCCCCATATCTCCCCAATATGCGATATTGTCTCTCATAACTCTCGTGTATAAGGAAGACAAAAGACCCTCTTCTAAACCACTTTCCTCGACTGGTGGTGACAGGATATGGTTTGAGGCTTGAGAAAGCACATTTTTGGGCAAAAAAAAAAAACGGCCTGGTCACTTGCCGCGGCTGCATTGTCTCTATCTGTGCGCCCTTGGTGAATAAAATTAGAATACGTCTTCGGTGGAGTCCGCTCTTCATTTTTTACTTGTTTGTTAGGGACTAGAATGTATTTGCCACTTGCAGGTAGAAGATGGTGCTCCAATAATCAGCCACGGGCACAGTTCAAGATTAAATTTGGCAACAAAGTAAAACAAAGTGCGCAAAACCATGGAAAATAGTCCGCCAAACAAAAATGCCAGATAAAAACCCCACATAATGCATAAAAGAGACATCATCCCCTAAGTGACCGCCCCCGACAAACACGGATCTATCAGGAAGCTCCGCGCCGCCTAGGCGGGCAGTGTGTTCTGCCAGCAGAGCATTTACACCTGGAGAAAAATTGCGACCAAGATTGGTCTGAAGCCTTGATCGCCCCGGGGGCACGACCCACAAGACCATGCAGGGATGTTGGGTCATGGACGGGAGGGAGGAAATAAGGGAAAACGGAAATAGCACAATTTGGCAAATGCACCTATTTAGGGCATGTGCGTCAGATTTCAAGGGATTATAGACGTCCTGATAAATGCGGTTTGTCCCAAAGTTGAAAATAACCAGTGAGCGCTATCCACCCCTCACCCTCTCCATAGAAAGGCAAGCGGCCACCCACTACGGTCGCAGTGCGGTGAGAGACACTAGGGGCTCAGGTATAAGGGCTCGGCGGATCGCTTCCGTTCGATCGTTGTGCTCCACATTTAAACAGGGGACTTGTGCGCACGACGATCGGATTTTTGGTTTGGTTGCATCGGCGCCGGCTGCACGCGACACAAAATGGGGGGGGGGGGGGCGTGCCGACGGATTCGGACGACATGCGGAAATAACATTATTCGAATTGTTGTCGACATAAATCACGTACACCGGAAAGAAAGAGGTGAAACCCGACGACCTCAGGAGAGGAAGAAAGTAGAGGAGGAAGTGACACATGCGCAGTCGGCGTGCCCGAGCTACGTGAATCGCGCGGGCCTCCATCTTGTCGGACAGTCCGAAATCGGAGAGGTCGCGAAAGGAACCAGGTAAGTAAATGGCCCCTAAGGCCCACCGCACGTTGACGGGTGCCATAGAATCGGCCAGATCATGACCCCATTGCGGTTATGGTTATAGGACAACAGCTGTAAAGGTTATTCGGTATTTTTCCCCCAAAATCCCCGTGAGTTAGAATTGTGTTTGGGAAATTGGAAAAACTACACTGTCACTTTTACCCGTAGGAATAGTGAATGATTACGTCGCCATCTGATGTTTTTAGTGCAGATCTTTTGTGCTTTGGCGGAGCTTGCAGATACTTTATTCATTAAACCAGGGGGCTGGGAGGGAGGGGGGGTATGGGGGGGTGAGGGGTAGTGACTTGGTAGTTTTCTTGTGGGAGGTGTAGTGGGGGGGTTGGTAGTTATTTATTGTGCTCTGGATGTGGTATTTGTGAGGCTCTTCTCAGTTGTGAATGACACAAAAGAAGGCTTCGATCGAGGGAGGAATTCAGCTGTGGATAAGCATTTAAAAAAAGACGATCACGGGCGGATGACCTGCGCACAAGCCTTCCCGCCGCAGCATGTCGACCTCCGACAGACAACTGTTCGCTTTGAAAAACATTGCAGCGGGAACCATCGGCGTCACTAATGCACCTACTTATCGGAACCATATCTTGATGGGAAATGGAAAAAATATATTTAAAAGAAACTTTTTCCAGCTTTATTGTCGTTTACACCTCTGGTCGAATCGGTGTCTTTACACGTTTTCGTAAAGGATCTGAGCGCAGAATGCCCGGCGGTTAATCTCGACAGACTCCGCTTAAAGCGCCGCGCACAACATTGAATGAAAGGCGGCAATCAATTACGAGACAGCCATGGCGCGCCTCGAAGGGAGGTAGCAGAGCCCAAATGTTGATGTTTTACTGTACATAAGAGATAGAACTAATAGGCGGAACGCGCTGTATCGATTGACAGGCATGGTGTCCGCGTGACTGTCTAGAGCTGAGGGGTGCTAACATTGTATCAATCAGGGATCCTTTAGTATTCGTTACTACTGATATAATTGAGTGGATTTTCTTACTGGATACATTGTATCCAAATATGCTACAGGATGATTGGATGCACCCAACCCTTTAAGAGTACCCCTGTCTTATAATATAATAATATAATAATTCTTTCTTTATATGTAGCGCACACTAGATTAGACAGCGCGGCACAAACTCTTCAAATCGTCCTCCTGTCCCCAATGGGCTCACAATACTAACTCTCACCTACCAGTATGTTTTGGAGTGTGGAGGAGGGAAACGCGGAGACCCAGAAGGTAAACCCACCGGTTGCAGGAATTAAGGAGATGCAACATTAACCTCTTGTGTGTTGACCGGGACGGACTGACCTAGGTACTTCAATAGATCATGTGATCTACTATGGGGATCCTCGTATGTGCCCCCCACGAACTTCCCTGAACTAATTCTCTAATCTGTCATCTGCAAAGCCATTTTAGGAATTATTCACACGGAACATTGTGTAATAGATGACTTTTTTGGGTGTATGTCGCGACTTATGTAGAGTTCGGAATAGAAATCATGGATTAGTAACTAGGGGACCCTCACGTCCGGATCATGCCAGGCATTCAAGCGGTCTGTGCTCTCTGCAAGGAGTGGTTAGTCGAGGTGGCAATTAACAACCTTGGTTTAGGTTTAGCTAAGCAGGAGCTGTGATGTAATTTTCATAATCAGGGATAGGACTAGGGTGGAGGCGTGTCCTCCACTGCTGTACATCCTGTGCTCTCTGCAGCCAGTGTTTGTCTCTGGAGAGATGGGTAATTAGACCTTTGTTTATGGTGTTAGTAGCAGCGGACTGTGATGTATTGATTCATAATCAGGTGGATATACTGGGGACTGTGTCCTCACACGCTGAATCTGTGCTCTTGCAGCAGTGTTTTGTCTCTGAGAGATGGGTAATTAACCGGTTGTTTATGGTTAGTTAGAGACTGTGATGTATGATTCATAATCATGGATCTACTAGGGTGGTCCACCATCTGTGCTCCGTGCTCTATGGTTTGTCTCCTGCAAAGGGGTTATGTTCGAGAAGGGTATTATCCTTTGTTTATTGTAGAGCGATGAAATAGATATTCCAGGATTTATCAAGAGCTGGTGTGTGCATCCTACGCTGTGCTCTGGTACCTCTTCATCAGTGTTAACTTGTTCCCTGGAAAGATAGAGAACAGACCTTGGTGTGTCTTAGTAGCAGCAGGACTGGAATATTGGATTTTATATTCCAGGTATTGAGCTATCTCAATGTAAGTGGGACTATCCATACAGGAGTGTACTGTGTCATACTGTATTCAGCCGTCGGTTTTAAACATTTGCCCTGAGGAGGGGGATATCAATCTACTGTCCGTGTTTGCTAAGTGTAGATCTGCTATGAGGACGTAGCCAACGCGATGTCAACTGATTAGTCGATAGCTGTGAGAACTAGTGCAGCTAAGTCCATCAGTGCAGGACATGTTGAGAGATGTCAGAAGTATTATCTCATTCAGTCACAGCAGGACTGCTAACACTAAACATATACATAAGCACAGGTTGTCTTAACATCTCGCCGGAAAATGGCAAACAGTGGGGTGGCAGTGAGACAGCTCACAAGAGTGCTCTGGGTACACCTCAGTCATTGGAAGCTGCCAATCTAGATAATCTTATCTCACATTCTTGCGCTAAGAACATTACAAGATTAGTACCAGACGATCTGGCGATGCTCAACTGACATTAGCAGAATAAGCGGCTGCTGAGAAGCCAGTAGCACAGCGCAGGTGACGAAACGCCGTGTGCACATGTTACGTTTTATCGTCCTGGAGAAGATAACATCCAGATTTAAATCTTATTCACAGTCCTGCTGACTAATACAAACAAACCATAAGGTTATGATTACATCTCTGCCAGAGACATAACTAAAACCTGTGTCTGCGTGAGAACAGAGGCACAGCATGTGAGAAACCCCCCAGTCCTTGGAAGAAGCTACAATCCTAGCATTAAATCGTTATCACAGTCCTGTGGAATAAGAACATACATAAAGATATGATTACACATCTTGCAAGAGACAGTACTTAACACTGTCTGCAGAGACAAGAGCACAGCATAGAAGGGAGAAACGCCTCCAGTTCTCTTGGGGAAGCTAAAATCCTGGCATATAAATCTGTATTCACAGTCCTGCTGCTAATAAGAACATACATAAGATATGATATACAACATCTTGCCAGAGACAGTACTAACACGTCTGCAGAGAGCAGACACGCAGGTGAGCAGGAACGCCTCCAGTGCTCTGGATAGCTAAAGTCCTGGACATAAAGTCCGCTGTTCATAAACACATTGACAAGCCGGAGTACACATTCATAGGGACAATACTACCGGCAGCAGTCGAGTATGGTTACAGCTGTGACGGGTTCCCTTTAATAAGAAATGTAGTTCTCTCTTTAATCCTATATAAACAAAACAGATAACGAATATGAACGGTCCCAAGTAACGAATTTAGCCTTGCTGCATCCAGCCAGTGAGGGGTTAATGAGCATTGTGTGTGAGAGTAAATGTGAGGGGCCATGACGGAGAGTGGATTGTGATGCTATGTCGGTGATGGCCGCAGCCAGACACTCTCCCCGCACTCAACCTGTTGTGTATTGGCTGGAATGAATTCTTAGATTTGATTCATGATCTGGAAAGGTTCCCGCTGGGGATCGCAGTAACGTGAGATCTATCTGCCCATCATATTCCTGTCCAGCGAGGCCTGCGTTCACAGTTAACCCTTTCCAGAATGCAATATACAATACAGAAACTTCGTTGTTATAACTTAGTATTTCAACAATGGTCATCCAACAATGCGTACTTACCATATGGTCCAAAGAAATATCACCAGAGACGTTCTAAAAAAGCCAGCTTGACATGAGGAAACCATTGCTCAGGAACCTTCTCCAGTTGGGTATGTTCATCTGTAGAGAGATTGTATGGAGATGTAATGGCCATAGACCAAACTTGCGAGAGTCTAGGACCTAATGCCAAAGTGAGATGATATGGACTTCTGGACGCAGAGTTGGACCTTTTTGGTCCATTACCAATGGTCTACTCCACATGGTCCAAGACAAATAACCGAAACCAACATCTTACAAACCAGCTAGGAACATAGAGGTACAAATGCTCAGAACCTTCTCCAGTTGGGCGTGTTATATACATATCAAGAGACCATATGGTCCAATGTTTGAAGGTTGACGTGGTGCTTACGACCAAAGTGAAGATGTCTATGGACTTTAATGACCAATTTGGAGATGTATGGACCTTTGGACCGAGTTGGACCTCTTTGATCTATCCTACAGTGTTGTCTACTCCACATGGTCCAAGAACATAAACCAGAAACCAACATCTTACAAACCAGCAGGACCATCAGGTACAAATGCTCAGGAACCTTCTCCAGTTGGGCTTGTTCATCTACATAACGAGACCATATGGACCAATGTTGAGGATGACAATAGACCGTAGGGACCAACAGTTGAAGATGAATATGGACCTTACGGACCAGAGTTGGACCTCTGTGGTCCATCCTAACAATGGTACTACTCACAATGGTCCAAGAACATAACAGAAACCAACATTTTAAAACTAGCTAGGACATGAGGGACCAATTGCTGAAGTACCTCTCCATTGGGCTGTTCTCCACATGACAAAAACATGGGCCTGGTCGAAGGCATAGACCGTAGGGACCAACGTGAAGATGAATATGACCTTACAGGACCAGAGTTGGACCTGTGGTCCATCTAACAATGGCTACTCCAATGTCCAAAGAAATAAACCAGAAACCACATCTTAAAACTAGCTAGGACCACGATGGACAATTGCTGAAGAACCTTCCCAGTTGGGCATTTCATCCACATGACAAGACCATACGGCCAAGTTGGAGATGACTAGGACTAATACAAAGTTGGAGAGACTATGGACCTTATGGACATGTTGGACTTCTTTGGTTATATAATAGAAGTGGAAATAAGTGTCCCCTCCTTTTGACCATTGATTACCCCTTTTTGACACCCTTGAATGTCCATTACAATTGAAAGCTGATTTAATTTTACATTTAAAGTAGGGACTGTGATGATACTTTCTATGTTGTGTCTCAGAGTTGCCACTATTGGAAAACAATAAACAAAAAATGAGGGTTATTAAATCTAAGAGTGTCAGGGTTCACAATATAATAAATGCAGGTCCAACATCCTGGTCAAAACTTGGCAAATATACAAAACCAGGGAACTATTGCTCAGGCACTAGCTGAGTACTCACCAACTGATCACTAGGACCATCTCTTTAGACTTACATTATGCTATTGTTGTAGTGATAAATGGGTGTGGGGTGATTTGCGAATATGCTTAAGAGCTTGTTGTCAGGCCGCAGTATGCAATGTGGACCTATTGTGCCAACCAGAAGCGTAATGTTTAGGGGAGAGGTGGCTGCAGTTTGTCCAGACCCTGGGGATCAGGTGGTCCTGTGGAGGTGTTCTTTCCATACAAAGAGACAGGACCAATAATACATTACATTTAACAGTTTTGGATTGGGGCCCAGTGCCTCAGGTTACCCACCGTGCTAGACTTAAATTAGGGGTTTGGAATTTGAGAAGAGGAGGCTCTTAGGGGTCTTTTGCCTTCACCTTATAAGACCATTACTCTCACACCATGTGGAGATGAACATACCATAATGTAGAGGCGCACAGAGGGACTTTCATTTTTTTCAACAGCCCCACCCACCCACAGACAATTGTGGAGATCTCAGTCCTGTATCTGATCTTAATCCTCTCCACTGTCAGAGAGAGAGGAAAGTTGGTACGAGGTAAGGGCTTTTATGATCATTTTATACTTAAGAGAGAGTAGCATAAAACATGTCCAGCACTTCCTCTCTGAAAGAAGTGGTTATAATTGTCAGATACTTGTCTGATATCTTAGCAACGTGGGGGCTAAGAAGTAGAGAAAGTTTAAAATGCCCTGACTCTGTATAGGAGCCCTTACAGAATGGTATTCACTTAGGGTATGGATTTATCAGGGATTTGTCCCATGTAATATGTTGCAGTCATACAACCTACTGACAGGAGCAGATATGCTTTGGTTGACAAGGAACTATTGTTCAGGCACTGGCCCGAGCTTACATTGTACAACTTTGGAGGGTAGTGGTGATTAAAGCCTTTGAGTAATGTGCTCAGAAAAGTTGTCTGGCTTTAAGGTAACATAGATTGCAGGTTAGGGTACTCCAGATAATAGTAACAAAGCAAGTCAAACAGGAACCAAAACATTTGTCAAGCACTGGCTGAGCACAAACTGGGCAACATACTCGAGTTGTCAAACATTATGCATATTAGATGTTGGGTGTGGGTTTAGGGAGTAAAAAAAAAGGTAGGAGTCATTGGGACCCTCTTATTAGGGTATGGACTATGGGTATAGGGGACTGTTATTAGGTATCCCTCAGCTGCATCCCCAAAGTAGTCTCCAATAGTACTCATGACCTGCTTGATGAACAAAAATATGGGTTCAATTCTGAGGTCAGGATATATATAAGATGATAGAGGGTATAGGTTAGTTTTAGGCATCCCTGACCTGAGATACACTTTCAGAATCAGGAACTATTGCTCAGCCAATGGCTGAACACACTAAGGTAGACTTTTTTTTTTGGTTGTTTCAGAGCTTGGTGCCTGAGGCCATGGTAGGTAGTGTGGTCACATTGGGGCAGATTACTTACCCGGTCCATTCGTCGATCCAGCGTCGCGTTCTCTGCGGGGGATTCGGGTCGGCCGGGATTCACAAGGCAGTTCCTCCAACGTCTACCAGGTGGCGTTGCTGCTGCGCTGAAGTTCCCAGAGAACCCGCCGAAATGCACTCAAGTTCACCGCCTATTCCTAGTGAAGGTAAGTGCAACTTCCGCGACACTTTTTTTTTTTAAATGCGGCGTTTTTCCCAATCTGTGGGGTTTTTGTTCGGCCACGCCCCCCTGATTTCTGTTGCGTGCATGCGGCGCCGATGCGCCAAAATCCCGAGCCAATTCAGGGGAAATCGTCGCAAATCGGAATATTCGGGGTAACACGTCAGAAAAAGCGAATCGGGCCCTTAGTAAATGACCCCATTATGTTGTTCATTCCCTTCCCCCCTCTTCTTGGAAAGTAAGGGGCGGAATATAAAATCTACGCCCCAATGATGTGGATTATGGAAGAATGATAAAACTAGGACAGAATTTGTTAACCGTATAGGTCAAAAATGTTTCTACAATGGAGGGTGCCCTTAAATAACGACGGGTTGGCGACCATCTTCTTCTCGGAAGAATAGCAAATGTTTCCATCTGCGAATAGCGGACATCTCTGTCTTTCTACCCCAAAATCGAGTCTCCTGAAACCGAACGCCCCTAAGAGGTCTCAAGCTAGGTGCACAGTAACGACCTGATGAAGAGTATGATCCATGGGAAAGCGCCGCCTTTGTTCTCATGAAAAGGGGCGACGACACCCGATAGCCACCACTGGACGTGTGAATGGATAGGTGAGGCCCAGACCGTCTCTAAATATATCACCCACATCCATCTCAGCAGATCCTCCCCCCAGCCCGGACCCGGCTTGTTACGCTTCCCACATCAAAGCATGCGGATTCCTGTGGAACAGGTGATGGACACGATCTGATCGCCCTGCCGTGCCTCGCCCGCTAATTGTTTTGATCCAAGATCATCCGGGCATTCGATGGAGACTCTTAAGGAGCTATTCCTGGAGCCCTCATCATTATGAGATGTAAAGTTGGTTGCTGATGGATTATCTTGCACGAGGCTGAGTGTGGGAGTGCAGTTTTATAGATCTGTTCATCCTGAGTCTACCGGTGCATGGATAGGACGTTGTCTCTGATGTTATAGTGTACAACACATGGCACTTTATGTCTCTAGGATTTGAAGACTGCTGCTGAATTTAAAATTCACTGTATAATGCACCTATCTCAAATAATCTCGCCTAGCTGCTGATTGACCCCTCCATACATTTTAGGTGCTGCAGGAACTAATAATAGACACATTAGCTGCTGGCAGAAACTCATTAAACACCTCAGCTGCTGGAAGAACATCAAAATACAACATCTAGATACTGAAGAAATATGATAATACACCACCCTCAGCTGCTAGAACTCATAATACACACCTCAGCGCTGAAGAAAATCATAATACAACCCTCAGCTGCTGAGAACCTCATAATACACACCTCAGATATGCAGAACCTCAAGAATACACACCTAGCTGCTTCTGGAGACCATCATAATACACACCTTAGCTGCTGAAGACCTTAATACAAACAACTCAAAGCTGTGAGAACCTAATAATACACACTACAGCGCTGAAGAACATCACTAATACACACCTCAGCTGCCCTGCAGAACTCATAATACACTACCATACCTGTTGCAGAACATCATAATCCACACCTACCTCAAGCTGCTGGAGAACATCATAATACACACTCAGATATGCAAGACCTCACAATACACACCCTCAGCTGCTGAGTACTCATAATACTACACCTACAGCTTGCTGCAGGACCTCACAATACACACCTCAGCTGCTGCAGAGAATCATAATCCAACACCCTCACTGCTGCAGGACCTCATAATACACACCTCAGCTGTGAAGAAACATCAAAATACACAACCTCAGATACTGAAGAATATGATAATACACAGACTCAGCTGCTGAGAACATCACAATACACACCCTAGCTGCTGCAGGACCTCATAATACACACCTCAGCTGCTGTCGAACTCATAATACACACCTCAGCTGCTGGGAGAACCTCAAATACACATCTCAGCCGTGAGAACATCATAATACACACCTCACTGCTGCAGGAACCTCATAATACCACCTCAGCCGCTGCAGAACATCATAATACACATACCTCAGTGACTGCAGGACTCATAATACACACCTCATATCCTGGGAACCTCATAATACACACACTCAGATATGCAGAACATCACAATACACACCGCAGCTGCTGAAGAAATCATAATACACACCTGCAGCTGTGCAGGACATCATAATAGACACCAGATGCCTGAAAGAAATCACAATACACACCTTCAACTTGCAGGAACATCATAAAAACACCTACCTGCTGCAGGACCTAATAAACACATTTCATCCTGCGGAGAACATCATAATACACCCCCCCCCAAACACTCAGCTGCTACAGGGCCTCTAATACACCCTCAGCATGCTGCACAGTACAACATCATAATACACACCTCAGCGCCTTCTGCAGAACATCATAATACACACCTCAGATACTGAAGAACATCATGATACACACCTCAGCTGCTGCAGGACCTCATAATACACACCTTAGCTGCTGCAGAACATCATAATACACACCTTAGCTGCTGCAGGACCTCATAATACACCCCTCAGCTGCTGCAGGACCTCATAATTCACACCTCAGCTGCAGCAGAACATCATAATACACACCTCACCTGCTGCAGAACATCATAATACACACCTCAGCTGCTGGAGAACATCACAATACACACCTCAGCTGCTGGAGAACCTCACAATACACACCTCAGATCCTGAAGAACATCACAATACACACCTCAACTGTTGCAGAACATCACAATACACATCTCAGCTTGTGCAGGACCTCATCATTTACACCTCAGCTGATGCAGGACCTCATAATACACCCCTCAGCTGCTGCAGGACCTCATAATACACACCTCAGCTGCAGCAGAACATCATAATGCACACTTCAGCTGGTGCAGAACATCATAATACACACCTCAGCTGCTGGAGACCCTCACAATACACACCTCAGCTGCTGCAGAACATCATCATACAAATAATGTCAGTAGAGCCTCATAATACACATCTCAGCTGTGCAGAACCTCAAAATACAAACCTCAGCTGCTGCAGAACCTCATAATTTACCCTCCTTACTTTGTAATGTATGTGCCTGTAATAATTGAGCTACTATGTTTTTTTATCCTCCTGCAGAGCATTGTCCAAAACCTCCGCCTCTCTGGCCATGAATCAGACGCAGCACTGTAAGCAGCTGGACGGTCTGGTCTCCTCCCAGATGCAGCTCTGCCGAAGCAACCTGGAGCTGATGCAGACCATCATCCAAGCCGCCAAAGAGGTGAAGAAAACCTGCATCAAAGCCTTCTCAGACATGAGGTGGAACTGCTCCTCCATAGAGTTAGCACCAAACTTCAACCAGGATTTGGAAAGAGGTAACATGAAGATCGTATCACTTATTTCGTACCATTTATTCATGATTATCAAGAGATGCCCATATAGAAAGCAGCTCTCTCTCACCCCCTCTCACAGCAGGAAGTCCCAGCATGATCTCCATTTCCAGTCAGCAGAATCATATCGAGCCAACCATCCACATGTAACCAAACCCTTGTTTTTCCATGTAGGCGCAGTAACTCACTGAAAGCCACCTCCTTCCACACTCAGCAGGGTTTAGCATTTGTGTAAAGTCAGCAAATTCTTCTCTACTGACATGGTTTTGATTGACTGATGGTCCCTCTTTTATAGGGTTATTGGCGGCACACAGTAGGTGAACATTTCCATCTTGGTGGACTGTATTGCAATCTTGTTCTGTCCCTCAACTATAACTGCAGGGCCTGATGGGAGTAGTAGCTTTGGAACATCTAGAAATTCACAGGCTGTGGAGCACTGTCCATGTATAAGATAGTTGAGTAGACAAAAAAGTTCCCAAGTATCTTGGAGATACGGGTGTCGAGTGGAGGGCTTCTGTTGGCAGTATCGCCTAGATATAGGACAACTAAACCCATCAACCTCCATAAACACTTCACTTCCTGGATACCTGTCCAGTAGATACATGCTAGACCCAACACCATGACCATCAATCACTCTGTGGTATCATCGACCAGCTCCATGGACATGCTCAGCCAAAGCTCCATCCTACTACAGCCTCATATGGTTCCAACTTCTTAAAACTAGTGGTGGTCCTTCCGAGAGAATCGGAGGCGATTCAAGTAGATTCAAGTTTGTTCAGCTCAAACTTTTAACCACATTTTGGTTTCATCGTAGATGGCACCCATTCAGTGGGCAAGAGTTAGGATCATACTAGTCCACATAAAACTAGAGTGTACTCTAATCGGCAGAAATATAAGAAAAACTTAAGAATCCACCAATTTTATTTGATTTTTATATGTAAAGGGGCATCACTCTTGATAATCATGACTAAGGTACGAATAAAGTGATACGATCTTCATGTTACCATCTTTCGCAAATCCTGGTTGAAAGTTTGGTGCTAACCTCAATGAGGGAGCAGTTCCACACTCATTGAGAAGGTCTGCATGCAAGCTTTCTTCCACCTCTTGCGGCTTGGATGATGGTCTGCAATATGCTCCAGGTATGTCTTCGGCAAGATCTGCATCTGGAGGAGATCCAGACCCGTCCAGCTGTCTTCAGTGCTTGCGTCTGAATTTCATCGGCCAGTAGAGGCCTGAGGTTTTGGACAATGCACTCAGGAGGAAAAAAACATAGCCGCTCAATTATTACGGCACATACATTCAAAGTTAGGAGAGGTGTAAATTGAGGGTGGGTTCTGCCAGGTCAGCGTGAGGTTTGTATTTGGAGGTTGCTGACAGCTGAGATGCTGTATTATGGCTCTACTTACATTATTTGTTATGAGATGTTATGCGCAGTGGCAGCTGGGGTGTAATTGGTTTCACAGTGTGTGCATGGTCCTGCTGCAGCTGAGGTGTGTATCTATGAGGTCCTGGCAGCACTTTAGGGGTGTATTATTAGGTCCCGTCACAGCTAAGGTGGTGTATTATTATGTTCTGGCTGGGCAAGCGCTAAGGTGTGTATTATGAGGTCCTCTGCAAGCAGCTGAGGTGTGTATCTTGATGTTCTTCATATCTGATGTGTGTATTTGATGTTCCGCCAGCAGCGGAGGGTGTGTATTATGATGTCTGCATGCAGGCACTGAGGTGTGGGTATTATGATTTTCTGCTGTGCAGCACTGAAGGTGTGTATTATAGGTTCCTGTAGACAGCTGAAGGAGGTGGTGTGTTATTATGGATGTTCTCTAGCTTCACGCAGCTAGTTTGTATTAGAGGTCCTGCTGTCAGGCCGGCAGCTAGGGTGTTGTATATGAGGTTCCTGCAGCATCTGAGGTAGCTCATGAGGTCCCTGCAGCATCTGAGTGTTAATTATGAGTCCCTTCAGCCATCTGAAAGTGTGTTAATTTTAGGATCGTTTTTCCTGGCAACAGCTGATAGTTAATTAAATGGAGGTCCTGCATCGCTGAGCGCTCTGATCGTTGTATTTTGAGGCCTGCAAGCCATCTGAGGTTATATCATGATGTCCTGCAGCAGCTGAGAGTGTGTTTATGAATGAGGTCCTGCGCGATCAGGCAGCTACGGTGTGTCTTATAGATGTCTTGCACAGTTGATGCATTGTATATGATGTTCTGCAGCAGGTGTGGGTGTGTAATCTATGATGTTCCCTCCTGCTCAGCTTAGATGTGTATTATGAGGTCCTGCAGCAGCTGAGGTGGGGGTGGAATTATGAGGTCCCTTCAAGCAGCTAAGAAGTGTTATTATGATGTTCTGCCCAGCTAAGGGTGTGTATTTGAGGTCCTCTCTGGCAGCAGCTGAGGTGTGTATCCAATGGATGTTCTTTCATATCGAGAGATCTGAGGTGTGTATTATGATGTTCTGGTTCTGGGTTCTCTGCAAAGCTTAGGTGTGTTTATGATAGTCTTCTGGATTCTGCATCAGAAACTGTGTTGTGTATTAATGATGTTCTGCAGCAGCTGATACACTGTATTATGAGGTCCTGCTAGCAGCTGAATAGGTGTTATTATGATGTCCTGCAATCATCTGAGGTGTATATTCTGAGGTCCATGCAGCAGCTGCGGTGTGTCATATGAAGGTCCTGCAGCAGTAAGGTGTGATTATGATGTTGTGCAGCAGCTTAAGTTGGTATTATGAAGGTCCTGCTACAGGATCAGCTGAGGGTGTATTTTATGAGGTTCTGCAGCCGCTAAGGGTGTGTATATGAAAAAAAATTTGTTGTGCAGGCAGCTAAGGTTTTATTTTTGGTTCCTCTGCCGCAGCTGAGTTGTATCATGATTTTTCGTTCAGTAGATCTGAGGTGTGTATTATGAGTTTCTGCACCAGCTGAATGTGCATTATTATGTTCTGCTGCAGCTGATGTGTTTCATATGAGGTCCTGCAGCAGCTGGAAGGGGGTATTATTAAGGTCCTGCATCACTACGGGTGTGGTATTATGATGTTCCGCCGCAGCTAATAGTGTTTTAGTATGGTCCTGATCTAAGGTGTGTATTATGGAGGTCCTATCAAGGAGCATCTGAGGGTTTATCATGCATGATGTTCTTCTTTTCTTCAATAGTGTGTATCATGATGTTCTTCGTATCTTTAGGTGTGTATCATGATTTCTGGCGGCAGCTGAGGTGGGTGTATTATGATATTTCTTCTGCGCAGCTGATGGTTTGGTATTATATGTTCTGCAGCAGCTGATGAGTTGGTGTATTATGAGGTTCCTGTAAGCAGCTGAGCGTGTGTATTAATGATGTTCTGCCTGCCGCTTAGGTGTGTTCAGAGGGTTCCTGTAGCATCTGAGAGTGTGTAAATTATTATGTTCTTTTTCTGCAGCATCTGATGTGTATATCATGAGGTCCTGCAGCAAGCTGAGGTGTTGTATTATGAGGTCCTGGCAAGGCAGCTAATTAGTGTGTATTATATGTTCTGTCAGCTCTGAATGTGTATTATAAGGTCCTGCAGGCAGTGAGGTTGTTTTATTATGATGTTCTGCCCTGCACAGTTGGGGAGTTTGTATTATGAATTTCTGGCTCTCGCAAGAGCACAGAGCACGCCGGGTGAGGAAACGCCTCCAGTTCTCTTGGGGAAGCTAAAATCTGGCATATAAAAGCTGTATAGTACACGTCCTGCGCTACACAGAACATCATAAAGATATGAATTAACAGCATCTGCCAAGCATACTAGTACTTGAACCGAGGGGCAACGACCACAGAGTCAGAGGTGCGAGTAAACGCCCTCCAGTGCTCTGGGATAGCTACATCCTGGAATATAAAGTCCGGCTGTTTATAACACACATTGACAAAGTCCGGACGTACCATTTTCATATAGGGACAATACTGAGCCACTGGCACAGTCAGCTATTGGTCAAGCTGTCTGACGGGTTTCCTTTAGAATGAGGATGTGTTCCTCATCTTTAATCCTCATATAAACAAAAACAGATAACAATATGACGGTCCCAAGTAACGCTTTAGCCTCCCTTGTTGCATCCAGCCAGGTGAGGTTAATGTAGCCTTGTTTGTGAAGTATGCATGTAGCGGCCCATTGAACGGATGAGAAGTTGTGATTGGCATGCTGCAGGTGGTGGCCGCAGCCAAGTGCACTCTCTTCCCCCCCCGCACTCACACCTGTTGTGTATTGGCTGGAATGATTCTTAGTTGACTATTTCAATGATCTGGAAAGTTTCGCACCTCTGGGGATCGCCGTTAACGTGAGATCTCTATCTTCCCATCATATCCGGTCCGACGAGGCCTTCGTTCACAGTTCAAACCCTTTCCAGAATGCAAAATATACAATACAGAAACGTTTCTGTTAGTTACTTAGTATTCAAAGTACTGGCCATCCGTACACATGGTATCTAACACCAGTATGGTTCCAAAGAAATCGACCAGTACGTTACTACAAAAGCCAGCTAGCATAGGAACCTAATTGCTCAGAAACCTTCTCCAGTTGGGTATTTGTCATTTAGGAGAGATTGTATGGAACAGTACTATCGGACCATAGGACCCAACTTGTGAGATGTCTATGTACCTTACGGCCACAAGTTTGGAGATATTTGGACCTTTCTGGACAAGTTGTGACCTTTTTGGGTCCATCCTAATCGGTCTACTGTCCCATGGTTCCAATGAACATAAACCTGTAAACCAACATCTTACAAACCAGAATGGACATCAGGTTACCAAATGCTCAGAACCTTCTCCATTTTGGTGGCGTGTTCACTTACATATAGACCGAGCCTAGCTGGTCCAATGTTTGAGGTGCAGTGGTGCTTACGACCAAACTTGATGAGATTCTTGGACCTTTATGGGACCATTTGTAGATGAATTATGGACCTTTGGACCAGAGTTTGACCTCTTTGATCTACCTACAGTTGGTCTACTCTCCACATTGTCCAAGACATAAACCAGAAATCCAACATCTTACAAACCGCATAGGACACATCAGGTACTCAATGCTCAGACCTTCTCCAGTGGGGCTTGTTATCTACATACCACAGAGACCATATGGACGCAATGTTGAGGATGACAAATAGACCTTAGGGACCAACACGTTGAAGATGAAAAATATGGACCTTACGACCGAGTTGGACCTCTTGTGTCCATCCTACATGGTCTACTGCCCACATGGTCCAAGAACTAATCACAGAAACCAACATCTTTAAACTCGCTGATGGACACTGAGGGACCAATTGCTGAAGTACCCTTCCCTTGGCAAGTGTTCATTCCATCATGACAAAGAACCCATACGTGGGCCATGTTGGAGATACTATGGACCCTGTAGGACCAGTGGCTTAACTGGTAATATAGTAGTGGAACATATGTTGGACCCCCTCTTTGTGACCATTGATTACCTTAATGACACTCCGACATGTTCCATTAAGAACGTACCAGAAATCTTACTCTTTAAACTGCTAGGCATCGTACAATGGTAGTGAGAACTCGCAGTTGGATGATCACATATGCAAGGACTACTATGTGCGATTGGGATACATGACTTATTACCAGTCGGACCTCAGATAGGAACCAGTCATAACAAAAAGATGAGATATGATTAAATATAAGTGGATATTTGTCCTCCTTTCATGTACGCCTTTGACGACTAATTCCCATTAAATTGCAAAGCGATCTAACTTTCACAAGTTGGTGCCAGAAAGCTTTTGTTGTGTCCAATCCATGAATACGAAACCAATGAACTATGTGATTCTCAAGAGTGGTCAGGTTCACCATATGATATGGTCACTTCGAGTCCTAACTGATAACAACTGAAGCAGCCATCGAGCTACTGCTGCCTTCTTTAAGAGCTTACATTATGCTTTTGTTGTGATAAATTGTGGTGGGACGATTGATTTGCATGATAATGCTAAGATCTTTTGTCACAGGCCAGCATATGATGAATGTGGACCTATTAGGTGCGAACTCTAGAATCGTTTTTACAGGGGATTGTGGCTGTCGTATTTGTCCAGACCCTGGGCAAGCCCAGGGGTCTGTTGATGTGCCTATCTCTTCCCATACAAAGAGACACGCATGACCATAATACATACATTAACTTTGGAACTGTAAATTGGGTGGGCCGCAGTGCCATAGGTTTACACCACCTCGTGGCTAGCTTAAAGTTATGGAGGTTTTGGATATTGAGAATAACGGATGGATTCTTAGCGGTCTTTCTGCTTCACGCTTAAGACCATTCACCATTCTCACACTGTTGGGATGAACATACCATATGTAGAGAGCGCACAGAGGCACTTTCATATTTTCTTCAAACAGCCCTCACTTCCCAACCCCACAAGCACAATTGTGGCAGATCTCAGTCCCTGTTCTGATCTTATAGTCCTCTCCACTTCAGAGAGGAAATTGGTTAACGAGTAAGGGCTTTTTTATAGACCATTTTTTTACTTGTCAAGAAGATTAGCATAATAACTGTCGCCTTCCTCTTCTGAAAGAGCTTCTGGATTTATAATTCGGTCAGATACTTTGTCTCTATTCTCTATGCATCCGTACAGGGGGCTAGAAAGAAAAGTGTTAAAGTGCCCCTGACTCGTATAGTAGCCCCTCAGCATTGGGCTTTCACTTAGGGTATGGTATTTTATCAGGGGAATTTCCTCATGTAATATGTTTGCAGTGTCTAATATCACCTACTGACATGAGCAGATATGCTTGGTTGATCCAGGAACTATTGTTCAGGCACTGGCCCAGCTTCCATTGTGTGACCCACTTTAGGCAGAGGTCTATGTAGTGCATAAAGCTCTTGTGATAATGTGCTCCGAAAAAGTGTCGGTCTTTAAATACTGATGGCAGGTTAGCAGGTACGCCATAATGTATAACAAAGCAAGGTCCAACAGGAACCAAAACCTATTGCTCAACGCACTGGCTGAGCACACCTGGGCAACAATACTCGACGTTGTCTGTGAAACCTGTTGCACATTAGATGGTGTGCTGTTGGTTAGGGATGTAAAAAAAAAGGTAGGATTCATTGGACCCCTTATTAGGGGGTAGGACTCATGGCTTAGAAGGACTTAGGATTATTAGGTATTCCTCAGCTGCATCCCCAAGTAGTCTCCAATGTACTCACTGACGTGCTTGAGAACAAAAGCATGGGTCCTCCAATTCTGCGGTCAGGATAATATATCATGAGTAGAGGGTTGGTTCAGTTTTCTATGAAAACGCCCTGCCTATATCACCTTCTTAGATCATCAGAACCTATTGCTCAGAGCAATGGCTTGAACCCTAAGTAGACTTTTTTGTTGTTTCACAGAGCTTGGTGCCCTGAGGGCCATGGTACGTAGTGGTCACATGTGGGGCAGATATTAGCTGTACCCGGTCCATTCGCGAGTGGCCAGCGTCGTGTTCCTGCGTGGATCGGAGTCTGCCGGGTTCACTAAGGCATGTTCCTCCATACGTCTACAGGTTGGCCTGCTGTGCGCTGAAGTTCCCAGTCCACCCGCCGAATCACTCAAGTTCACCGTCCTATTCCTAGTGAGTAATGCAACTTCCGCGACACTTTTTTTTTTTTAAATGCGGCGGGTTTTTTTGTTCCCAATCTGTGGGTTTTTTGTTCGGCCACCGCCCCTTGATTTCGTGTGCGTGCAGTGCCGGTCGCCGATGCCGCCAAAATCCCGATCCATTCAGGGGAAGCAGTGTCGCAATACGGAAATATTTCGGGTAACACGTCAGAAAAAGCGATCGGGCCCTTAGTAATAGTGACCCTCCCCAATTATGGTTGTCACTTCCTTCCCCCGTCTCTTACTGAAGAAGGGGCGGAATGATAAAATCATCGCCCCAACCATGATGTGATTATGGAAGAAGATAAAACCTAGACAGATAGTTTGTTAACCGTATAGGTCAAAATCTTTCCTACAAACTGGGATTTTTGCCCTTAAATAACGACGTGTTTGGCACCATGCTCTTCTCTCTCGAGAATATCACAATGTTTCCATCGCGAAATGAGCGCATCTGCTGGCTAATCTTCTTACCAACATCGAGTCTCCTGAAACCGAACGCCCTAAGAGGCTCACAGCTAGGTGCACATACGAACCTGATGAAGGGTATGAAATCCATGGGAAGCGCCATGCCTTGTGTTCTCATGAAGGCGCGACGTAACCCGATAGCCACCAACTTGACAGTGTGGAATGGATAGGTGATGCCCAGACCGTCTAAATATATCACCCAACCATCACTCAAGTCAGATCCTCCACCACAGCCCGGACCCGGCTTGTTAACGCTTCCACACATCAAAGCTGAGGATTCCTGTGGGAACAGGTTGATGACACTGGTCTGAATCGCTGCCGTGCCTCGCCCTCTAGAATGTTGTTTGATCCAAGATCATCCGGGCATGTCGCATGTGATACTTTCGTTAAGATAGCTATTCCTGGAGCCCTCATCATTTGAGATAGTAAAGTTGGTTTGCTGAGGATTATCCTATGCACTAGGCGAGTGTGGGAGTGCGTTTTTATAGCTCTGTTCATCCTGAGCTATCCGTGTGCAATGATTGAGGACGTTGTCCTCTGATGGTCTGGTGGTACAACACATGCCTTTATGTCTCTAGACTTGTAAGACGACTGCTGAATTAAATACCTTCACTGTATATGCACATCATCTCATAATACTCCCGCCTCCGCTGCTGTTCGTCCTCCTCCTCATACATTTTAGTGCGGTCAGGAACTAATAATAGACACATTAGCTTGCTGCAGAAACCATTCAAAACACCACCTCAGCTGCGGCAGCAACAGCAAAATAACATCACCTCAGATACTGAAGAAATTGAAATACACATCAGCCTCTGATGCTACACTTAACCTCAGACAGCCCTGCTGGTAGAACCTCCATAATACCAACCCTTCAGCTGCTGAGAACCTCATAATACACACCTCCAGAATGCAGAACGCCACAATACACGACCTCAGTCTGCTGAAACCCATCATAATACCCCCAGCTGCGGCAGGAACTCATCATAACACCTCAGTGCTGAGAGAACATCACACTATCCAACCTGAACCCTAACAACTGCTTGCAGAACATCATACACACCTACCTGCACATGTATACACACCTCAGCGCAGGAGCTCTACTACAACTATTACAACCCTCACATCACACCTGCTGTGAGTACGTCATACAGGACGCTCATGCACGACCATGAAGAACATCAGCATCACACACCGTGCTGCGAACATCATAATGACCCACCTCACCTGTGCAGACCTCATAATCACATCCTCAGCCTCAGAACAGCATCAAAATACACCAACAGATCTGAATATGCTAAAAGCTGCAGACCTGCTGAATACATCACCAATCAGCGACTGCGCCTCAGCTTCCCTCGCTGCAGGACCTCATAAATACACACCCTCAGCTGCTGAAGGTAGCTCATAATAACACACCTCACGCTGCGGAACCTCATAATACACACCTCAGCGCTGCAGACATAGCATATAACAAACACCTCACTCTGCAGAACTCATCATACCACCTCAGACCGTTACAGGAATCATCACTAATAACACACTCCAGCTCTCGCAGACCTCATAATACACCCTCATTTCTAGCTGCAATGTACAGGACCTCAATATAGATACATCACTCACACCTCGCAGCTGAGAACATCATATACACACACAGCTTCTGCAGGATCCTCATAATCGCACACCTCAACTGTATTCAGAACATCATAATAACACACCTCCCCTGCTGACAGGACCTCATAATACACATTCAGTCTGCTGCAGAAATCATAATACACACCTTAGCTGCTGCAGGACCTCATAATCACACACCTCATCTGCTCGGACATCATGATATACACACTCAGATGCTGCAGAACATCATAATACACACCTCAGCTGCTACAGGACCTCTAACACACCTAGCTGCGCAGAACATCATAATACACACCTCAGCTGCTACATGACCTCATAATACACAACTCTCCAGCTGCTGCAAACATCATAATACACACCTCAGCTGCCTGCAGAAATATCATAATACACACCTCAGCTGCTGCAGAACCTCATGATACACACTATCTGCAGACCTCATCATGATAGAACATCATGAATACCAAACCCACTGCTGCAGGACCTCATATACAACACCTTAGCTGCTGCGGAACTCATAATACACACCTTACTGACTGCAGGACCTTCATAATACACCCCTCAGCTGCTGCAGGACCTCATAAATACACATCAGCTGCAGCAGAACATCATAATGCACACTTCAGCTGGTGCAGAACATCATAATACACACCTCAGATCTACGAACGAAAACATCATGATACACCCCTCAGCTGCGCAATGACCATATAAAACCTTAGCTGCCGGCACAACAATTTTCAAATACACACCTTAGCGTGCTGCAGAACCTCTAAAATACACCCTCAGCTGACTGCAGGACCTCATAAACACACTAGCTGCGCACAACATCATCTACACACCTTCACTGCTGCAGGACCTCATAATACACACCCAGCTGCTGCAGGACCTCAGTATACACCTCAGATGATGCAGGACTCATAATACACACCTTCAGCTGCTAGCAGGACCTCATATACAGATCCAGCTGCTGCAGAACATCATTAATAACACACGTTCTATGCAGAATTCTCAGAACTATCATAAACACACCTAAGCTTAGAACCCATGACCAGAACATCATAATACACACCTAGCTCTGATATGAAAGAAACATCCATGGATCCACACCTCAGCGCTGCAGGAACCTCAATACACACCCTTAGCTGGCAGAACATCATAACTCACTCCTTAGCTGCTGAGGACCCCTCATAATTCCACCCCCCTCAGCTGCTGCAGGACCTCATAATACACATCTCAGCTGGCGGCAGAACACCTCATAGATTACACACCCACACCTGCTGCAGAACATCATATATCAAGCATCAACTGTGCAGAATCTCATAATACACCACCGTAGCGCTGATCGAGGACCTCATAAGACACACCTCATCTGCTGCAGGACTCATGATATAACCTCAGATGCCTGCAGGCCTCATAAACGATAGCAGCGCTCAGCTGACTGCAGGACCCCATGAATACACATCTAGCTGTTGCGGAAAACATCCAAAATTACACACTTTAGATGCTGAAGGACCTCATAATTACACACTCAGACTGCTGCAGGCCTCATGAGCTAACCCTCAGATGCCTGCAGGACTCATATACAACACCCTAGCTGCCCTGACAGCAGGACCTCTAATACAAACCTAGCTGCTGAGCTAGAACATCATATAACCACCACCTCCTTCAGCTGCTCAGGAACCTCATAAACACACCTCATCGCTGCGGCAGAAAATCATAATACCACACCTCAGGCTGCTGCAGACATCATAAATACACACCCTCCGCTGCTGCAACATCAAATACACACCTCAGAATATGAAGAACATCAAGATACACACCTCAGCTGCTTGCAGAGGACCTCATAATACACACCTTAGCGTGCCGCCAGAACATATAATAACCCCTTAGCTGTCTGGGACCTATAATACACCCCTAAAGCTGCTGCCAGGACCTCATAATACACACCTCAGCTGCAGGCAGGACATCATAATGCACACTTAAGCTGGTGGCAGTAACATCTAATTACACACCTCAGCTGCCTGCAGAACATGCATGCATACAAATAATGTACAGTAGAGTCCTCATAATACCCATCTCAGCTGTGCAAACCTTCCAAAATACAAACTCGCTGACCTTGCAGAACCTCATAATTTACCCTCTTACTTTGAATGTATGTGCCTGTAATAATTGAGCGCTATGTTTTTTAATCCTCCTGAAGAGCATTGTCCAAAACCTCGCGCCTCTCTGGCCATGTGAATACAGACGGCAGCACTTAAGCTCAGCTGGACGGTCTGGTCTCCTCCATATGCAGTCTTGCCGAAGAGCAACCTGGAGCAACTGCAGACCATCACCAAGCCGCCAAGAGAGGTGAAAAAAACTTGCATGCAAGAGCCTTCTCGACCATGAGGTGGAACTGCTCCCCCATGAGTAGCCACCAAACTTCAACCAGATTTGGAAAGAGGTTGTAACATGAAGATCGTATCACTTTATTCGTACCATTTAGTCATGATTAGCAAGAGGATGCCCATATAGAAAGCAGCTCTCTCTCACCCCCTCTCACAGCAGGAAGTCCCAGCATGATCTCCATTTCCAGTCAGCAGAATCATATTGAGCCCAACCATCCACATGTAACCAAACCCTTGTTTTTCCATGTAGGCCCAGTAACTCCCTGCAACCACCTCCTTCCACACTCAGCAGGGTTTAGCATTTGTGTAAAAGTCAGCAAATTCTTCTCTACTGACATGTTTTGATTTGACTTGGTCCCTTTTATAGGGTGGTTTGGCAGCACACAGTAGGGAAAACATTTCCATCTTGTGGAATTGTTGCAATCTTGTTCTGTCCCTCAACTATAATGCAGGGATGACGGGCTGATCTGACTGGGCTGATGGGAGTATAGCTTTGGACATCTAGAAATTCACAGGCTGTGGAGCACTGTCCATGTATAAGATAGTGAGTAAGACAAAAAAGTTCCCAAGTATCTTGGATACGGGGTGTCGAGTGGAGGGCTTCTGTTGGCAGAGTATCGCCTAGATATAGAAGGACAACTAAAGACCACCCCTCCATAAACACTTCATCTTCCTGGATACCTGTCCAGTAGAATACATGCTAGACCCAACACCATGACCATCAATCACTCTGTGGTATCATCGACCAGCTCCATGACATGCTCAGCCAAACTCCATCCTACTACAGCCTCATATGGTTCCAACTTCTTAAAACTAGTGGTGGTCCTTCCGAGAGAATCGGAGGCGATTCAAGTAGATTCAAGTTTGTTTCAGCTCAAACTTTGTTTAAACCACATTTTGGTTGCATCGTAGATGGCACCCTTCAGTGGGCAAGAGTTAGTATCATACTCTCCACATAAAACTAGAGTGTACTCTAATCGGCAGAAATATAAGAAAAACTTAAGAATCCACCAATTTTATTTGATTTTTATATGTAAACTGTGCAGCCCTTTCTCCAATGAGCTGCATTGTTCAGGAGATGGGAAGCTCTTGAGATGCCTTCAGACTTATGAGTCAACTTTTCAAAGAATAATACTCATATACCGTAAGTTTTGGGGAACCTTAGAGAAGTCATTATGAAGCGGAGACAAGTGTAATAAGTTTCATCGTAGATGGCACCCATTCAGTGGGCAGAGTTGGGATCATACTAGTCCACATAAAACTAGAGTGTACTCTAATCGATAGAAATATAAGAAAAACTTAGAATCCACCAATTTTATTTGATTGTTATATGTAAATTGTGCAGCTCTTTCTCCATTGGCCATCTTGTTCAGGAAATGGGAAGCTCTTGAGATGCCTTCAGACTTATGAGTCAACTTTTCTAATATTCGGTCCAGGAGTGTAATTGTTCCTAAGCTCAGGGCGGCGCTGTGAGGGAATCCAAACTCACACCGCACCAATCTTTAAGTCCATGCGTGCCACCCACATACATGTCATCTAGAAAGACTGATTCTCTCCTAGTCCCTTGCGACTTCCGCCTCCGAAAAAACTATCCTGTTAGGGGGTCATTTGATTGAGGATTCTTGTCCAGAAGTTTTACAGTTGCTGGGCCGACCACCATCAGAGCATTACGAATCTACACCGCTGCAGCATGTCACACTGATCTCTACTACACACGCTACAAGCTCAGGGTCACGCCTACAGGCTATTTAATACATATCTGTAGATGATACACAGATAGATAGAAAGGAAACTATAGGTATTATACTTGTACATAGGGGGGCCAGTATTAAGTAGTTAAATTCCTGTACATAGGGGGTAGTATTTATAAGGAATTATATTCTGACATTAGGGGGCCAGTATTATAGTAGTTATATTCTGTACATAGGGGCAGATTATAGTAGTTATATTCTGTACATAGGGGGCAGGATTATAGGTAGTATATTCTGTTCACTAGGGGGGGCAAGTATATAGTAGTTATCATGTCTGACATAGGGGCATTATTATAGTTAGTTATTTCTTGACTGGTACATAGGGGGCCGTTGTATGTAGTTATATTTTGACATAGGAGGCAAGTATGATAGTAGTTATATTCAGTGTACATAGGGAGCATGTTTATCAGCTATTATTATCATTCAGTTAATTCTTGTACATAGGGAGCAGTATGGATTAGAGTAGTCTAATCTCGTGTACATAGGGGGCATGTATTAATGAGTAGCTAGTTTCTTGTGAGGAGCATGGAGGAGCAGAGAGTCAGTAGTAAGTAGTATATTCCTTGTCACAAGGGGGGTAGTTGGGTGCTATGTATTAGTTTATAGTAGTTAGTATTATATTCTGTGTAAATAGGGGGTTGTAGTATGTTTTTGTTGATAGTAGTTATATTCTGTATGTACATGAGGGGGACCAGGTATTATAGTGGCGTTATATTCTCATGTACATTAGGGATGGGCAGTATATAGTGTTATGTATTCTTGGTATAGGGGGCAAGATTAGTGGTATGAATAACTAAATCTGTAATAGGAGCAGTGATTCTAGTAGTTATATCTTGATACATAGAGGGGGCAGTATATAGTAGTATACTTCGGTACAAGGGGCAGACTAGTTTATAGTAGGTATCTATATGTACATAGGGGCGGGGGCTGATCTATAATGAAGTTTTATATTACTGCACATAGGGGCGATGTAGTATTAAGTAGGTTATATTTTGTACATAGGGGACGTTGTTAGTTATGTATAGGGTATTATAGTAGTGATATTCTTGTACATAGGGGGGATAGTATTATAGTAGTTTAGTCTCTCTGTACATAGGGGTCAGTAAGTATTATAGTAGTTATATTTCTTGTACATAGGGGGCAGTAGATTAGTAGTATATTCTTCTGTACTAGGGGGCAGTATTGCTTGAGTTATATTATGTACATATGGGTGAGCATGTCATTATCAGTAGTTAATTTTCTGTGGTACAAGGGAGCTCAGGGGGCAAGTACTTTATAGAGTTATATCTGTTGTAGATGGGGCTGAGTATTATAGTAGATTATTCTGTGGATAGGGCGTAGGCCGCAGCGAGTGGTGGCAGTATTTAGTAGTAGGGATGATAGTAGTAATATCTCTGGTCACTGGGCAGTTAGTGTAGTTAGTAGTTATTCAGCTGTACATAGGGTAGCAGGTATTATAGTTGTATATCTTGTACATCGGGTGGCGTGAGCAGTTATTATAGTAGTTATATTCTTGTCTACATAGGGGAGCTTTTAGAGTATACTTGTAGGAGTAGTTGGGCAGTATCTATAGTGCAGTATTATTAATTATTAGGGGGTGCGTCCCAGTTAAGTAGTGTATGTCTGTGTACATAGGGGGGGCAAGGGTATGGTTTTAAAGTAGGTGTATCTGTACCATAGGGGTGGCGTATTATAGTAGTTATATCTTGCTACCCTAGAGGGCTGGTATATTAGTAGTTGTCTATCTGTGTTACATAGGGGCCAGATCTTACAGTTAGGTTATATTCTTGTACAGTAGGGGGCAGTATTATGACATGTTTATTTCTTGGACATTAGGTGGGGTGGTAGTATTAATGTGAAGTATCTGGTTTGTACATAGGGGCGCAGGTATTATAGTGTAGTTATTGCTTGTACATGGTGGGCGCAGTTTAGTTATTAGTTAGATTCTTTCAGATGAGGGAGCAGTATTGATAGTTGTTAATTCTTTTTAAACATAGGGAGGCAAGTATTGGAGTATTATAGTAGTTATATCCTTGTACATAGTGGCAGTTAGAGTTAGTATACTGTAATAGGGCTAGGGGGTGGCTAGACTATGTACATCGGCAGTTTAGTAGATTGATGTACATGGGGGCAGTTATTAGTGAGTAGTGCGTATGTATTATGTACATAGAGGGAGTTATTATAATAGGTATTATTCTTGTAGGGCGATTAGCGTATGTAGTCGTCATGGCAGTATTATAGTTAGTGTAGTCTTGGAGCGCAGTATTTGGGGGCGAGTAGATTAAGTAGGTTATAATTCGTTTACATAGGGGGCAGTAGATTTATTCTAATAGCTGTATTATGGTATATTCTTTACATGGGGGAGTGATTCTAATAGTTATTATCTGTGACATAGGGGGCAGTAAATTATAGTGTTTATATGTTCTTGTACAGGAGGGGGCAGTATGTGGATGCGTAGTTGTGGCGTATCTGTTCCACATACGGGAGATATCCTGGGACGTTATAATTGTGGGGAGGGATGGTGGTTTGTCCAGTATATAGGTACTAACAGTTGAGTTATTACTGTGTATGGAGGCAAGTTGCTAAGTATTTATGCTTGATAGTGGGCGTATTATACTTGGATTATTAGTGATCGTGGGCCAGTATTTGTATTATGTCTAACCATCGTGAAAATTAATGCATAAAAATACAAGTAGTGGGGTAAGCAGATAACACGTCAGAGTATCTACACCAAGAGTGAGGGAGGATGACTGGTTGTAAGGCGAGGGCTGTTGTGCAGTGGGGTGCTGAGGGTGGGGCTGTGTGTGGGAAAGATCCCCGTTGACAACTTGGAGGGGGTGGGATGTTAATCTAGGACATGCAGGGTATCTTACATGTGTCGTATCGGATTTTTATTAACTACAGCATCCCTGAGTTCTTTACATTGTGACATGTGCCCATGCAAGACAGATGCGTATATTCTCATGTCTTCAACATATGTAATTGTGGTTAGATCACATTGTTCTACATGGTTTAGTGCTGGATAATCTATTTGTATGTTACTGAGTTGTTACCTGGCAGGTCGGACAGCGCCACAGGTAATGTTGATGGGGTCCTTGCTAAGTGTTATGACAATAACTAAATGGGTTATAGAGTGAGATCGCTGACACTAGAACATCAGTAGACCAAAATAACATAATACAACGGTGGATTTGATATTTTTAATTATTTTTTACATGTTATTGTTAAGTGTGTTCTATGATGTGGTTCATTTAATTCAAGGGAAGTTTTTCAATTTTTGTTTTTTGATTAACGTGATTCATTTATGTACAATTGTTTTCTTCTGTTTTAGCATTTTTCTCTTTTATTTCAAGGTTTTTTTGTATCTCTATGTAATTCATGGTGCTGGTAGATAAAAAAAAAACCAAAACAACACAATAGGCAACAGAAAGCATTCACACCTCCCTTGAAAACAAAAAAGCAAAAAAACAAATAATGAACAATGATTGATATCCACTCCGTCTATTATATCTTTTCTCTCTGATTTGACCTTTCCCCTTTTACCCCCACTATCATCCTCTCATCACCAGTTCACTTTTCCGCACCCCCATTAAAGGGGCAGCGCTGGTTTGTGTGCGCTCTATACACAAGGCGACATGCACCCAGGTCTTTGACGCCATCGATGTCCTACAACAGCCCGGTGACCTGTCCCCTCCCACGTTGTTACTACTATCATCCTTTATGAGTCATGCCTACCCTCACATTCATCCAGCTGGAAGGGAAGCTATTAAAAAAAAATTATATGAAATACAGATCATCACAACAATACAGGTGACAGATGTTTTTGAAACTTTTGAAATTTCTTTTATCATTTTTTCCTTTTTAATTTTTTTACGACCTGACAAAATTTTATATAATTCTTTTTTTTTTTTTTTTTAACTCTCCTCATTTGCATTTACCTTTTTAAAAATTTTTTAAATACTTATTAGTCACATATCAAAAAAAGTACAAACAGTATAAAATTCAAAAACAATGGAATTTTTTTACAACGAGTATGGTTAATACAGGCAGTCCCTGGGTTACGTAAAAGATAGGGTCCGTAGGTTTGTTCTTAGTGAATTTGATGATGTAAGTTCGAAATGTACTATTTTATAATTGTAGGTCCAGACATAAATTTTTTTTAGTTTGCTCCAGTGACAGATCTGGACAAGAGTTTCAAAATTTTTGGGCTGTGTGGATACAGGATTATGAATAAAGCTTCATTACAGACTCCTTACAGCTGATCATTGCAGTCTCTGGGACTATGAACATCCAGAGAGCTTCACAAGAGGTCACAAGTGGCAGAGGGGTCGTCTGTAATAGGGGCGTCTTGTGAGTCGGTGTGTCCTTATAGTAGGGACCGTCTGTACTAAAATAACATAACAATGATCCAAAATTTACAAAATAAAGCCTATTAAGTCTTACTATCCAATGCCCGCCTGACCCCCGGCCGCACCCCCACCTCCTCACGAAACAGATTTATATAGAGATGAACGCAGCCGACGGACCATATATTCTTTTGGTTTGCTTCGATTTTTAATGCGAGGGAAATAGAACAATGACAAACAAAATATTAAAATGAAACGTCTTACTACTGTTCCGAATATTTTTATTCACTTCTTTATTCCTATTTATCTCTGTTCTCCATTTGGATCTTCATGTTTGCTTTACCAGATTTGATTTTTTTTTTTTAATGTTTTTTATTTTAGGTGTTGGAAACCTGTTCATACTATTCTATTACATTGTTATGTCTGTTTTTACTTCCGTGATTGGTTACTTTTTATGAAGCTTCCAACTTTTTTGCTACGTCAGGATTCATATTAACTTTGGCTAATTAAAACTCCCTTGAGTAAAATTTTGGGAGAGAACCATAAAGGTGTACAACGACACAGACACGAACAACTGTCACCTGCATCACTCAGGTAAAACCTCTATTTAGGCTTTGCTTTATTTTGGATCCTCATTTTGTATTATATACTGTAGACAAGCGGCGGTCCCCTACTTAAAGAAGCCCAACCTTACAGACCCCCTATTAAAAAACGGACCACTCGATGCCCACTGTGACCGTTGGTGACCTCTCTGGATGTTACTATAGTCCCAGGCTGCAATAATAATCGCTGTAAGGTGTCTGTAGAAGCTTTATTGGATAATCCTTGGTCCAATTAAAGCCAAAAATTTTGAAACTCCAATTGTCACTGGGCAAAAAAATTTTTTGTGGATCTACAATGAGAAAATATATAGGTTCGACTACATACGAATCAACTTAAAAAACCTATGGACCTATCTTGTACGTACCCGGGTATGCATTTATGTATATCAATTTTAAATATATTTTAAAGTTGGGGGTTTTAACCATCCCTAATCTATACAACTCCTCCCGAAATGTAATCCGGTCACTGACTCCTAATTGATCCTAAGTTTCTGCCTCTTTCTTCTCTTTTCTATCTATTTTTGTGTCTTCCCATCTGTCTTTCCATCTCCCACTCGCGCTCAGTCCGTCAATCACTATTTTTTTCAATTGTCCCCTCCTGTCGTCCCCTTTACACACAGTGAACAATCATTCCAGAAAAAAATTCTAAAACATTGCAAAACCCAGTTCATTTTTTCCAATTTTTTTTTTAATCATGGCCTTGAACAAGGTGTCTTTGTATATTACTATGATGATATGTGTGCCTGTGACCCTAAATCTGTGTCGTGTTGGCAGTTTTGGAAAATAACTTTTTGAATTTTTAAAAAGTACAAAAAATTAAAAAAATTGGGTTTAAAAAAATTATTTTAAAAAATTTTCAGTTTGTAATTTGTGTAAAATGTATTTGAAATTAGAAATATAAGTACTGATTGTTTTACAAGTACCAACTGCTCGAAAAAAACTTCCCCCCGATCAGCTTTAAGCTGTCACGTTCTGTCTCCGCCGCTGTATTCCTAGACATCACTGGTCATGACTGATGGGAGGGTTTGGCTTGTGTGTTAACAGAGTATGTCAGCCGACCTTACCTCTCATTCTGATGACGCAGCCCTGTGTTCCCATTCAGAAATCACTTGACTTGTTGTACTGAAACCCAATGGGGGGCAGTCGTTCCCCTGGGGCGTACATGCTTAATGACCCTTAGTCCCCAGTATGATGGATTTCAATAAATTTCTATATATACCTAACTTATGTTACACTTGTCACTCCCGTCCACAATGAAGTTCTCTAAGGTTCACCCAAAACTTGTAGGAGTATTACCCTTAGAAAAGTTGACTATAAGTCTGAAGGTATCTCCAAAAGCTTCCCATCTCCTGAACAAGACGCCTCAATGGAGAAAGAGCGCACAATTTGGTGGATTGTAAGTTTTTGCTATATTTCCTATATAGAGTACACTCTAGTATTATGTGGACTAGTAGATCATACACACTGAATGAGTAGTATCACAATGAAACTTATTACACTTGTCCCGCGTCATAATGAGTTCTCTAAGGTTCCCAAAACTGGTAGGAGTATTGCCCTTAGAAAGTTGGACTCATAGTCTGAGGCATCTCAAGAGCTTCCCATGCCTGCACAAGGGCTTGGCAAGGGTGCCCAATTTACATATAAAATCAAATAAAATTGGTGGATTTAAGTTTTTTATTATTTCTGTCGATTAGAGTACATTATGTGGACTAGTATGATCCCACTCTGCCCACTGAATGGTAGTATCTACAATGAAACTATTACACTTGTCCCGCGTCATAATGATTCTCTAGGTTCTCCAAAACTTGTAGGAGTATTGCCCTTAGAAAAAGTTGACTCATAAGTTTGAAGGCATCCTCCCCAAGAGTTCCCACTTCAGATGAACAATGCCACGCATCATTGGAGAAAAGGGCTGCTCAATTAAACCAATATAGAAAGCAGCTCTCTCTCACCCCCTTCACAGCAGGAAGTCCCAGCATGATCTCCATTTCCAGTCAGCAGAATCATATTGAGCCAACCATCCACATGTAACCAAACCCTTGTTTTTCCATGTAGGCCCAGTAACTCCCTGCAAGCCACCTCCTTCCACACTCAGCAGGGTTTAGCATTTGTGTATGTAAAAGTCAGCAAATTCTTCTCTACTGCATGGTTTTGATTGATGATGGTCCCTCTTTATAGGGTGTTTGGCAGCACACAGTAGGTGACATCACATCTTGGTGATGATTGTGGAATGTTATTGCAAATCTTGTTCTGTCCCTCAACTATAACTGCAGGGACCTGATCTGATGGGAAGTAGTTAGCTTTGGAACATCTAGAAATTCACAGGTGTGGAGCACTGTCCATGTATAATAGTTGAGTAGACAAAAAGTTCCCAAGTATCTTGGAGATACGGGTGTCGAGTGGAGGGCTTCTGTTGGCAGGTATCGCCTAGATATAGGACAACTAAACCCACAACTCCATCATAAACACTTCACTTCCTGGTTACCTGTCCAGTAAGATACATGCTAGTAGACCCAACACCATGACCATCAATCACTCTGTGGTATCATCGACCAGCTCCATGACATGCTCAGCCAAATCTCCATCCTACTACAGCCTCATATGGTTCCAACTTCTTAAAACTAGTGGGGTACTCCGAGAGATCGGAAGGCGATTCAAGTAGATTCAAGTATTTGTTCGCTCAAACTTTTAAACCACATTTTGGTTCATCGTTATATGGCACCCTTCAGTGGGCAAGAGTTATGATCATACTAGTCCACATAAAACTAGAGTTACTCTAATCGGCAGAAATAAGAAAACGTAAGAAATCCCCAATTATTTGATTTTTATAGTAAACTGTGCAGCCCTTTCTCCAATGAGCTGCATTGTTCACGAGATGGGAAGCTCTTGAGATGCCTTCAGAACTTATGAGTCACACTTTTCAAAGAATATACTCATATACGTAAGTTTTGGGGAACCTAGAGAAGTCATTATGAAGCGGAGACAAGTGTAATAAGTTCATCGTAGATGCACCCATTCAGTGGGCAGAGTTGGGATCATACTAGTCCACTAAACTAGATGTACTCTAATCGACTAGAAATATAAGAAAAACTTAGAATCCACCAATTTTATTGATGTTATATGTAAATTGGAGCTCTTTCTCCATGGCCATCTTGTCAGGAAATGGAAGCTCTTGAGATGCCTTCAGACTTATGAGTCAACTTTTCTAAGGGCAATACTCCTACAAGTTTTGGAGAACCTTAGAGAACTCATTATGGACCGGGGACAAGTGTAATAAGTTTCATTGTAGATACTACTCATTCAGTGGGCAGAGTTGGGATCATACTAGTCCACATAATGTACTCTAATCGACAGAAATATAAGAAAAACTTAGAAATCCACCAATTTTATTTGATTTTTATATGTAAATTGAGCCGCCTTGTGCAGGAGATGGGAAGCTCTTGAGATGCCTTCAGACTTATGAGTCAACTTTTCTAAGGGCAATACTCCTACAAGTTTTGGGGAACCTTAGAGAACTCATTATGAAGCGGGGACAAGTGTAATAAGTTTCATTGTAGATACTACTCATTCAGTGGTATGATCATACTAGTCCACATAATACTAGAGTGTACTCTATATAGGAAATATAGCAAAAACTTACAATCCACCAAATTGTGCAGCTCTTTCTCCATTGAGCCGTCTTGTTCAGGAGATGGGAAGCTCTTGAGATGCCTTCAGACTTATGAGTCAACTTTTCTAAGGGTAATACTCCTACAAGTTTTGGGGAACCTTAGAGAACTCATTATGGACCGGGGACAAGTGTAATAAGTTATGTATATATAGAAATTTATTGAAATCCATCATACTGGGGACTAAGGGTCATTAAAGCATGTAGCCTCCAGGGGACGACTGCCCCCCCATTGGGTTTCAGTACAACAAGTCAAGTGATTTCTGAATGGGAACACAGGGGCTGCGTCATCAGAATGAGAGGAAGGTCGTGTAGACATCTCTGTTTAAACAACAAGCAAACCCTCCCATCAGTCATGACCAGTGATTGTCTAGGAATACAGCGGCGGAGACAGACTGACAGCTTAAAGCTGAGCGGGGGGAAGTTTTTTCGACAGTTGGATACTTGTAAAACAAATCAGTACTTATATTTCTAATTTTCAAATACATTTACACAAATTACAAAACTAAAATTTTTTTAAAATAATTTTTTTAAACCCAATTTTTTTTATTTTTTTTACATTTTTAAAATTCAAAAAGTTATTTTTCAAAACGCACACACAGATTTAGGGTCACTAGGCACACATATCATCATAGTAATATACAAAGGACAATCCCTTGTTCAGCCCATGATTAAAAAAAAAATTGGAAAAAAATGAACTGGGTTTGCAATGTTTTAGAATTTTTTTCTGGAACTGATTGTTCACTGTGTGTAAAGAGGGACGACAGGAGGGACAATGAAAAAAATAGTGATTGACGGACTGAGCGCGAGTGGGAGATGGAAAGACAGATGGGAAGACAACAAAAAATAGATAGGAAAGAGAAGAAGAGAGGCAGAAACTTAGGAGTCAATTAGGGAGTCAGTGACGGATTACAGTTCGGTGGAGTTGTATAGATTAGGGATGGTTAAAACCCCCAAACTTTAAAAATATATTTAAAATTGATACATATACATATGCAGTCCCCGGGTTACGTACAAGATAGGTTCCATAGGTTTGTTCTTAAGTTGAATTCGTATGTAAGTCGAAACTATATATTTTCTCATTGTAGATCCAGACAAAAAATTTTTTTGCCCCAGTGACAATTGGAGTTTCAAAATTTTTGGCTGTAATTGGACCAAGGATTATCAATAAAGCTTCATTACAGACACCTTACAGCTGATTATTGCAGCCTGGGACTATAGTAACATCCAGAGAGGTCACCAGAGGTCACAGTGGGCAGAGGGGTCCGTTTTTAACTAGGGGTCGTCTGTAAGTTGGGTGTCTTTAAGTAGGGGACCGCCTGCTTGTCTACAGTATATAATAAAAATGAGACCAAAATAAAGCAAAGCCCTAAATAGAGGTTACCTGAGGTCAGGCAGGTGACAGTGTCGTGTCGTGTCGTGTGTACACCTTTATGGTTTCCTTCCAAAATTATACTCAAGGGAGTTTTAATTTAGCCAAAGTTAATATTGAATCCTGACGTAGCAAAAAAGTTGGAAGCTTCATAAAAAGTAGACAATCACGGAAGTAAAAACAGACATAAACAAATGTAATAGAAATAGTAAAGAAGGGTTTCCAACACCTAAAATAAAAAACATTAAAAAAAAAAATCAAATTCTGGTAAAAGCAAACATGAAGATCCAAATGGAGAACAGGAGATAAAAGAGGAAATAAAGAAATGAATAAAAATATATCGGAACATAGTAAATATTTCAAAATAATTTTTTTTAATTTCGATTTCCCTTCGCATTAAAAATCGAAGCAAATCGAAAAGAATATATGGTCCGTCGGCTTCGTTCATCTCTATAAACTGTTCGGGAGAGGTGGGGGCGGCCGGGGGTAGGTGGGCTGGGATAGTAGACATAATAGGCTTTATTTGGTAAATTTGGATCATAGTTATGTATTTTAGTACAGACGGTCCCCTACTTAAGGACACCCGACTTACAGACGCCCCCTAGTTACAGACGGACCCCTCTGCCCACTGTGACCTCTGGTGAAGCTCTCTGGATGTTACTATAGTCCCAGACTGCAATGATCAGCTGTAAGGAGTCTGTAATGAAGCTTTATTCATAATCCTTGATCCAATTACAGCCAAAAATTTTGAAACTCCAATTGTCACTGGAGCAAAAAAAAAAAATTTGTCTGGAACTACAATTATAAAATATACAGTTTCGACTTACATACAAATTCGACTTAAGAACAAACCTACGGACCCTATCTTGTACGTAACCCAGGGACTGCCTGTATTAACCATACTCGTGTAAAAAAATTCCATTGGATTTTTGAATTTTATACTGTTTGTACTTTTTGATATGTGACTAATAAAGTATTTAAAAAATTTTTTAAAAAGGGAAGCAAATGGAGGAGTTAAAAAAAAAAAAAAAAAAGAAATTATATAAAATTTATTCAGGTCGTAAAAAATAAAAAAATGAAAAAAAAATTAATAAAGATAAATTTCAAAAGTTTCAAAAACATTCTGTCTTTTTGGATTTTTATTTCATATAATTTTTTTTTAATAGCTTCACTTCCTGCTGGATGAAATGAGGGTAGGATGACTCAGAAAGGGATGATAATAACAACGTGGAGGGGATCAGGTCACCGGTGGCTGTTGTAGGGACATGGAGCGTCAAAGACCTTGGTGTGAACTGTCGACCTTGTGTATAGAGCGCACACAAACCAGCGCTGCCCCTTTAATGGAGGGTGCGGAAAAGTGAACGGGTGATGGAGGAAGGAATGGGGGGGGGGGTAAAAGGGGAAAGGTCAAATCAGAGAGAAAAGATATAATAGGACGGAGGTGGATATCAATCATTGCAATTATTTTTTTTTTTTCGCTTTTTTTTTGTTTTCAAGGGGAGGTGCAAATGCTTTCTGTTGCCTATTGTGTTGTTTTGGGTTTTTATCTACCAGCATACATTGAATTACATAGAGATACAAAAAAACCTTGAAAATAATAAGAAAAAAATGCTAAAAATCAGAAGAAAACAATATGGTAACATAAATGATCAAGTTAATAAAAAAAAAAATTGAAAAACTTCCCTTGAATTACAATGAACCACATCATAGATACAACTAATCATAATAACATTAAAAAAAAAAAATTAAAAATAAAATCACCGGTTTATGTTTTTTGGTCTACTGATGTTAGGGTCATGGATCTCACTCATAACCAAGTTAGTTATGTCATAACACATAGCAATGGACCCCATCAACATGTACCGGGGCTCGTCTACCTGCACAGGTAACAATCAGAATAGATGTATCCAGAGCTAAGACTGAGAACAAATGTATCAAATGTATCAACACAAATGCAATGTGAAGAAAATGAGAATATCCATCTCTGCATGGATCACATGTCACAATGTAAAAGGTAACTCAGGGGATAGTGGAGTTTAATCCGATACACACAATGTAAGATACCCTGCTGTCCTAGATTAACATCCCAGAATTGTCAAGGGTATCGTTAAGCACAGCAGATGTGCGTTACACAGAGTCCTGTCCTTGGTGTAGAGCTCTACTGTTATCTGTACCCACTATTTATTTTTAATGCATAAATTTACATGGTTAGACATATAACAATACTGCCCCCTATGTACAGGAATATAACTACTATAATACTGCCCCCTATGTACAAGAATATAACTACAAGAATATAACTACTATAATACTGCCCCCTATGTACAAGAATATAATTACTATAATACTACCCCCTATGTACAGGAATATAACTACTATAATACTGCCCCCTATGTACAAGTATATACTATAGTTCCTGTCTATCTATCTGTGTATCATCTACAGATATGTATTAATAGCCTGTAGGCAGTGACCCTGAGCGTGTAGCGTGTGTAGTAGAGATCAGTGTGACATGCTGCAGCCGGTGTAGATTCGGTGAATGTCTCTGATGTGCGGCCAAACTGTAAAACTTCTGGACACCAATCAAATGCCCCTAACAGTGTGTTTGGAGGGAGCGCAGGGACTGGAATGAGTCTTCTAGATGACAGAGGTGGCACATGGACAGAAGATTGTGCTGATTCCTCCAGGCTCCTGGAGCTTACACCCAGGAGATACTGAGAAGTCGGGTCTCATGGACTTCCAGTTAATACATGCCTGGATTATTTGCGTGTTTCTTCCTCCCATGATTCTTGTATTTTGGTGTTGTGGTTCTTCAGATTTTGGTTGTCACAACAAGCTGGAGATTGTGATAGACCCTTGGGTTACCTCGTAATGACCTTGAGGCAGTAATGTATCTCCCATGTCCTCGGGGAGGTAATAATGTTGAGTATTTTCCTACCAGAGCTCTTGTTTTTCGGTTCACTCTCAGGAGTAAGCTCGGCATATTTGACATCGTGATCTACAAAATTGTCTAATCCCAAAAAGTTACGTAGAATTTTTGAATCATATTTATGATGAAGACATCTGTTGAGCAGTAATTTGACCCAAAAAAATTTCCATAAGTTTACTGCAACTGGTGTCTCTAAAAGTTGTTTCTTTAGATCAGATATGTTTCTAAAGGACCTTGTACCATCAAACATGGGTTTGCCTTAGAGGGTTTGTAACCACAATACTGCCACCTTATGGTTGGATGACTAGACGATATGTCATTTCTGTATAGGGCGCTGTGCCCGGCATGGACTCTCGGGGGAGGTTGGGGATTGACCGATGCTGTGCCACCCATTTCTAGTGTAGTAGGAAGTGGCTCCTGCTACACTCGCAGTCAGTGGTCTCCTTGCAGAGATGATCAGGAATGTAGATCTTGATGTAGTTATTAAAAAGCACATGCGTGTTCACACTTGGTGGGGCAATTCTGTTTCTTTACCATAGTGGGGGTAGTAAGTGGAGGGTGCTCATCTCTCGGATCTGTCGGTGACTACTCTAAAGGATTGCACAGGCGTGGAAGACGCTCAACTCTTGGATCAGCGGTTGCTGTGTCCAGCCACGGCAGCTGCTCCATTCAGGTCATACTTCGAAGTGCAGGAAGTGAAGGGTGGAGAAGAAGACCCTATTGCCATGTGTGGGGGAGGTGGGGGGACAGAGGTACCAAAAAAGAAAGTAAATACACCTTGCTGCTTCCTGCTTTGGTCTTCTGGCCAGGTGATCAGTGCCGAGGTCCCATGTTCTAATGTTGAAGCCAAGGATCTCATGACCCCCAACACTTATGGCCAAGTGGTCATTGCCCAGAGCCACAGATCCCATTTTGTCACCTTTTCGAACCCCATTAAATTGCATCCTCACACATCTCAAATGATGTCCCATGTTCTATTGAGGACAAGTGGGTCCCATAACCGCCAACGATTATGGCCAAGCAGACACAGCTAAAGAGCGGAATCACTGTCACTACATCTTGGAGCTGGGCCAAGTTTTATATATTTTTTTTTACCCCACAAGTTTTCATAGGATTTCCGGAGATCTCCTTTAAGATCCATCTAAAAAATTGACTTTTTCTGCAACAATTAAAGTTCACCTATACAAAAAAATGGCCTCCTCCATAACCCCATAGCCATCCTAACCATCACCAGTTTAGCTGTATTTTTTTTTGTTACCATTTTGTTACCATCTAAATTTACAGAGCTCTTTAATTTTATAGATTTCTGTGGTATTTTTGTAATTACTCTCTTACCAGTGAGGCTCCCCCACAACATGGAAGCTTCTTTCTTTTTTTTTCCTACTTTCTCTCCTCATCAGCTCTCAGGAAATTCAGTGTAACATTAGCCTCCAGAAAGTCATGGACCATGGAGATCCATCAAGGGTTTGGTGGGATCTCGGCTCGGTGTGAGAGCTGCTCTTCATTAGTATTAGCGCGTCGATGTTCTGACTACGAGGGTTGTGTTATTCTTCTTCATTATGTGGTTTACAGAAGCTAAACACGGCCAGGAAATGACAACTTTCCTTCACCGAGCACAAGAAATATTCCGTACCTCAAATTTTCGAGAGGAGCGTTAATAATCTGAGGGTTACTTGTGAAGGCAATGACTGCTAGAATAACACGGCTGATGTTCTCTTCCGCATTTTTGGTGTCCATTAACTATGATTAAGCTGGTATTGGGTCATGAAGTGGTTTAGTTATAACGTGACTGAAGCTGTGTTGGTTTTGAGATATTCCTGGGAGCTGAGTACATGTAATAAGACAAATTCTAATTGTAAATGAAGAGTTTTTATTTAATAAAGCTAAGTGAATTTAAAAAATAATTCATAGATTATTTTTACCTGGATAATAATTTTTTTTAAAAAAAATATTTTTTTATCTTCTTTTTTCTTTAATATTCAGCATTTTTCAAGATTATATATTAAAATGTAGAACGTTTCTATTTTTTAGATTCTATAGAGCCTTTTACATTTTTGAAATTTACTGAATTATTATTTAATCTTTCAATCTTTTTTTATTTTACAAAATAATCAGCATTTTGATAAATAATAATATTTTAAATTTGAGTTCAATATTTTTTTCTTTTTGTAATTTTCAAAAATCATCCCTTCCTGGATCAATCAAAATGCGTGTTACTTTTTTGTTTTTGTTTTTGAATTACATTTTTTAAAATGTTCCAAAAATTATTTCTGCCTAGAATGTAAATATGTTTTGGCACTGAAATACTAGTTGGCAATTAACCTACAAATCTAGACTTGCTGTAAAGTGGTAAAGACCTATTCATTCTTTTAGGGTCGACCGTTGGTTAGAGATGAGAGGACCCAAAGTTTCCGCTCGGGTTCGGGATTCAGGTCCGTTGGGTTCGGGAATTAGCAAATAGCCAATTCAGCAAATTTATGCCCCTAGCTACAAACCATTGCTGAGTGGCCAGGGGTGTTCGCCTCAGCAATCACAGTCATGGCTAGGGGTGCCAATTTGCTGGATTGGCTGTTCGTCCGGCAATAGGTCTTCATGTAGGATGCACCCCAAACCCAAAACATTTCAAATGTTGACCTCTCTTTCCCACTTGGAATCCGGAGGCTAAAATATTGGATTCTTTGTTACAGTCGTTGGTGTTTTTGTTTTTTCTGGATAACCTCCTACATTCCAGTTTCCAGACGGTTCATTGACGTTCTTGGCTGGACCAGAAATGGTAGCAGTCACTGGACCTGTTCTTGTAACTACCCTGGTCTAGCCCAGATGGCAATGTCCACAAACTGACTGGAACCCGGAGTAGGGTAAGTAATTGTTGTTTTTTTTCCTTACCCAAAAGCTGACAGCTATTTCGGCCAGAAGCCAAAGCTGATAGCTATTTCGAATTTAGGGAAGGCTTTGAGCAGACATAACTTTTTAAAAGTTTTAAAACACTGTAATATTGTGGCCATGTATTTATATGGTTCTATACTGTACCAAAATATTTTGGACTTGGGTAAGATGCTTCCATGGTTTAGTAACTTGAGATATCACCGCACAAAGATGCCACGTGGGAACATCTTGTCAAGTGTTTGGAGACCTCCACTAAAATATCAAAGCTTGTTCCCAATAGTCGTGGTTATCAGTCCACAGAATCTCATGGAGTTTTTGACGACGATCTAAAAATTACATGAGGATCTAAAGACTAAGTAGAATATAATTTTGTTTTTCAGGGACAAGAGAATCTGCTTTCGTGTACGCTCTGTCTGCTGCTACCATAAGCCATACGATTGCTAGAGCTTGCACCGTTGGGGACCTACCAGGTTGCTCTTGTGGACCCATACCTGGGGAAACACTGGACCAAGGTTCTCGATGGGGAGGATGTGCTGACAACGTCAATTATGGTCTTATGATGGGATCTAAGTTCTCGGATGCCCCGATGAAGATGAAGAAGGCGGGATCTCAAGCAAATAAACTCATGCACCTCCATAACAGCGAAGTGGGGAGACAGGTGAGAAATCGCTACCAAGTCTACCTATACAATCAGGTTATATCCTCCTAGAGAATTTTGGCCTATCTTGGGAACATTTTGTTGGGGGAATTTTGGATATTTCTACCGATGAAAGGGTCCAAGTCTGTTGTGTAACTTTCTTTAAGACATGGAGATGTTTCCATACTTGTGTTTTCTTACAACTTAGTTGTTTTGATGAATAACATTTTCTAATCCAGGTGCTGAAGTCCTCCTTGGACCTGAAATGTAAATGTCATGGGGTTTCGGGTTCCTGCTCAATCAAGACATGTTGGAAAGGTTTGCTGGAACTTCGAGAAATTGCCTTGGATCTTAAAACCAAGTACCTATCAGCAACAAAAGTGGTTCATCGACCAATGGGGACGAGGAAACAACTGGTGCCAAAGGACCTGGATATTCGGCCGGTACGCGAATCGGAACTTATATATCTTCAAAGTTCTCCCGATTATTGTCTAAAGAATGAAAAACTTGGATCACATGGGACACAAGATCGGTGAGTTTGGCTTCAAACTAGGCAAAAGTGTTAACTTAAAGTGGGTCAGTAGTTGCCTTGGATCACCGGGGATGACATTATATGCTTTAATAGTCGTGTCTTTTGATATGTAATTTTTAGTCCATCTACAATAAGTCCACTGACGTGAAATGTACTGTGATGCCACTGGCAGCCATCCATTGATCCCATGCCAACTTCTAAGCTTTGTTGCTGGAACTTCATTGATAGTAAGGAAGTCCATGTCCTGAATGAGCAATATCAGCAGCTTATCATAATGCATGTCATGACGGCCAAGGATGACGGCCTACCGTTGGTCTGAAATGGTCTTGAGTATCTCTTGTTCTTAGTGTCAATAAAAGATCCAGTAGGCCAGAGTTACTTCTTAATAATTCCTACCATTTTGGACAACTTTGAATTGCTAATAAGTTGCTAGCACCTAACTGATTTGACTTGGGACTACTCCTGAGGGTATTGTTTTAGTGGCACACCGGGTATTTACCCCTTAAACCCCTGTACAGAGATTTAGACTTCACTACAGGAAACCACGAGGTTGCTACCTCTAGAGTCCTCTCAGTTTAGTGATCTCTGATCCAAGAAGATCTGGAGAAAGAAGAGTGTTGCACCAAGGGGGCAAACATGGAACCTGGTCAGGAAACAAGCCAAGGTCAGGGCAGGCAGAAAAAGTTGTCAAGGCAGAACTGAGAGTGGGTCAAACAGGGTTAGGAACTAGGTTGGTCTGGAATGGTGAGGCTACAGGTCAAGGCATGATTTTTTGGTGCTAGGACCAAGCAGTGACCAAGCAATGTCAAGAGAGAGAAGCTAGTGGCCGACGCTGGAACCTACAAGCAACAAGCATTACAGGTAACTGGTGACCACATAGAGTTTCTATATCAACCATGTTTATATGGAAATACTAATAAGATAATGGGGGTCATTTACTAAGGGTCCGATTCACTTTTTCCCGACGTGTTACCCGAATATTTCCGATTTGCGCCGATTTCCCCGGAATTGCCCCGGGATTTTGGCGCACGCGATCGGATTGTGGCGCATCGGCGCCGGCATGCACGCGACGGAAATCGAGGGAGTGGCAGAACGAAAACCCGACAGATTCGGAAAAAAACGTGTCACGGAGCTTGCACTTACCTTCACTCAGCCCGGCTCGGTGTATTCCAGTGCGTTCCAGGGAAGTTCAGCGCAGCAGCGCCACCTGGTGGACGTCGGAGGAACTGCTTTAATAAATCCCGGCCGGACCCGAATCCACCGCAGAGAACGCACCGCTGGATCGCGAATGGACCGGGTAAGTAAATCTGCCCCTATATCTAAAAAATATAACAAAAAAAAATTAACTAATAATTGAACTAAAATCGAAAAATTCTAGACCAAACATTCAGAATTAAAAAATTATGAAGGCCAAATTATTTTGAATAAAAAAAAAAATTCTCCAAACACAAGTTGTTGTTTTTTTCTATTTGCGTAAAATAGAAAAATTCCAGAAAATCTGAAACCAGAAGCTGAGATGCCATGAGGACAAGGTTTCTAGCCCAGAATTTTCTATATGTGATTACTCCCCCCGCCCCCCACGAAAATAATGAGTTAAATATCCATCATTTTGGTCAATAACTCTTCTAAATTCACATGAAGAATTTTAATTACATGAGTTTGCAAAAAAATTGGATCCGTAACAACTTATCCCCGGGTTCTATAAAAACCGTTCTGTGTGTGAGTCAAGGTGGAGAGAGAATTTTTCTGGTGTCTGAGCCTCTTAGGTTGTGTCTCACATAATCCGGCACATGATTTGTGTCTACATCTTATGATAATGAAAGGGTCTTAGTGACGGCTGAAAGCTGCAGATTCATAACGTGCCGTGACTCACCGATGCATCAACCAGGTCTACACAAAATATACAGGAAAAAATACTCTGGAGTTTTGGGAAAAGGGGAATATTATTGGAAGTGAATCAGGTCCATAGAGATCTATTACATAGGACCTTATCCTGTAGACAGGGGAATATAGGAGACCCTCACTCTACAGAGAGTCTATACATAGATAAGGGAGTATTTTACATCCGTCATCACCAGAAACATGTGCAAAGTCCACGTAAACACTAGATTTCACTCCAGAGCTGCACTCACTATTCTGCTGCTACAGTCACTGTGTACATACATGACATTACTTATCCTGTACTGATCCTGAGTGATCCTGTATTATACTCCAGAGCTGCAATCACTATTCTGCTGCTCAGTCACTGGTACATACAGACATTACTTATCCTGTACTGATTCTGAGTTACCTCCTGTATATACCCCAGAGCTGCACTCAATATTTTGTGCTGGTGCAGTCAATGTGTACATACATGACCATTTACGTCGGTACTGATCCTGAGTTACTCCTGTATATACCCAGAGCTGCACTCCATATTCGCTGCTGGTGCAATCCTGTGTACATAACATGACATACTATCTGTACTGATCCTGAGTTACATCAGTTATACCCAGAGCTGCACTCACTATTCTGCTGCTGGTGGAGTCACTATGTACATACATGACATTACTTATCCTGTACTGATCCTGAGTTACATCCTGTATTCATACCCAGAGCTGCACTCACTATTCTGTGCTGGTGCAGTCACTGTATACATACATGACATAATTATCCTGTATGATCCTGAGTACATCCTGTAAATCTTTATTTTATAATATAAAATGAAAAACATTACAACAATAAAATAAATCAAGCACATCAACTTCTAGCAAAATCAAAACATATAATAATAATAAACAAAAACAATAATACAAACAAAAGAGACTAACGAAAACTCTCCTGGCCCAGCCACACACAACCCCACAATCAGCATTATAAAATACAAACAAAACCTTCACCAATCCCACCACCTAAATTTTTTTTTTTTATTTTTTATAATTTTTTACAGATAATTTTTTTTTTTTTTTTTTTTTTTCACAGAAATAACTAAAGAATACGCAGAAAATAAAAGGAAAAACAAGGAAATAAAAAACATTAAATATAACTAACTAAATCCCACGCCCATCACCCTCCACCAGACACTGGTCTAACGTCCAAAGTTCGCCGCTATATAGTCCAGCCAGTGCCCAGGATCATATTGTCCAAATACCATCCACCCCCCTCCCAACTAACACCTAACACCAACACCCAAAAAAACCAAACCAACCTATATACACATTAACTATAACTACATAAATACACACTGTACACAAAATACAAAACATATTAAACATAATCAACATAACAACCAACCACTAAAGCCCAGGTCGGCGCCTGCAAGCCCATCACAAACTATAACCTCAGATACAAACACAAAATCTACAGTGTCAGCCTTCAGCCCAACACCGAGAGGGAGATGACAGTAAGGGACACTAAAGGAGAACCCCCTCCAAAGGAGAGAGGCCCCTCCCGTGCCCAGCCTCTCATACTCCAGAGAGCGCACCTTCACCAGGCACCAGAATGTTCCTAAACACCTCATCCACCGGAGGATTTTACGCTGCGTCGATAAAACACCGTGCGTTCACGGTGTTGGGTACCTGACCACTAGCTGAATAAGAATAACGTGCAGCTGGTCCGGACACCCAGGCCTCTGAATGCCCATAGGCCCACTCCGCATAGGAGAGACCCGGCCAACCGGGCCAATGGATGGAAGCGCCACACGGTTGTCACCCTCTGTGTTAAAGGGCGCACTGAAGCAGGAAGTGGTCCATGCCTCCAGCGGCCACCGCACTCCTCCGGGGACAACCCTTCCTCAGAGCTCCTACAATTCAGATTGTCCCTCACACACAGCGTTCATGGAAGCAGCGCAAGTCAAGTCCCAAAACTTCAAGGGGATCCTGATGGAATTCAATAAGACCTAAACCCACCCAGATCCCGATTGGGCAACCTGAGGGCCAGAGGCTTCTGGAAAAGGGATAAACAGAACCCTTTGTCTAAAGGACTTTCTCGACATGGTCCTGATCTCCACATTCCCAGACCCCACCGGCGACTCACCTTAGCACAGGGAGTTAGCGTAAGACGGAAGATGCCCATGTGGTGTACGAGAGATCCTTTCACTGCCCTCTGTTCCCATTCCTGGAAGAAAGGCCGAAAACCATCCACTGCAGGGAGTATCCAACGGAGGAGCCCTCTCTTTCCGAGGGTTTGCGATATTGATCTTAAGAAAGGTATTCACTAGCAACACCACAGGGTTGCACTCATATCACAACCCTCTGGTCTCCTCGGCACCTGCGGTAAGTTAACTCCCTTGATTAGTTCAGCCTATTCCCCCATAACAGTGGAAAGGAACAGACTGTATAGACCCTGAGTCCAAGAGGGTTTGCCAACATGCACAACATGCAGATATCTATCAGCATGGGGCAGGTAAGTTTTAATCATAGTTCACCTTTCTCTGAGAGGATCAAAGACCAACCCTTCCAATGGTTCTCACCACTGGGCGGCGATCTTAAGCTGCTGTTCCCAGTTTGACTCATGGTTAGTAATTCCCCCATGGCCCAAATTCGATGCCGAGAAAACTTGGACGAGTCTGGGGCCCAATGGAAGATGTAGTCGGGAGATAATCAAACCCTCATGGATCCCTCTCCCAGCCAGGACTCTCACACTTATCCCGGTTGATCTTGACCCAGAGACACTCTGAGTAGGGTCACCCTGACATCCCATTGAGCGCCTCCCCTCCGAGGAAACAAAATAACGGGACTCATTCAGACATACAGCTACACCACCTAGAGTGGCTTCCCGGGCCTGCCGCCACCGGTTCCATCCCGAACCTCCCATCCAAGGCCGAACGATCACCCTCCTAAGGAATGGGTCAATCGCAAAGCAGTTGAGAAGTGGGCTCAGAGGACAACCCCTGGCGTAACACCAGACCCACACCTCAAAAGACGCGGCATCAACCGGTTCACTAAGCGGGAAACCTCTGGCCCCTGCGTACAAAACTTCTTTAGCCAGATTGATCAAAACCTCCCTCGGCAGCCTGACCTCAGACAGACAGACCGAGAGGCGTACTCGTGGTTTAACCATACTCAAACGCTTTTGCTGATCCAAGGGACAGCAGAGTACCCCTTCCAGTTAACAGCCCTGCCCTGCTCCATGCCTACGCCGGACCACAAAGCACAGCACTAAATGTACTACGGCACTGGAACAGAAGCGTGCTGGGGTCCCGAGAAGGAGCGGGTGCAAACTGCACCAGCGATTAAACAGCACCTTTGCCAAAACCTTTCTGTCCGTATTGGAAGAAAGCGCTATGGGGACGCCACAGTTCTCAAATACGGATCGGTCCTTACCCTGACGGATGATAGGGCTGACCCCATCATGACTCGGCAGAGCACGCAGCCGAGGGAAAAGACCACGTCATTTGAATACCTCATGTTAAGAGGGGAAACCAAGGACGTCCTTAAAGGTCTGATAAAACTCAGATTGTTAAGCCAGTCCGGGACCGGCGATTCTTGAGGGCGAGCCCTAAATCGCATCCCCGGCTGACTTCCTCTTCCCTGATATCTTATCAACAAAAAAATCATAGAGGGGTATCTACTCTGGCGCACCGGGACAGTTTCAGCCAGGAAAAGCCGAACATCACATCCCAGATTCTAGATCCTTCACTGCCCAAGACGGTGTGAAGTGTGAAGGATCTGCGACGACTCAGAATCCATGATCTGGACCCGTTTCAGGGATCCCGTACTGTCAAACAGTCCCGTGACACACTTTACCATTCACTGAATCTTGCAGTTTCGTAGGTCGGCGCGCGAGGCTATTTCCGTAATTCCCTCTCAAAAAACCAAAGATGCGTTGTCTATCGTACTGAAACCTCTTCAGCAGGATTTCACTCTGGAGATGTCTCTCACGACTACCTCCAGTCGAGACGAGATGCTCGAGGTTCCTCAGCAGGCCCTGATACATGAGGCGGTACCATGCCAGGCTCCTGAGGCTCGAGAGCTGGCGGAAGAATTCGCCACCCTTTCTCTTGAGCATTCTCCCACCACTCTGACTTCTGCTACAAAGGCCCCAGCAATGGTACCTGGCTAGAAGAAAGTCCTCAAAGGATTGTCTTATCTCTGCTTCTTCCAGGAGAGACGAATGAGCTTCCAGTAGCTTCTTCCCTCCGGGGGGTCTCGGTAAACATTCAAGCGAAAACAAAATTAAAACAGTGGTCGGGAGAACTCACCTCAACAACGGACCTGCTGAAGAGATGGTTATCCTCCTTTAAATAAACCTGTCTATTCTAGACCTGCAGCTACCCCTATAATAGGTGAACCCGACGTGGCTGGGGGGTGTGCCGGATGTGGACATCACACAGGCGAGCCTCACTGGCTTGCTATTAAGAGCGACGCTATCAAAGTCCAGCTGTGTCTCTGGAACCTCCCCTATCCTGGGACCTCGTGACAGCATTGAAAGTCCCCTCAAAGACCACCTGCCGACTTCGTAACAAAAAGGTAGGGCTTGAGTCATCAAGAGACACTTCCTGTCCCACTTGGAGTGGGGACCATAGATAGATGTTAATAAGACGGAAAGTTCTTGTCCCTTCTGAGGACATCCAGGATCAGGCACCTCCCCATTCTAACTCAATAACTCAGTCGGCATTCTACGGTGCGTAAAAGGACCGTCATTCACTCGCTTTACGGCTCGTGCCGCAGAGACAAAAAGGACAGGACAGTTGTCTTCCATTCCCTATAGCTTTAAACACGGCCGCCACATCTGGCAGCCCGGTCTCCTGCAAAAATATAAAATGTCGGTTCAACACGGCCGAGAAAATCAACTAGGCCGCAAATCTAGCCCCGCATCAGACTTAATGTGGGACATAAGGATGACGCCAGGTCAACGGAGTGGGTGCCGCCATCATGAGTGATTGAGTTAGAGGCTTTTTCTTACAACCTCCCTTCCCTCTACTGTCCCTCGGAGGATGATCCCTTTTCCACTTTTCCCTTCAGAATTGGGGCAACTTCTTTTTTAACGAAATGAGGGGTGTCCATGTATTATGCGACCCAAGGACCCCACCCGGCCACCCTCTCATCTCTGTGTCTCCTGGACTCTGGTAGTCTCCCACTCTGAGGACCCAGCATCCCCAGATGGACTCGGCGCCCCTGCAGGCTGCCTCCGCCGCCACACTCCAGAACCCCACCACCAGCTCTCCTTCCGAGGAGGCGATCTCAAGAGGTGTGAGGAACGTGGTGAGAAAGCTCAACCAGAAGGGAGGAAGTTTTCCCTTCCTTAGGTACCTTAGATACGCCGCGTTTTATTTTCTGCTTGCGCTTATGTTCTAGCCAAATCCTGATCCTCATTCAATACTCTCATAATGGGAGGACGGGGTGTACATGGCACCTTTCTCCGACGCTCTCTCTGACCTCCTCAGACACAAGCCATCATCCCTCAGGGCGCCCTCAGTAGCAGACAGCCTCGGAGGAAGGACCAATGGTCACCCCAGAACTGGGCTTCCCAGTTTCTCCCTTTTTGTCTGGCTTCAGCCGCACTCAATGAGAAAGGCGACTTCTTCTGCCTTTTCTTCACAGGACCCTCAGCTCCTCCACCTCTGCTGGTACTTCCCAGCAGAAGTCAACATCATGGCTCTCCTCCACTGGGGCACAACACCGCATTGGAAAAGGAGAGAGGGAACAACGTATGAAAGGGTACCGAGGTCACCACACAGGTTACACCTAATGTCCTTACAGGATGAAGCGAGATGACCTAAGCCCACCACACAAAGCGCACTCTGCACTGGCAGCTGGCGGCTATTGTGTGTGGGGTCACCGCACCGTGGCCAGACCTTCGGCTGCCCCTGGTAGAAAAATCAGGATTCTGTCTCGCCCAAGAAAGGCTATGAAGAGGAATGTGGGCGACTGTGCGCATGAACACTTCAACTTACATCATGAAGGTCCAGGCCCAGACCAATGCAAATTCATCGCGGTTTCTGAGGGTACCTGTCAAACCTCACCATAACGACTGAGCCAAGTCATGATGTCCATGCAAGAAGTGACTCGTTACGGGTCAAAACGGTTCACCTTCTTGACTGTGTTTTGGCGAGGACACTGCTTGCACAGCAAAGTCTCGCCACTGCGGGCTCGTTTTTGCCCACGCTCTAATTCGACCAGAAGAGCTCTAAGCCCTGGCCACGAACAAAGTGACATCGAACTCCGGCGAGTTACCATAAGGATGTATTCCGGGCAAAGAAGTCACGAGCCATGAAGTTCATCTTAAGGAGGACTCCACCACCCTGGACCTGGGTGGGCATGCGTCACTGCCCTCCAGCGAAGACGAACACCATTCCTACGGCGCTCAGGGCCAGTTGTGGGGTAAAGACCACTAAGTCTCTCCCCCCCTTTTCTCTTGGAAGGCTGGCACAGGCCATGCCTGTTGTTTTCCAGAATGACAGATCAACCTCTTACACTTCTACAGTGATGATTCTCTAACAAAGCCCCTCTCTCGAGCAGCCTCCAGGAAGGCCAGCCTGCAAAAAACCATTCTCTTCCCGAGCCAGGAGACTAGGAGTTAAACCTCCCACTGCCCCACAGCTGACACTCCGTCATAGTCCTTATCGGAGCGGCACCTGGGGGTGCAGAGTGGACCAAGCACCTACCAGGATACCCCATCACGCTTCATCATCACCACCCCACATTCACCACACTATGTACATACTCCCCTTCCCTCCTCACCTGTTCATCACTCATCACCTAGCGGGCCAGGAGGACCTGGGGTTGCTCGTCGTCACTGGAGCCATGGGGTATGAGCCACCCATCCATAGCTGAACAAGCCCTAGAGAGGGCAGCTCCAACTCCCGATTACTTGTGCCCTCTGCCCTAATTGCATTAATCAACCCCTTGTTGTCCTCAGCAAGTTTTTTATAGGTGAGTTTGAGCATCGCGTGCCTCACTATGATGTAGAGGCCGCTGTCTTTTAGACTCCAGACAGTCTTTTGCCCTCTTCTCCGGGTTGAATGAGCACAATACAGATAATACTTTTTCCGTGCCGACTTTCTTGCAGGATTTGCACAGATCGTTGATTGGGAGGGCCGCACCACAAGACCCAGCAGCACCATCCACTGCCTGTTCTTTCACCGAGTATTCACAGCAACAGCGCTAGGCGGCCACAGGATGCCACCCGCCACTGCGTCCTCCGGTCTACTGGGCCTGCAGTTCCCCCCACCTCCTCAGGGCAGCGACTTGTTTGTTTTTTTTTTTTGTCATCCAGTAATGTTTCCTGCTGTTGTGTTATTTTTTTTTTCCCTCCACGTCTCCGGCCTTTCGGTTTCCGTCCTTCCAACTGCACCTCCTTGCTACTACAAACAAGGAGTGGTCGCTTGACGCCATATGAACGGCTTTGCATCCTCTCGGCCCGCACCCTGGACACCGATCCACTGCCGGACTTCGTGTCTGGGCCTGGAAGCGGGTCCTAACGACAGCGCCTGTTGGCACTGATGCCCGGCACGCGACGGGAACAGGAGGCGACGAAACACACAGATTCACACTCTAGACGCACTTGGTCTTCTTGGCTTTCTTCTTTTCTTTGGTGGTATCTGTGCAAATCTTCGCCGAAGGAAAGGAGTTTGAGGCGTAACTTGGGGACTTCCCGGATGAAGGTATGAGCATTAGCGCCCCCCCCTTGCACGCCTGTATCACTTTCCTCGCCCGGTTGGCAGAGCGCGCCCAGCTCGCCATGATGGTAATGGCGCTTGCTCTGCAGGCAGCCTGTCGTGCGACGGCCCGTGCGGTGTTGTGCAGGCACAGACGGACACGGCGGTCTTCCTTCAGTCCTCCTCATCCTCCATCCATCACGCCACATGGAATCTGAAGTCACCTTCCTGTCCTCTCAAAAACCGGCTCCTGGCGCATTTCGTCACAACCGGCGGTCATTCCTCCATGTTCACGGAAACGACGTGACCACGTGTCCGCGGATAAGATGAGCTGTCTCCTGCCACTACCGTTGGACCTCGGCTTTAGTCTCGTGTCCTATGGTGGTAAGAAGATCAGACTTTTTTCTTCTGTGTAGCCACCCGCCGCTAGGCCAAGGAGCTCCCTTATCTCTCCTGGAGCCTCTCACGCTTTCAGCATCCTCGTACTCACGGAGGTTGTCAGCAAATCCGGGAGCCATAGATGGAACAAGATACCCGGCTCCTTAAGAATCACACCCATCTTTTTGCAACACACCCCGTGAGCACCCAGCTTTCAGCTGAACAACCCCAGTCTTCCTTCATCGCCAAACAACTCAGCTTTTCAGGAGGAGCACTTAGGCTGATGGTTACTTGCCTTGATCTTTGTGAATCCGGAGACCTTCGCGGCTTCCCTGGGTCTGGGGGTGGCACCAGAGGTCAATCCTGCGTCGTCTTTTGGGCTCCGGGCAGATCTTCCTGACCCCCATCAGTTGTGGCCGTAACTGGGTTTCCTTCTCCTGCCCCCGCCGGCCTGGTCCGGGAGACAAGGAGCCTGGGCCCGAATTTCCTGGCAGGATCATCCCAGCGAACCCACTCCTCGCGGGGAGGACGAGAGCAGAGCTGGTGGATTGGGTTTGCTCACGGGTGTGCAGGATCCATAGCAGCACCAACACACACACCACAACCTCAGAGCACAGCATAATGAGTCAGCACGACACTATTCTTTCTGCTGTGCAGTCAATTGTGTCCATTACATGACTACTTATCCTGTGACTGTTTCCTGAGTTGACATCTGATTCTTATCCAGAGCTGCCTCCTATTCTGTGCTGGTGCAGTCCACTGTGTACATACAGCACATTACTTATTCCTGTTTACTGCTATCTGAGTTACATCCTTGATTATAACTCCAGAGATGCACTCACATACAATTCTGCTGCTGGTGCCAAGTCACTGTGACATACTGACGATTACTTATCCGTATGATCCTGAGTTACATCCTTGTATATACAGCCAGAGCTGCACTCACTATTCTCGCTGCTGGTGGACAGTCACATGTGTACATACATGACATTACTTATCCTGTAACTGATCTCTTGAGTTATATTCATGTATTATACCCCACAGGCTGCACTTCACATTTGCTGCTGGTGCAGGCCACTGTGTTACTACATGAAATTCATATTCCTGTTCTGATCTAAGTTACATTTGTATTATACTCCAGAGCTCACTCACTATTCTGATGGTGCCGTCACTGGTAATTTACATGACATTTCCTTATCCTGTACTGATCCTGAGTTTACATCAGGTATTATTGTATTATACCTCAGAGCTTGCACTCACTATTCTGCTGCTCAGTCACCTGCTGTAAATACATGACATTCCTTATCCTGTACTGATCCTGAGTTACCTCCTGATTATACCCCAGAGTGACTCACTATTCTGTGTGGTGCAATCACGGTGAATTTAATGACATTATTATCCTGTAGATCCATGAGTTCATCCTGTATTATACTCAAGAGCTGCACTCACATTCTGCTGGTGGTGCAGTCACTGTGTACAGACATGACATAACTTATATCTGTAATGATCCGAGTTATTCCTGGATTATACTCCAGAGCTGCCTCACTATTCTGCTGCTGCGATGCAGCACTGTGTACATACATGACATTACTTATCCTGTACTGATCCTGAGTTACATCCTGTATTATACCCCAGAGCTGCACTCACTATTCTGCCGCTGGTGCAGCCACTGTGTACATACATGACAGTAGTGATCCCGAGTTTCTTCTAGATCAGTAGGATTCTCTCCTTTTCTAAAAGGAATCAAATTACAGTCAGGTAAAAGAAACTTATTTTTAAGCTACAGATTTGGAAATGTGTTTACTTTGAGTCTTGGCCTTGCTGCTATTGTTTCTGGTTACACTAAGCCACGGTTTATGAGTACTTTTAGTTCTGTCTCTGATTTCTTTCTTCTGCTGAAAATTGATCTGGAGTCAAATACCCAGAGGATCAGAAAACATAAAACAAGCCCCTGAATTTATGACTGTCAATAAGCGGAGAAAATCCCATCACAGAACGGGGACGTTGTGTTTCCTTAGTGTTTCGGTCATCTTGTAAGAACACACCCTATAAGTTACCTTTAATGAGGTCTTACCTCGCCCCTGGAAAAATCATTATCTGACATCCAATTCAGGTCACGATGTCGGCAAAATATTTGTAAATACAAACTATGTCCTGATTGGTGGGATCTCTCCGAAGCCTATAGGGTCGTCAAAATATTTCCATACAAAATATACAAAGTAATAAGAACCAGGTTTTCCGGGCGGACATCTGCTGCTTTTTACTTTATGAAGAGTCATTACCCTTAAAAAACGATTTGCCGAAATATAATTATCAAGTCGTAAACTATAGCCGATAATTGATTTTCTTTCCTTCATTACTATGGAAATTGCATTTGGTATAATTCAGGTTTTTATTGTAAACATATTTATTTGCCGTTTATTTTTTTTCCATGATATAAATTCTAAAATATTGTATTTCTAACAATGGCCACTAGAGAGCTTCCAATGGTCTTGCAATTCAACTTTTCTGCTTATTAACTTTGCTGTGTAGACTTGGACACGTTGAGCAGAGTCATCTCATTGAAGGCGGATGAGTAAATGGCAGCTTTCTTACACTGCTGGCGGCTCAGTTCTAGCTTTGGCCATGTGCAAGCTCACACTTATCTTACACTTTCTCTCTTCTTCTGCTTGCTTATCAAGCTTTACTGTGTACACCTGTACGGAATGAGCAGAGCCATGTCATTATTATTGGAGGAGGATGAACTGAAACTCTTATCATTGGCGCTGGAGAGCTTGGATTGACCTTTTTCTGCTGCTTGTCGACTTAACGGTGTAGACTTGTGTGGCTTGTCTTAAAGGAAACCTATCACTACGGATCTACCTATTAAGGTAGATCCGGTGGTAGGTGCATCTAATGTATGTAAGGATAGGCCTTTTTAGGGCTAATCCTTTACTTCCCACTCTATTTTTGAAAATTTTTGATCAGACATCTTTAATCAGACATCTTCAGCACGCAGGCTACAAGGAGCTGCACGCACTTGTCTGCGAAGCCGGAGTTCTGTGCATGCGCAAAACACAGGCCGGCAGCTGCGCAATCTCGGCTCCAAAGCCGGAGCTACTGCGCATGTGCAGAACTGCGGCATGGCAGACCAGTGTGCCCACCTCCTTGTAGCTGCGCACTGAAGATGTCTGGTAGGAGGATCAAAGAGGCTACTGGGGAGAGGAGTAGCCGCGCCGTGTAGCCTCAGCTCCGACTACTTAATGCCCCAGTAGCCCCTTTCAAAAATTTGCATTTTACCCTGATTAAAGATTGGCAAACATAAATGGGAGTAAAGGATGTGCCCTAAAAAGGGCTATCATTACATACGTTAGATGCACCTACCAGCGGATCTACCTTAATCGGTAGATCTGAATGAACCCATGCTGCCCACCCTGAAATACTGCCTGTTTCTTGACTAACCTTAATCTCTGCCTATTTGGATGAGATTTATGTACTTTGCAGTTCTTCATACTTGTAGTGTTTGTAGTATGAAAAAGTTGGGACCTATCAAAATGATGACCCAGAAACCGACCATAGGTTAAGGTACCAAAGACTCCATTGATACCCAACTAATCTATGATAGAGGACAAACAGGGCATAGTGGAGAGGGTAGCAGAGGGTGTAGTCATGGGCCAGTCTGAGGACCCATACTTGTCCATTGATGAAAGATGCTACAATGGATATGGGGCAGAATAACCATGGGGTAAAGGAAGATGGTGTCTGGTCTGATGGATGAAATGTTCAGCCTAGTGTATGTGAGTCTCTTACCTTGGGAGAGATAGCATCAGGATGCATTATGGGAAGATGTCAAGCCTGGAGAAATGTTCTGCTGAAAAACAATGGGGCTCATTCACTAAGGGTCCGAATCGCGTTTTTCTCCGCCCGGTTTCCAGAATTTTACCGTCTTGTGGCAAATTGCCCTGGGTTTTTGGCGCACGCAATCACATTGTGTCGTATTGGCGCCGGGTTGCATGCGACGAAAAGCGGGGACGTGGCCGGCGAAAAAACCCAACGGATTCGGAAAAATTGCGCTATTTAAAAAAAAAAAGTGTCGCTTGACAGACACTTACACGCACCAGGAATAGGATGGTGAACTCTGACGGACCTCGGCGCAGCAGCGACACCTGGTGGACATCCGGCGCACGACCTTAGTGAAAGGCCAAAAGACCCGAATCCTCGTCGGAGAACGTGCCGCTGGATCGCGACAGGACCGGGTAAGTAAATGTGCCCCAATATTTGGAGACACTTTTACGCCACTTCCTGACTGGAATGAGGTTACAAATAGAGATGAGAAGACCCAATATTCCCGTTTGGGGTTCGGCAACGTGACCCAGACACATTGCCGGATTGGCGGCCAGGTGTTCTATCTGGAAAATGAACGCCCTAATAACTAGCCATGGTTATCAATGGCCAGGGGGTCAATCTATAGTTACAAAAGGTTTGGTGGATCTAAATTTGGAAAAGATACTTACCTCTCCTGGTTTCCTCACAGCAGCTTAGTGTCCTCCTCAGCTGCTCATCCAGTGTGATGACATCATCACAATGCGCCTCCCTATCCCAGCCGCACACAGCAGTGGCACAATGATGATGCAGAGAGCCGACAGTCAACTCTATTTACTTCTAGAGGACCGACCTCCTGCTTCCTAGGACAGAAGGACAGACTTTAAAATCCAAAATATTTGGGAGGCATTGCCATATTTCTGCCCATAGATGTTAGGCTGATAGCTTAGATGACAACCTCTGGTCCAGCACTTGATCTGGAGTCTTCGCTCGGTGCACTCACTCATTTCCCTACTGGAATCTTGTATATTGTGGTCCTAGTAATGTCAGTGGATCAGTACATAAAGTCATCTGCGCTAATTTCTGCAGTTACACATATTTTTACGAGCCGGGTTAGCGCTGCCAGATGGCACCCGGCTCAGTTTATGATTGGAAGAACTGGCCGGACATGAATGCATCTGGTCTGAGACTCGTTCTGAAGACTAAATGCATTAATATGTTCCTATAAATCATCGTGACTTCAAAAATAAACACGAGAAGACGGCAAAATTGTAACAGTTTTATCCTAATTTACCCTTTTTTTTGCCACAAGCTGTAAATGGTAAGAGATGAATAGATCCGTAGAGGGGTCAATGTTGTCATTAAAAACTCCTGTGTCTCCTATAAGATCAAAATCCCAAAAAGTCATTAGAGAGTAGAGATACTTAATATGCTGCTAAAGGGGTTCTCCAACCTTGGGCCTTGTGTAATATAGTGAGCAGGGCCCCACTAGTTATGTAATGCTCCCCCTATGTACACAACTACTACTACTACTACTAACATTTCTGGATCAGTTCAGGTCATTTAGGTGTGTTTTATTTAAATATGTGTGTGCGCAAATAGACCATGAGTAATGGCCACATGTAAAGACCAAGATAAAGGTACCAAGATTTTTTACCATATTTTTTTTGTGTGCTGGAGGAGTAAATTTCTTCCTTTGGATCATATTCACACTGTTGGCCGATGCGGTTGACTTCCTCCCTCTACCTTTCTCTGTGCACTGGAAGGACTTCTCAGGTGGTTTTCAGTGCATTATAAGGTCTTGTGACCATATTTACCCCCTATGTACAATAATATAACTACTATAATACTGCCCCCTATGTACAAGAATATAACTACTATAATACTGCCCCCTATGTACAAGAATCTAACTACTATAATACTACCCCCTATGTACCAGAATATAACTACTATAATACTGCCCCCTATGTACAAGAATATAACTACTATAATACTGCCCTCTATGTACAAGAATATATCTACTATAATACTGTCCCCTATGTACAAGAATATAACTACTATAATACTGCCCCCTATGTACAAGGCTATAACTACTATAATACTGCCCCCTATGTACAGGAATATAACTACTATAATACTGCCCCCTATTTACAAGAAATACTACTATAATACTGCCCCTATGTACACGAATATAACTACTATATATCTGCCCCCTATGTAAATTATAACTACTATAAAATACTGCCCCTATGTACAGAATATACATACTATAAAGATACTTCATCCCTATTACAGAATATAACTACTATAATACTGCCCCTATGTACAATCGACTATAACTACTATAATAACTACGCCCGCCCCCCTATGTAAAGAATTAACTACTATAAATACTGCCCCCTAGTGTACAAATAATAACTACATAATTGACTGTAATGCTGCCCCCTATGTACAAGAATATAACTACTATAATACTGCCCCCTATGTACAGGAATATAACTACTATAATACTGCCCCCTATGTACAGGAATATAACTACTATAATACTGCCCCCTATGTACAGGAATATAACTACTATAATACTGCCCCCTATGTACAAGGATATAACTACTATAATACTGCCCCCTATGCACAAGATTATAACTACTATAATACACTGATAGTTTGCACTGTAACTACTTTGGACTGGGTGGTCATACATTCCCTAAAAGTTTGGGATTAAGAGAATATTTCACTATCATCTCCACAATTTCAGATATTATGTAGGTTGCATGTAATGGATATATGAAAGGAAAGCATCCGTAAAATGTATGTGATTACCCCATGATAATGAGCTTCCTACCTCCGGGCCTGTATCATTGCCGTATTCTTCCCGTTACATGTATAAATAATTGAGGCGGAAACGCTTTGATTCTCGCGGCCTGTCAGTTAATGTTAGTGAATGTTGCTGATGAGATTCTTACACTAATCTTCCCTTCGAATGCTAATAGGCCTGAACCGCAGGTCTGCGCCAATGATTTGTACCAGGCAGGGCTGTGTGACACCCAGGAATTATGTTGTCTATTTATTATTTATATCCCGATCCTCAAGAATTTATCAAACAATAAATTAAATAAGAAGTATGTGAACATCAGAGGCCCGACCGATCCTGCTGCACTCACAAAAAAAACCTGGAAAAATTACTTATGGATGAGAAGCATCACAACAACGTGGAAGATGGAGCAGAAAATGTGATGCGATGAGCTAAATGTCTGGGGGATCAGATGCATCCTGGAGGTGCCAAATTTGACTAGGCCTTGGTTACTAGGCCACATTGTTTGGTAGTCACCAAAAAAATTCTAAAAATTTGCTAACAGATTATCCCAAGTCCAAAGTCAACTCTTGTCTTGAACTCGTTCAATGACATCAAAGTCTATTTCTAGTAAGCGGATATTCTAGCTTAAGACATCACTAGTGCTCTCCAGATAAACCCAACATCTCACTTTGGGACAACGCGAAGCCTCCTGAGATAACAGACCTTACATTTTTGATGTCACCAGGTCAATCAAGATAAATCCACCCCTTTACTCTGTAGCGTAACCAGCCTCTTCTATATGATCCTGCTGTTTACTATATGACATCATCAGTCCTCTTCTCGTAATCACATTGCCTTGTTCTGATGTCATCAGCCATATCTGGTCCATATTCAAAGTATCTGGCATCCAACTCGGACATCACGAGTCCTTCCTTTAATACTCATAGTATACTTTAATGACAACCACAAGGTGAAACTACAACTTCACCAGACGCCTTACTGTATGACATCACTAGATGTTCAATGTTGTGGCATCAAAAGCTATTCAACAAAAACGTATCACTCAACAGTCCTACTACAAAAACCTGCCCCACACTCTCCGATCTCATCAGCCTTCTATATTTCAACCCGTCCCCACACTCCACATCTAAACCGGTCCCCACACTCTACATCTAAACCCGTCCCCACACTCTACATCTAAACCCGTCCCCACACTCTACATCTAAACCTGTCCCCACACTCTACATCTAAACCTGTCCCCACACTCTACACCTAAATCTGTCCCCACACTCTACATCTAAACCTGTCCCCACACTCTACATCTACCAATCCTCCCTCGCTGGTGGCCCTCATAGGGACCACCGATTTCCCACTCCATTGTGGACCCCCTAATATTGGAGCTTGGGGACAGGTTAGATGTAGAGTTGGGGAGGGTTAGAGGTCGAGGGTGGGGACAGGGTAGATTAGATGTTAGAGTGTGGGACCGGTTTCGAGGTGAGTGTGGGGACAGCGTTATATGTAGCGTGTGGTGACAGGTTTAGATGTAGGTGTGGGGTCAGGTTTAGATGTAGAGTTGGGGACAGGTGTAGAGAGAGGTGGGGACAGGTTCGATGTGTACAATGGGGGGACAGTTTCGATGTACGAGGTGGGGACAGGTTTTTAGATGTTAGAGTGTGGGGACAGGTTTGATGAGGTGTGGGGGTCAGGTTAGATTGTAGAGAGGGGGCAGGTTTTAGTGTAGAGTGGGGGAAACCAAGGTTAGATGTACAATGTTGGGGACAGGTTTAGATGTAGAGTGTGGGGCCCAGTTCGATGTAGAGTGTGTGGACAGGTTTAGGGTTTAGGTGTGGGGACGGCTTAGATGTAGGATAGGTGTGGGGACAGGATTAGCGGTCGAGTGTGGGGAACAGGTTTTTTAGATTGCAGAGCTTGGGGAAAGGTTAATGTATAGTGGGGACAGGTTTCGATGAGGTGTGAGGGGGACAAGTTCGATGTCGAGTGTGGGGAACGTGTAGATGTAGACGTGTGGGGGAAGGTTTAGATGTCAGAGAGTTGTGGGGGGAAGGTTAGATGTTAGAGCGTGGACAGGTTTGATGTAGAGGTGGGGACAGGTGTAGCTGTAGAGGTGGGGGTCAGGTTAGATGAGCGTTGGGGACAGGTTTAGATGTAGGTGTGGGGGGACAAGGTTTAGATGTAGAGGTGTGGGGACAGGTTAGATGTGAAGTGGTGGGAGGGGTTTTAGATATGTTAGAGCGTGGGAGAAGTTTTAGATGTAGCGTGTGGGGACAGGTTTAGATTACAGTTGTGGGGGACGGTTTAGTGTAGGGCGTGGGGATCAGGTTTAGATGTAGTGTGGGGCACAGGTTTAGATGTAGATGTGTGGGACGGGTTTCGATGTAGAGTGTGGGGACAGGTGGGTTTGTAGAGTAGGTGTGGGACAGGTTTAGAGATGTAGAGTTGGGGGAACAGGGTTAGTGTAGAGTGTGGGGGTAACAGGTTAGATTGGTTAGCGTGTGGGGACCAGGTTTAAGATGTAGAGTGTGGGGACAGGTTAGATGTAGAGTGTGGGGACAGGTTATAGTGAGAGTGTGGGTCTCAGGTTTAGAGAGAGCTTGGGACAGGTTAGATGCAGAATGTGGGAAACAGGTTTAGAGTAGAGTGTGGGGAAGGGTTAGATTGTGGTTTGGGGAAGGTTTTAGATGAAGATGAGGGGACAGGTTTAGATTGTAGAGCGGGGGGACAGAGTTTACTTGAAGGGTGTGGGGACAGGTTTTGGTGTCGAGATGTGGGGGAAGGTTTCGGATGTAGAATGTGGGGGACAGGTTTAGATGTAGAGCGTGGGAACAGGTTAGAGTAGAGTGTGGGGGGGGGGGGAAGGTTAGATGCAGAGTATGGAGGACAGGTTTCGATGCAGAGTATGGGCACGGTTTAGATCAGCGCGGGTGGGGAACAGGGGTAGATGTAGAATGTGGGGACCGTGTGTTCGATGTAGAGTTGTGGGGCATGGGTGAGATGTAGAGTTGCGGACGGGTTTTTAGATGTCGAATTGTGGGGACAGGTTTGAGTTCAGATGTATAGATGTGGGGACAGGTTTCGTGTAGATAGAAGGTGGGGAAAGGTTTAGCATGTGAAGGCGTGGGAACAGGTTTAGATGTAGGGTGGGGAAGGTTTAGCTGTAGAGTGTGGGGACGATTTAGATAGATAGAGTGTGGGGGACAGGTTTAGTTGTAGGGAGTGTGTGGAGAAAGAAGTTAGAGTGTTGAGTGTGGGGACAGGTTTAGATGCAGAGTGTGGGGACAGGTTTAGAGCGAGAATGTTGGGACGGGTTTGGTTTAGCTGGTAGAGGTGGGAGGGTTTAGATGTAGAAGTGGGGACAGGTTTCGATGTGATGTGTGGGGCACAGGGTTTAGATGTAGAGTGTGGGGAAGGTTAGATGTAGAATGTGGGGACAGGTTTAGATGTAGAGTGTGGGGACACGGTTTTAGAGGTTAGAGTGTGGGATGGGTTTTAGATGGAAGTCTAGGTGTGGGGAGAAGTTTAGATGTTGAAGTGTGGGGAAAGGTTAGCTTTAACGTGTGGGGACGGGTAAGATGTAGAGTGTGGGGAAAGGTTTGAGTTAGAGTGTTGGGAGGTTAGATGTACAGTGTGGGGATAGGTTTATATGTAGAGAGGTGGGGACGGGTTTAAGATGTAGAGCTTGGGGACGGGTTAACGGGTTTAGAGTAGAGTGTGGGGACGGTTTCGATTGTTCTGTAAAGCCGTGGGGGGACAGGTTAGTTTTAGATGTAGAGTGTGGGGACAAGTTAGAGTAGAGTGTGGGGACAGTTAAAGTAGAGCTTGGGGACAGGTTTAGCTGTTGTCGAGTGTGGGGTACAGTTTAGCTGGTAGTAGTCGTGGGGGCAGGTTTAGATTGTAGAGTGTGGGGACAGGGTTTCGCGTAGAGTGTGGGGACAGGTTAGATGTGAGTGTGGGGCGGTTTGGTTTCGATGAAGAGTGTGGGGACAGGTTTGATTGTAGAGTGTGGGGACGGTTTAGCGGTGGAGGCGTGGGGAAGGACCGGTTAGATGTATAGAGGTGGGGACAGGTTTAGATTGTTAGAGTGTGGGACAGGTTTAGAGTATAGATGTGTGGGGAAAGGTTAGATTAGAGTGTGGGGAACGGGTTTAGATTGCCGAATGTGGGGAGGTTAGATGTAGATGTGATTGCGGGAGGGTTTAGAGGTAGAGTGTGGGGGGACAGGTTAGATGTCGAGTGGGGGGAGGTTTAATGTAGAGTTGGGGACGGGTTTCGATTTGTGTAAAGCGTGGGGACAGGTTTAGAGTAGAGGTGTGGGGCAAGTTTAGATGTCGAGTGTGAGGGACAGTTTCAATGTAGAGCTTGGGGACCAGGTTTTTTAGATTTTGTGTTTGTAGAGTGTGGGACAGGTTTAGATGTAAGAGTGGGAGGGAAGGTTTGAGTAGAGTGTGGGGACAGGTTAGATGTAGAGTGTGGGGGACGATTAGATGTAGAGTGTGGGAGAGGTTTAGAGGTAGAGTGGGGGACAGGTTAGATGTAGAGGTGGGGACAGGTTTAGATGTTCGAGTGGGGGACGGGTTTAGATTAGAGTTGGGGGACAGGTTTAGAGGTGAGAGTGTGGGGACGGAGTTGTAGATGTAGAGTGTGGGACGGGTTAGATGTGAGTGGGGGGACAGTTTAGATGGTCGAGTGTGGGGACGGTTTAGAGTAGAGCTCTAGGGGACGGGGTAGATTGAGAGTGTTGTGGACGGGTTTCGATTTGTAAAGCGGGGACAGGTTTTCGATGTAGGTGTGGGGACAAGTTTGATGTAGGGGTGGGACAGTTGTAACTGTGAGTTGGGGACAGGTTTAGATGTAGAGTGTGGCGGAAAGGTTAGAGTTAGATGTGGGGACAGGTTAGATGTAGAGGTTGGGGACAGGTTTAGATGAAGGGTGTGGGGGACAGTTAGGTGTTGTAGAGTGGTGGGGACAGGTTTCGATGGAGGTGCGGACAGGTTTAGATGTAGAGCATGGGAACAGGTTTCGATGTAGCGTGGGGGGACAGGTTTAGATGAGAGTGTGGCGGACAGGTTTAGAGTAGAATGTGGGGAGGGGTTAGAGGTAGAGTGTGGGGCCGGGTTCGATGTAGAATGTGGGGACAGGTTTGAGGTAGAGTGTGGGGACGGTAGAGTAGAATGTGGCGAAGGTTAGATGTAGAGGTGGGACGGTTTATGATGTAGAGTGTGGGATGGGTTTAGATGTAGAGTGTGGGAGAAAAGAGTTAGGAGAAAGAAGTTTAGATGTAGTTAGAGGTGGGGACAGGTTGAGATGTTTGTAGAGTGTGGGGACGGGTTAGATGTAGAGTGTGGGGATGGGTTAGAGGGTAGAGCTTGGGGACATGTTTATTGCAGAAGTGCGGACAGGTTAGATGTAGAGGTGGAGACGGTTTAGATGTTAGAGTTTGGGGACAGGTTTAGATGTAGTGCAGCGTGTGGGGACAGGTTTGGATTGTTAGAATAGGGACAGGTTTAGATGTGAGTGTGGGGAACAGGTTAGATGTAGAGGTGAGGAAAGGTTTAGATGTTTAGAGCGTGGAGACATGTTTCGATGAAGGGTTGTTTGTGGGGACAGGTTTAGGTGTAGAGGTGTGGGCGACAGGTGTTTGATGTTAGAGTGGGGGGACAGGTTTTTTATAGTAGAGGTGGAAACAGGTTAGATGTTGGTGTTGGGGACAGTGTTTAGATGCGATGTGTGGGGAAGGTTGGTTGATGCAGGAGTGTGGGGACAGGTTAGATGTAGAATGTGGGACGGTTTTAGATGTAGGTGTGGGAGTGTTCGATGTAGAAATGTGGGGACAGGTTTAATGTTAGAGTGTGGGAAGGTTAGTGTAAAATGTGGGGACAGGTTTAGATGTGAGAGTGTGGGGACAGTTAGATGTAGAGTGTGGGGATGGGTTTTTAGATGTAGAGTGTGGGACAGTTAGATGTAGAGTGTGGGGACAGTTTTAGATGTACAGTGTGGGGGAAAGGTTTAGGTGTAGAGGTGGGGACAGGTTAGATGTAGCGTGGGGACAGGTTGATGATTAGTGTGTGGGAAGCGTTAGAGTAGAGTGGGGGAGAAGTTAGCTGTGAGAGTGTGGGGACAGGTTTAGATGTCGAGGTGGGGACAGGTTAGATTGTCGAGTGTGGGGACAGGTTTAGATGTAGAGGTGGGGATGGGTTTAAGATGTAGAGTTTGGGGAGAAAGTTTAGATGTAGAGTGTGGGGACAGGTTTAGAGTATAGTGTGGGGGACAGGTTGTTTAGGTGTAGAGTGTGGGGACAGTTTAGATGTAGAGTGTGGGGACAGGTGAGTGTAGAGTGTGGTGGACAGGTTTGAGGTAGAGTGTGGGGACAGGTTTAGCTGTAGGTGTTTGGGATGGGTTTGATGTAGAGGGTGGGGAGAAGTTTTTTAGATGTGAGAGTGTTGGGACAGTTTAGAGGTAGGGTGGGGCACAGGTTTAGATGTTAGAGCTGTGGGGATGGGGTTAGATGTAGAGTCGGGGAGAAGTTTAGATGTTGCTTGTGGGGACAGGTTAAGAGTTGAGTGTGGGGAGGGTTTAGATTAGTAAGAGTGGTGGGGACCAGGTTGGATGTGTCGGTGTGGGGACCGGTTTAGATGTAGAAAGTGGGGACGGTTTAGAATGTAGAGTGGGGGACCAGAGGTAGATGTGAGTGTGGGTCTGGGTTTCGTGTAGAGTGTGGGGATGACGTTGAGATGTAGAGTTGGGACGCTTAGATGTCGAGTGTGGGGCGGGTTTAGATTGTAGAGTGTGGGGACGGTTTTTCGATGGAGCGTTGCTGTGGGGACAGGTTTAGCTGTAGGATATGGGGGCAGGTTCATTTGTGTAGAGTGTGGGACGGTTTCGAATGATGTTAGAGTGGGGGACCGGTTTCGATGTACAGTGTGGGACAGGTTAGGTGTAGAGTTGTTGGGGGACAGGTTTCGTGTAGGAGCTAGGTATGGGGACGGTTTACGGTGTATAGGTGTGGGACGGTTGTAGATGTGAGTGTGGGACAGGTTAGGTGTAGAGTGGGGGGACAGGTTTAGATGTAGGAGTGTGGTGGACAGGTTTAGAGCAGAGGTGGGGACAGGTTGTAGATGGGAGTGTGGGGATGGTTTAGATGTAGAGTGTGGGGACAGGTTTAGTAGATGTTAGCGTGTGGGGACGGTTTAGATGTGAGTGTGTGGGACAGGGTTAGCTGTAGAGTGTGGGGAAGGTTAGATGTAGATGTGGGGACAGTTTAGGTGTAAGAGTTGGGGGAAGGTTAGATGTAGCGTGTGGGAAGGTTTCGATGTACGTGTTGGGGACAGGTTTCAGGTTGAGCGTGTGGGGACTGGTTTAGTGTGGAGTGTGGGGACAGGTTTATGGTTGTTTGTAGAGTGTGGGGAAGGTTTAGATGTCGAGTGTGTGGGGGAAAGGTTAGGTGTTTAGATAGAGGTGGGGACAGGTTTGATGCAGAGTTGTGGGGACAGGAGTTTGATGCAGAGTGTGGACAGGTTTAATGCAGAGATGTGGGGACAGTTTAGAGTAGAGTGTTGGGGCTGGTAGCCGAGGAGCCGAGTCCCAGTGACGCAGCCGCCACATACTCTGTACTTTCACACTTTATAATTAGATCACAAGTTATCACTAGAAACTGCAGCTGAAAGGACACAGAGATACACAAGATAGGGGAGAATATAACTACTATAATACTACCCCCTATGTACAGGAATATAACTACTATAATACTGCCCCCTATGTACAGGAATATAACTACTATAATACTGCCCCCTATGTACAAGGATATAACTACTATAATACTGCCTCCTATGTACAAGAATATAAATACTATAATACTGCCTCCTATGTACAGGAATAGTAACACGACTAAATACTGCCCCCGATCTGTACAAGAATATAACTACTATAATACTGCCCCCTATGTACAAGAATATAACTACTATAATACTACCCCCTATGTACAAGAATATAACTACTATAATACTGCCCCCTATGTACAAGAATATAACTACTATAATACTGCCCCCTATGTACAAGAATATAACTACTATAATACTGCCCCCCCTGTACAAGAATATAACTATTATAATACTGCTTTTGTGGAGAAGAATCTTGAAATTTTAGTAAATGAATCTTTGTTTGAGTGAAGAGGAAACTGGGGGGTAAGTAGAGGAGAGGTCGCCTCTGGGGTGTCAGCAGGGGTCTCTGTGTTTTCATCTTTAGCTGTATGTAGTTAATAAAGTTGTGTCATTGGATCTGTGCAGTGTCGGGCTGACTCTCGGGCTCCAGGTTCCTTACGTTCCAGCTTCTCATATAACCTCCTGGTATTTGCGTTGCTTTATCATTGATCTGGTCGCGCACACCCTGATATCTGGCCTGACACATTGTAGCGGTGTAATGTACATGAACTGTAAATCTGGTGCCGTTTCGCTCTGCGTTCCATCGTCCGTGCGCTTTGATTTGACAGACGTATATTTTTCTGACCCCCGGTACATTACACAGGAGACGTGTGAGCGATGTGTACACTATGATTAACATTACCATAAAACATACACGTACCCTGCCTGTCAGGCTACGCGCAGCTTCAGGAAGAGATTTTTATGGTTTTATAAATTTCATGGAATTGATAAATGGATCTAACTACTGATATTGAACACTGATCTGATGTGCTGCACCGGAATCAGGGGTGGAACACGATGACATTATTTATTTATTTTTCTGTGTCTTTGTTAAAGAGGACCTGTCACCAGATTTTGACCACCCTGAGTAACAATTCCTGCTGGTAAAGGGTTACTAGTCCTCCCCATATCACCTAAAATTAGCTCTCAGTGAGGCCCTGTACCTTTAATTACAGATGGTTTTCTGATATGCAAATTAGCTTTTCTGACTCATGTCTGGTGTTTGTGACTCTTCTCTCTCTCAGGCTGGCAGTGAGCCACGCCCCATTATTCTGACTGACAGCTCTGTTTCTCTTCAAATCCCTGCTCTGCCTCCTTGTACTTGGGGACCGTCTGCTAATATTCAACTACAGACATATAAAGCTCTATGTACAGATGGGAAATATTGGGGCACATTTACTTACCTGTCCCTGTGCGATCCCCGAGGTGCGTTGTCTGACGATCCTGCAGAGCTGCCGCGATTCACCAAGATAGTGTGCCCGATACCCTGTATGTGTCGCTTCCCCGTTGAGGTCCGCCGGAGTTCACCTTCTTCTTCCCAGTGCATGTAAGTGCAATTTTAAAAATTTGTGTTACCCGCCGGAAAAACGCGATTCGGGCCCTTAGTGAATGACCCCCATTGTGTCAATTTTTTTACACGGTGCCTTTTGTTACTTTCATGACACCTTACCAGTGATCCTCGCAGTTCCTTTAACTTTCTAATAATAACAAACTGTACACTATGGGGCTTATTTACTAAAGGTCTCGCAGTCCGCATTTTATTCGGGTTTCCCAACTTTTCAGGGATCACGGCGGGGATTGTGTTGCAATCACGCCGGCTTTCGCGCGACACAAATCGGGGAGCGGGCCATCGGAAGATCCGACGGATTCGGACTAAGCGCGGGATTTAACATTTCAATTTGTGTCGCAAGACAATGCACTCACATGCACCGGGAAGAAGAAGGTGAACTCCTGGGGACCTGAGCGGGGAAGCGACACATGCAGGAAATCGGGTGCACGATTTTCTTGAATCGTGGCAGATGTGCATTCCGGCGGACATTTCGGATCGGGGATCGTGCAGGGACCAGGTGAGTAAATGTACCCCTATGTATGTGATTACATGAAATCACAGCAGCCTCCTTGGAGGATTGAAAGTAGTAGAAGTCCATGTGGTCAGATACATGCATGGGGTACAGTTTGCTATTGTTAAGAGGCTAAAGGACCTTAGGTGATGTCACTCTGGTCGCTAGACATGAACTGTGACCAGTAAGGAAGCATAAGGCGTGGGGAGGATTAGATGGGAGGGGACGGCCGACCCCCCTCCCCCCCTCCTTTTGATGCCAGTGAATATAACATAAAATGTGATATATGTGGATGTAAGCGAAACAATTTTTAGCTAAAATAAGGATGTCAGTCAGTGAATAGAGCTCTATAGGAACCTGTCACTGGCTGTATATGTGCAAATGTGCTGACAGATTCCCTTTTTACTAGTTTTCTAGTTGTGCACCTGGGGGGAGGGTTATACTCGCGTCTCTTCTCGGCCCTTCCATTCCAGACGGCCATCAGTGATGGCATCATGTTCATTGCTTATGTGATGCCGGAGCCAATCCCTGGTCTCGGTAGTCACTATTGGGGCCAGTGATTGGACCAGCAGTGGCATATGTGGAACGGAAGTGTCGGTAAGAGAATTGCCTGACAATGGACGTCGTCTCTAAATCCAATGATCATCCGCAGGAGAAAATGTAGCTTTTACTTCTATTTTGCCACAAATTGTGGTCTTTGAGGGTCTTTTGGCAAAAAGTGAAAATCCACTCAATGACAGACACTTCTTGGGTTCCCCTCTGATTTCTACTTCCTTTTCCCTCTGGAACCACAGGAAATGACTTCTCAGCCAATCAGTGACAGAGACGGGTCACCTCTGGAGTTTTTGATTGGTCCAGTGGCTACTTCCTGTACATCAAGAAGGAGTAGTATGTTGGACCAGGGGGTCTCAAGCAGCGTTATATTGGGGGCAGCAGGGAATCTATAAGCCCGGTAAAGCTTCCCTTCTTATAACCGATTCTGCCTCCCCACAAAAAAAACCTTTAAATTGTTGTGTCGTACTCCACCCTCCAGGTGTTTTGCCTTTTATCTTTCTTCAAATATGGTTGCTATTCATTGAATTCAAGACTTAAAGGGGTTGGCCCAAGTTTTAGTGTCAATTGGTGGTGGTCTGACCACCGGTACCACATCCAATCCTTTGATAAGGGATAATATTACCACATGGGGCAAACCCTTTTAGTTGAAACTTCTGGATTCAATGTAAAATCTGTAGAGCTTGGGCAAATGTTTCCTACTCAAGGGACACCAGGATCTCCATGGTCACCGTAGTCCCTGGGACCTGGGTGTGACAAAGCTACACCCCATCAGCTCATCAGATACTGTACCCAAACATCTTCAGGCCTAGGGAAGATATCCCTGGCCCTGGGGTATGTATCCGCTCTTGACATGGTGATGACATTGCATTTGTTGCACATGGGACATCTGTGCCAATCCCTGGCCTAGAACCGGCCGGTTGAAGTCAGGGATCGGTCATGACGTTACGGTGAATGTGACATCATTAATAATGGTGATATGTGGAAGATGCCAAGGGAGCCACAATGTCCTCCATGGGCTCTAGGAAGTTTAGCCTTTTTGTCAATTGACCAGCATCGGTCGTAGGTGTTACCGATTCAACGCCGAACCTCAACGATGAACTGGATCTTCTGACAGAAGTCTGGGTTTGGGTCCCCGACACCGACTAGAACATTGTGGTTCGGATCTTCTCAACACTGCTCGGAAACCAAAATCTCCTGTATCTGTGACTAGTATTGATTCCCCTGTGTGTCTTGTCCTCCGTCCATTACTCCTCTTATCGTCTTCCCATTGTCCTGTGGATGGAGACTTTCTGGCTTTATTGTATCTCCTCGTTTTATGTTCTGCACAATGAAAACCTCTGATAACCCCTACACCCCTCCCCCCCCCCCAAATAAATGTTATCTGCCAGCGACCTGACCCACATCTACAGAAAGTCATCTCTCTATGATTATTATTAGGGATGTTTTATTATAGAATTCCAGTAATTATTACTATTATTTTATATTATTATATATTATTATTTATATTATTCCATCTTATCAATGTATTACGCTACACATCACACATTGTGCTGGGTTATATTATTATTTTAGGAGGGATAGAACTATATTATTTTTAGTCATTACCTTTTCTATTAATGGTGCAGGTCCCGGTGCCTAGATCTATGAGTATCTTCTTATATGTGTTATCCATGTCCTCCTTCCTTCTAATATCAACTTTTATAAATCAGCTACCCTAGCCCCTCTGTGATCTAGCTTTACAGACTGTTACACTGTCTCACCCTCCGACTTGCTGCTTACTCCACAAGTGCTGAGGGAGCAGGAGGAGGGTAAGTCAGTGTAACAGCCTGAGAAGCTGCAGCACCAAGGAGCTCTGGTAATTTATGCAAATTAGTTTTTCGGAGCACCAGGGGCGTTGCCTAACGGAGCTTCCATTTTTTCTCCCCGTCTTCCATTTTTGTTGATGTCTATCATTCTCTGAAGGAATTGCGCTGAGCTGTGCGACATGGAAGACCATCAGTGCCCCAGCAGGCTTAGCCCCGCCCCTGGTGCACTGAGAGTCTTATTTGATAAATAAAGATAAATATTGAAAGTTTTCTAGAATGGCAAATCTCTGGTACACAGGGAAGGGGGGCCCGGAAACTTATAAAGTGCTTGACACTATGCAGGTTGTACTTGGAGCTGGTAGACCCGCTTATAGGCTCACACAGACATCCCAAAGGTACAAGTGATCCTCAGACTCCCTCCAGCTCCTGTACAATACAGCAGTATTAGAAGTGGTCCTTGCTATGTAATGGGGGGCTGCTGTGGTCCTAGCATTGGTACCCCCACTCCTGTATAATACACCAGTATTAGAAGTGATCCTTACTATGTAATGGGGGGCTGCTATGGTCCTAGTATTGGTACTCCCACTCCTGTATAAGACACCAGTATTAGAAGTGATCCTTACTATGTAATGGGGGGCGGCTGTGGTCCTAGCGTTGGTACCCCCACTCCTGTATTAGACACCAGTATTAGAAGTGGTCCTTGCTATGTAATGGGGGGCTGCTATGGTCCTAGCACTGGTACCCCCACTCCTGTATAAGACATCAGTATTAGAAGTGGTCCTTGCTATGTAATGGGGGGTGGCTGTGGTCTTAGCATTGGTACCCCCACTCCTGTATTAGACACCAGTATTAGAAGTGGTCCTTGCTATGTAATGGGGGGCTGCCCCCTCCCCCCAGTTAATCACTGTATGACTTCAGCCGTAGACTATACAGAACACACAAATAAATTTTGCTTTTAATTGTTTCAAGTTTATGATCTCATCTAAATACAATCTCCATAAACATAAAGTACCCAGCTGCACGTGCCCACATGAAAAACGAGAAAAAGACCATAAAAAATGAAAAGTAAAAAAATAACTTAATAGCAAACAAAAAAAAGAGGGAAATATATGGCAGCTCCGTTACATCTGGTGCCACTAAGTGCTGCTCCGCTTCCCATCGCTCGCTTCCCTCTGCGCATTCCACGGAGCGGCGGCATCTGAGGACATTGAAACATTGTATCAGCCATGGACTGTGTATTAAAGGGGCGGCGTGCTTGTTTTTGTCTCTTTTTGTTGCCGCGGGATCGGCTGATGTATCTGCTGCCAGGTTATGTTTGACATTAACCCGTCCGCTGAATGCCCCCATATGTTCAAGTAAAATTAACCCCCCATTGTCTCATTGTTCTCTTTCAGACAATGCAATAAAACCTCACCCGGGAGCGACAGTTGTGACCTGATGTGCTGCGGCCGAGGATACAACCCTTACATGGACACGGTGGTGGAGCGCTGTCACTGCAAATACCATTGGTGTTGCTACGTAACGTGCAAAAAATGTGAGAGGACCGTGGAGAGATATGTTTGCAAATGAAAAAAGACAACAGGAAAAAAAAAAAACAAAAACATTTTTGTATCCCTTACAGGACCTCACCCAAAACAAACAAAAAAAAACAACAAAAACCAAAGCACTAGCCACGGTCGGGAAGTTCTCCTGAATGGAGACGTTCAATGAATTGTGCCAAATGAGATACTAAGTAAGGAAAGCGTCAGGACCGACATGAATGTTTTTAAAATTACACAAAAAAAACCCCCCAAAAACTCTGGTGGCCACGACCACCTCCGAACACTTCCGGGTGTCTGCCATATTGTAAATACTCATGGCTCACGTACTTTGTAGAGAGGTGGGTCAACCATGGTACTTCGGTGACCGACGAAAAGGGATTATTTTATAAGAAACCTGTGAAGAAAAAATATTCTGAACTGGGCTCCGTAGCTCTTTTTTATTATGGGCACTAGCTGGAAAAAAAAAAACTGAGTGCAATGAAACCCGTTTCCAGATCACTTTTTACGAAAATGTAACGCTGGACCGGAGATACAAAATAGAGGATGTTGAGAAACCTCCAACCACTGCGGGGGGACAAGTCAAAATATAGGAAGCTAACACAGAAATTTTGGCAAATTTTTTTCAGTATTTGAGAATTTCCAGTAATGGGGGGAAGGGAATGTTTTTGAAAATTTCATAATATATTCTACAAAGTGACCCAAACTGGAGTTTCCTCTTTAAAGAGGGACGTTCGCCAACCTTCACAAACTCCGATAGGTGGCGTTTTGTTGATTTTGGAATAACTGGAATGTTTTTTCTAGCCCTCACCGTCCCCGACTAGTCAGAGGCATTCGTTTTAGCACCCAGAATGCTCCATGGGTTCAGCCCACTTGACCATGTAGCTCCTCATTTACAAACTAAAGATTCTGATAGCTCGCGAATAGAGATGCGCACGCCCAACCTTCGAGTTCGGCATTTGGAGAGCCAATCCGGCAAATGGACAAACTAATGATTAGCCATGGCTAAGATTGGCCAGGAGGGCACCCATGGACACCCCGGCCAATCATAGCCATGTCTAGTAGTAAGGGGCATCCATTTGCTGGATTGTATGTGCGGCCACCAATCCGGGAATATGTCCAAGTCAGGCGGCCGAACCTGAACTTGAACGTTGGGACCGGTCAACTCTACTCGTGAAAGATGAGGGCTAGAAAAAAAAATTCCGACTGTGCCGAAATCAGTGGGGCGACACCTATTAAAGGAGGAAAAGAGGTGGAGTTAGAGGAGGTGGTGAAAAGTGCCCTTTACGTATTGTTTACATTCTTCAGAATTCCGTTCCAAGCATCTCAAGTCGAGGCCCAGACAACAGTGTCCTGCCACTGTCGGTGGATGTACAAATTTTTGTTTTTTTTTGTATGCAGAACCTACAGAGAGAGATATTTATAAATATAGCATTTACTTTTTCTTTATTCTACCTTTTTATATATATTATTATAAATGTAAGTAAACCGCTTAACGTTTGTATGAAATAAAAGCCAAAAAAGGTGAAAAAAAAAATACACACAATGGTTTCCACAATTAGAAGTTTTATATTCATTTCATTTAACTGTTTTATGAAAAAACTATTGGTGGGTTTTCATGAGAGTGGGATGTTTAATTTTGGAGACTCCCATAACAGCACTTTTGATGGATATCAAATAATAAATACAGTAATTAAAGGGGTGGACAATTAATGTCTACTTTGGAATTATCAATATTTTGCCCGGGAGAACTGAATAGAGAACAACCAATGGAGAAATCAAGATGGCTACCCATCCACGGGATAGGGCCTAACTTGCTGATCAATGAGGGTCTCAGCGCTAACTCCCCCGGAAATCACGAAAACAAGGGGTCTGATGGACCACGTACCTATGTCGGACCCCTTGTCGCCCCGTCAGACTAATGGAGCAGACGGTCGTGCATGACTGTTCTGCTCCATCTATGGATCTGACGGATATTGCCAAGTGCCGTGCTCACCGATATCCGTCAGCTCCATAGAGATGGAGCAGGATGGTCATGGTCATCCGTCTGCTCCATTAGTCTGACGGAGCGATGAGGGATCTGATGGAGGTACGTACAGTAGGACCCCATCATACCCCTCGTTTTCGTGATCTGTGGGGATCTGTTTGAAAATCTTGGTGGCCATACACTCTAGATCAGTGGTTCTCAACCTTTCTAATGCTGTGACCCCACAATACAGTTCCTCATGTTGTGGTGAACCCAACCCAAGCGATTCTCATTAAAAATGCAATCAAATTGCTTTAGGTGACCCCCGGTTTTGGTCATTCGACCCCCACTGGGGTCGCGACCCACAGGTTGAGAACCGCTGCTCTAGATAGATAGCTGTCAACTCAACAGATTGTTTCAGGACTGGCCAACCCACTAGTGTCTATAATGATAATGCCCCAACTGTCCTCTGATGGTAGACGTCAAGGAAAGAAGGGTCGGCCATTTTGAAATTCAGCATCCCCGATTCTTTCTTCTCAAAGTAGATGAGTCAGTGTTACACAGGTATACAGGGGGTCAGTAAAATGTCTGAACAGAAACTGACGAGTCAACTCCCTTATATGTTTGATGTTGCTGATGACTCTCCTCCAATGGTAGATGTTGAGAGAAAGAGTCGGACATTTTGAACTGCAATATTTCTCAATATAAACCAGTAGAGCGTAGAAGTCAGACCATTTATCAATCCAAAAATCACGGGAGGCATGAGTACTGCTTCCGGACACCGCTCCGGCCTTCTGTATGGTTGGTATTACTTACTACACATAGTAAGGGTTATCAGTGTAATATCATATATAGGAGAGTTGTGTGATAAATAATATGGATTATTTTTAAGATTGTGATTTAAAAAAACTTAAAAAATGTAACAGATGCCACAACTTGGAACTGATGACCAGGTGATTATGAGAATTTTCAGGGGGAAATGATCAGAAATGGATTCATTAATCCTACAACGGAGACATTTGGTCTAACTCGTGGAGTAACAAAGTATTGGGGGAAATGCATTATACAATTCCATTCAGTTTCTGGAGTAAAACTTAAAAAAATTATACAGCCATTTTTTTCAGCAAAACTTGTGATTTTTGTAATAATTGACGTCAAGATGTTAGCCGGGTGGGCATACATTCGGCACCATGGATAGAAGGAGGTGTGACCCCTCCCCTCTCCATGTCCTATCTCTTTCCTGTGTACGGAGTGGTATGGGTCCACTCAACACTAGTTGTGATCATTAATGGAAATAATGTTGCATTGTATTTAGGTTCTTAAAGGGGATGTCTGGTTAGAAAACTGATTCACAATCACCCTATAAGGGGAGTCTGATTTTCCTTGCCTGAAGCCGTGATGAGGTACTGATCACTGGTAGAGGACTTGATAGATTCATTACATCTCAGTCTATTGATTTCCGGGAGGATGGTGTAACGCCTTTATTCTCCTGGTGAGGCGCTGCAGGGAAAATGAACACTTCCTTGCACAGATGACAGCTGATCACTATGGAAAATAATATTTCACCAGGTCGTTTTGTGTATCCTGCCAAAAGCAGAAAGTGGACGATCCCTTTGAGAAATAAATAAGCAACCTGTAGGATGTAGAGAACCATAATAGGCCCCTTTAAAATGGTTGGCGGGTTATTAAGAGTGGATGCAACAAGCGCAGGTCTTGATATCCATCTTCAGTCGCACAATGGGCCAAATATACTCAGAGGCTACAGAATTTTGCTATAGCCTGCTCCCCGCTCCAACACGCCCACTGGGTGTGGAGGTGGCATAAGCGCAAAAAGCCACAATACCTGGCTGCATGGCAAGAATTTATGACTTTATTATACCTTGTACATCACAATATCCCGTCCCCCTACACCTACATGGTGTAGTGGCATCACATGGTACCATTGTATGGTATCAGCTATAAACCCTTATGGAATATTATAACTCATGCTCCCCCCTTCAATGCGGTCTAGAGATTCCTCATGGAACTATTTGTGTAAATTACCATACAAGTGCCATGTGTTAGATATTACTTACTATTGAAGACATCATGACTTGTACGCCAGTCTATCCAGGGGCGTATGCCACCGCCTGCCAGATTTACTATAGCCTGTGCCAGAATACTCGCCAAGGTCAAAGATGAAATATATGCCAGGTAGGACCTGGTATAAATTTAATTTTGGCGAACTAGTCCTGTATAGTATTTACCAAGAGGTCGGACCCTCCTAATATACCCGGTGCCGGGATACCATGTGCCGGTGCTGGGATTATTAAAGGAAACCTACCACCATGGATCTACCTACTAAGGTAGATCCAGTGGTAGGTGCATCTAACGAATGTAAGGATAGCCCTTTTTAGGGCTAATCCTTTAGTCCCCACAATCTTTTAGAAAGTTTAATGGCCTTGATATGCAAATTTTCCAAAGAGGCTACAGGGGTGTGGAGTAGGCGGGGCTGAGGCTACACGACGCGGCTCTCCACGCCCCAGTAGTCTCTTTGATCCTCCTACCAGATATCATCAGCGCGCAGCTACAAGGAGCTGCGCGCACTCGTCCGCAACGCATGAGTTCTGCTCATGCGTATTAGTTCCGGCTTTGGAGCCGAGATCGCACAGCCGCTGGCCTGTGTTCTGCGCATGCGCAGAACTCCGGCTTCGAGGACGAGTGCGCACAACTCCTTGTAGCTGTGCGCTGAAGATATCTGGTAGGAGGATCAAAGAGGCTACTGGGGTGTGGAGTATCCTTGCCTTGTAGCCTCAGCTCCAGCTACTCTATGCCCCAGTACCCTCTTTTGAAAATTTGCAAGGGCTATCCTTATATTCGTTAGATGCACCTACCACCGGATCTATCTCGGTAGGTCCGTGGTGGTAGGTTTCCTTTAAGAATGGCAAAGAAAAGCCTTATCAGAGCGCAGAGCTTCCTTACTGGCTCTTATCCTCCTCCCTCCTTCTTTCACCATCTGCTTTTGCACTCAGTAATCTCTGCTGAATTCTATCTTGCTAGCAACAAGACAGAAGCTCAGTGAGGTGTTATATTACATAGAAGTCTATGGAGAGAGAGCAGCAGTGAGTCACAGCAGCTAGGTCTCTTCCCATCAGCCTAGAGAGGACTACAAAACCTCAGATACAGTGGGGGGAAAAGTATTTAGTAACCCCCCCAATGGTCCAAGTTCTCCCACTTAAAAAGATGAGCGAGGCCTGTAAGTGACATCATAGATAGGACCTCAACTATGAGAGACGAAATGTGAAAACAAACTCAGATTGTCACATGGTCTGTTTGATTTCTAAAGAATTTATTTGCAAATTATGGTGTAAAATAAGTATTTTCGTCTTATAACAAAGGTTCACCTCACTACTTTGTTATTTCCTTTGTTGGCAATGATCATCATACGTTTTCTGTAAGTCTTCACAAGGTAGGTACTCACTGCTGCTGGTATGTTGGTCCACTCCTCCATGAAGATCTCCTTTGGAGCCGTGATGTTCTGGGGCTGTCGCTGGTCAACACGGACTTTCAACTCCCTCCAAAGGTTTTCTATGGGGTTGAGATCTGGAGACTGGGGAGGCCGCTCCAGGACCTTGAAATACTTCTTATGACCCCGCTCCTTTGTTGTCCTGGCGGTGCTGGGGATCATTGTCATGCTGAAAGACCCAGCCACGTTTCAGTTTCAATGCCCTTGATGATGGACGGAGGGTCACACTCAAAATCAGTTTCCACCAAACATGGCAAGTTGTGTTCTACTTTGTGTTCTACTTTGGTTTCATCTGACCATATGACCTTCTCCCAAAGATCTTCTGGAACATCCAAGTGCTGCCTAGCAAACTTCACATGGGCCCAGGTATGTACTGGCCCCATCAGGGGGACACTGCAGGAGCCGAGTCCCTGGTGGCCTTGTGTGTTACTGATGGGAGCCCTTGTTACATTGGTCCCAGTTTTCTGCAGGTCACTAGGTCCCCCGTGTGGTTCTGGGATTTTTGCTCACTGTTCTTGTGATTATTTTGACCCCACAAGGTGGGATCTTGTGTGGACCCCTGATGGAGGGAGATTATCAATGGTCTTGTAAGTCTTCCACTCTTGTATGAATTCCATTATTTCTCCCACAGTTGATTTCCGCACACCGAGCTGCTGCCTATTGCAGATTCAGTCTTCTCAGCCCGGTGCAGGCGCCCCCCCTCCATCACCAGGGATGTACACATCGGGGTTTCCCCAGGGAGAAACCTACACTTTCAGCCGCTCCCTCCATTTCCTTGCTCACATGGCCTGCTAGAGACCTGCCAGGCTGTGTACACGGCCTCTGTACCTGATACCAAGCCCTGTGATCATCGCCTTGTGCCAGGCCGCACTAGCCAGCCACTCAGGTAATCAGGACCCCGGCTTCTTCCAGCCACCGAAAAAGGCTAGGGCACGGTGGGGGATGTTGCAGATACAGAGACAATCAGAGAGAGACAGAGATAGTCTGAGACAGACAGATACAGTCAGAGACACTCAGAATCAGAAAGGGTCAGAGACAATCAGAGACAGTCGTAGTAAACTGGAGTCAGAAACGGTCAGAGAGAGACAGAGACAGACACAGTCAGAGAAAACCGGAGTCAGAGACAGAAACAGACAGTTGAAAACAGACAGACAGAGACACTCAGAGACAGAAAGGGTCAGAGACAACCAGAGGCAAAGACAGTCAGAGACAGTCAGTAACAGAGGCAGTCAGAGACAGTTAGAGACAGCTAGACAAAGGCAGAGACACTCCGAAACAGAAACGGTTAGAGAGACAGTCAGTCGGAGACAGAGAGACACAGAGACAGTAGAAGAGAGAGAGAGAGATGCATGTAAAACATTTTTGTTAACCCAATCTATTTGTTGGCTTACAGCAGTTATTTGCTATCTGGAGCAATGCCGGGGGTTACAGCTAGTTAGAAAAATATATATTTATATATTTTTTTTAAGAAAAAGGGTTTTCTGGTAATTCCAGCTTCCTGTCTGCAGGATATCCACATTCTCTATGGGACTGTCATATATGACTGGAATGCCCCTTTAACATCTTCAAGGACTTGATCTACCCAAAAATGTATATAAATGAAGCCCTAGAAGCCATGATGGATCTCACACTGACTTACAGGTAACCTAAGGACAGGACTGACACACGGCGTGGAAGTTTTGGGGTGGAGTAACATTTCTCGACTGTGATTCATTGTTTTTTAGCAATTAAATTTCATTAAAATGACTCCCCCCCCCCTCCCCCACCCTCCAGTCACTCGGCTGCAGGTTTGGGCCAAGGTTAGAAAAATAACTTTTCTGTGTTCCCTGATTTTATACAGAGACTAATGATCACACAGAGATGAAGAACATTGAGTATAAAGATGGCGGAGATAACATCTGCAGAGAGAGGATTAGCACATGCTACCTCCCAGCTATATACTGCACCACACAGCCCTGCCAGGGAATATAGGGGGGGTCAGGTCACAGCTGGGGTCAGCCGGGATACAGGGGATATATACTGCACCACACAGCCCTGCCAGGGAATATAGGGGGGTCAGGTCACAGCTGGGGTCAGCGGGGATACAGGGGGATATATACTGCACCACACAGCCCTGCCAGGGAATATAGGGGGGGTCAGGTCACAGCTGGGGTCAGCGGGGATACAGGGGATATATACTGCACCACACAGCCCTGCCAGGGAATATAGGGGGGGTCAGGTCACAGCTGGGGTCAGCGGGGATACAGGGGGAATATATACTTATCTATTACTGTGTTTAGTATTTTCATCTAAGGAGCTGGGAAATTGTTGCAAAGACTAAAAGGAAGCCTGTGAGTCCTCCTTCCTCAACTCCTAAAAAAAGCCACTCATAGAGAAAGCCTGTGAGTCCTGCTTCCCCCACCCACTCAGAGAGAAAGCCTGTGAGTCCTGTGTCCTACTCCCACTCATAGAGAAAGCCTGTGAGTCCTGCTTCCCCCACCCACTCATAGAGAAAGCCTGTGAGTCCTGCTCCCCCCCACTCATAGAGAAAGCCTGAGTCCTGCTCCCCCCCACTCATAGATAAAGCCTGTGAGTCCTGCTTCCCCCACCCACTCATAGAGAAAGCCTGTGAGTCCTGTTTCCTACTCCCACTCAGAGAAAGCTTGTGAGTCCTGCTTCCCCCACCCACTCAAAGAGAAAGCCTATGAGTCCTGCTCCCCCCCCCCACGTTACTTTAAATATTGTATCTAATAGACTTAACTTATATTGTTTTTACTTTTTGTAAATACAATTTGGACAATTGGAACAATACAAGAGTAATCAGAGCTCTTCAGAAGGCAGATCCCCGCGTTATATAACGCCTTTATTTGTTCTACAGTTTAGCATTTAACACACACCTTGTCCGCGTCTGTCGTAGAAATTGTGCGAACATTAAAATTCCTAAAAAAAAAAAAAAAATCTGTCCGCTCCGGTCCGTAAAGATAAGAAACACATGTCAATTCTTATATTAACCACTTGTTCTCAGTGAAGGGCAAACATGTGTTCCCCGGGGATAGGGAGAACCGTCCAGAAGAAATATTAGAACCAATTTTTTTTTTCTTCCCCCCTTCTTCAAAAAAAAATGTTCAAGAATTTCATCAAATCTTTTTTAAACTTAAACCAACAGGCGGAGTCAAAATGAAAACCTGCTCCACGACGACTGTGGTGTGACAATAAAAGGACCAAGGACTCTGTGAAGAGCGGACGGGCTGCGCAGATCTGTCTGTCATGTTCTTATGCTGGAAAAAAAATTTAATTTTTGGTTCTTAAAGGGAGTTTTTTGGTAGAATCTCAAAATAATTTTTTTTTTCTCTCCTATATATGTAAGGAAGGAAATTTGACAATAAATCACATAAAATTCCAGCCTACGTTCTGTACCCTTCACAAAGTAATATTTGGCCCCCCATATGTACTTACTCCAACTAGAGTACTGATCAGACTCGGGTAGAAGTGGTAAGTAGTAACTTACAGGTCAATCCAATCTGCCCGCTTTTGTGTAGAAAAATGACTTATTTCTGCTGTATTCAACACTGGATGTCTTCAGACCGTGTAATCACATACTCCACACTGTGCACCTAAAAATACGGTCACATCATTTACATATACAGGGTAACCGACTCCCTGGTCGGTTCCAATAAATGGTCACAAAATTAATAATAATAATATTTTCTTTGTTTATATAGCGCACGAACATGTGACTGCTAACACTTTTAGCCCAGGTCCTACTTCAAGCCACTCTCGACCATTTGCAGTAGTGAGGTCATCTCACCTTCATTTTATTCACCATACCTCCATTTATCCTATCCCATTACTACACACGCTGTAGGTCCGAAAATCCTGTGAAAGGAACGTCTCCAATATTACCCCAATAAACTAGTCAGCCGCCTGTCAGGTCGTTGATAAATATCTTATTTTGGAATTCCCACTTGTGATGTATCATCTGATCCATTTGTCTGTGAAAATTCTCCTACAAAGTGTGTGCCAAAGAGCAGAGAAGAGTCAGGTCTTAAACCTGAGTATGAGTCATATTAGAGCTCTCAGTGAAGATTCAATTCAGACACTACTATCTTCAGTTCTTGTACCTAGAAAAATGCTATTGCTACTCCGTATCATATAAGCTGAGGATCCGTTCTTCAGAGCACATCGGGCTTGTATTTCTGTGATCTACAGGCATTAATACATACACACGCGCATTTAAAAAAATGTTTTAACTTGGCCGTATCTCTGGTTCTGTACGCACAAGGCTGATGTGATCTGAAAGATGAGATGCCTATCTTTAATATGACACTCATCAGCATGTTTCTAGTGACATAGAACAAATAAAGGCACTTCCTCAATGAACCTCTCCCCTCAACTTGCACTCGTCTCAGGTAAAATATGCTCTTCTCTGTTCACTAACTTCACAGGAAATTTTTTTTTTTTGGTAAATGAGTTTTCACATAAAAAGGAAATTCTGGAAAGGATATTTCATCCCCTCACCTAAAGGGGCTGGTAAAAATCTAGTGACCTTACAGAACAAAAATTACTGTTTAGGAACCTAAAACTTTTTAAAAATTTGACCCAAAGATTTTCTATTTCCAAGAATTTTTATAAAATCTCCCCTCATCCAGTTTGTTATCGTGGAATTTGTTTCTTGTTTCTGCTTGTACCTGGTTTGGAGTATATTGGAGGCCCCCCTACCCCCCCGCTATACCTGGCCCCACAGTCCCGGTCCTCCCACATTACTTCATGTGTTTAAGTCTGCAGAAATTTCCCATAAATATCCGAGTGTAACGGGTCCCGGCAGAGCTGGGCTGCAGTATGAGCATTCTGGTGCGCGCTGTTTATCATTCCCCGCGGGAACTCATATAGTTGGTGAGGCTGAAAGATCCACAAGGAAATCTCCGCTCTACAAGACTTCTCCGGTGTCTGTGCGAGAGATGGAAATCACATCCCGGGAAACCAGAGCGAGAATAAACTGAGGGACGGGGAAGGGTAGATAGGCAATTCTAGGCGGGGGACTAGCAGAAGACAACCCAGGTGTCACCCTGCTATTATGGGGGCACTGTTACTCAGGGGTTGATTAAGCCACCATGTGCCCTGGCTGTATGAATATTATAGCCCCTACCATTCTGGAATCATTTCCTACATCTGGTACTAGAATCATTCATAGGGAATGAAGGATGTGCTGCTTTCAGTATGTGGTTTCCAGGACCTGTGGAGGACCTTCAAAGGTCCTAAAATAGCTCTTATGTACATGAAGCAGGAACAGATTTACAATATATTCATGGGCACTGTGTTACTGGTGACTGTTGTGGGGGCACTGTGGTACTGCTGTGGGGGGCCCTGCGTACAGCGACTGCTGTGCGGGCACTGTGTTACTGTGACTGCTGTAGGGCACTGTGTTCCTATCACTGTTGTGGGGTGCCCTGCGTACTGTCACTGTTTGTGGGGCACATCGTTACTGTCCTGTTGTGGGGGCACTGCGTTACTGTGACTGTTGTGGGGGCACTGTGGTCCTGTCACTGCTGTGGGGGCACTGCGTTCCTGTCACTGCTGTGGGGGCACTGCGTTCCTGTCACTGCTGTGGGGGCACTGCATTACTGTCACTGTTGTGGGGGCACTGCGTTCCTGTCACTGTTGTGGGGGCACTGCATTACTGTGACTGTTGTGGGGGCACTGCGTTCCTGTCACTGCTGTGGGGGCACTGCGTTACTGTGACTGTTGTGGGGGCACTGCGTTCCTGTCACTGCTGTGGGGGCGCTGCGTTCCTGTCACTGCTGTGGGGGCACTGCGTTACTGTGACTGTTGTGGGGGCACTGCGTTACTGTGACTGTTGTGGGGGCACTGCGTTCCTGTCACTGCTGTGGGGGCACTGCGTTCCTGTCACTGCTGTGGGGGCACTGCATTACTGTCACTGCTGTGGGGGCACTGTGTTTCTGTCACTGCTGTGGGGGCACTGCGTTCCTGTCACTGCTGTGGGGGCACTGCGTTCCTGTCACTGCTGTGGGGGCACTGTGTTCCTGTCACTGCTGTGGGCACGTGTTCCTTTCACTGCTGTGGGGGCACTACTGCGTTCTGTCACTGCTGTGGGGGCACTGTGTTTCTGTCACTGCTGTGGGGGCACTGCGTTACTGTGACTGTTGTGGGGGCACTGCGTTCCTGTCACTGCTGTGGGGGCACTGCGTTCCTGTCACTGCTGTGGGGGCACTGCATTACTGTCACTGCTGTGGGGGCACTGCGTTCCTGTCACTGCTGTTGGTGCACTGTGTTCCTGTCACTGCTGTGGGGGCACTGCGTTCCTGTCACTGCTGTGGGGGCACTGCGTTACTGTCACTGCTGTGGGGGCACTGCGTTACTGTCACTGTTGTGGGGGCACTGCGTTACTGTCATCGTTTAACCTCTTGCCACTGATGCCCTTTTCTCCTATTTGTTTCAGTTTTTCACTCCCCACATTCAAAAATCCATAACAGATCTGTATGAGGGCTTGTTTTTTGTGTAACAAACTGTACTTCCTACTGTCTGCATTTTATATTCTAAGCACTGGGAAGCGGGAAAAAAAATTCTAAATCCGTTGAAATTAACGAAAAACTGCATTTGCGCCATTTTCTTGTGGACTTTTATGGCTTTTACTGTGCGCTCCAAATGACACCTCCCCTTTATGCTTTGGGTACGATCACAGAGATTCCAAATTTTTTATAGGTTTTAATTTTTAAAAAAAATATATATAATTTTGTTACAAAATTCAATTTTACAGAGTTGTGTGAGGTGTCATTTTTGGGGGGTGAGATGACATTGCACAACCCTTTGACCCTTTTCAGTCAAATTTTTATGTGTTGCAAAATGACAAAAAAGTGGCGATTCGGACATTTCGGTGGTATTTTCCGTTACGGAGTGCACCATGGGGAATAATTGGTTTCATATTTTGATAGTTTGAACATTTTAGGAGCGGTGACACCGAATGGGGCTCATTTACTAAGGGCGCGAATCGCTCATTTTCGTCGGGTTTCCTGAAAATTACCGGTTTGCGCTGTATAGCTCCGGGGTTTTGGCGCACGCGATCGGATCGTGTTGCATCGGTGCCGGGTTTAATGCAACGGAAATGGGGGGAGTGGCCGTCGGAAAATCTAACGGATTCGGAAAAAACGTGGTATTTAAAAAAAAAAAAAATGTATCGCTTGACACGCGCTTACATGCACCAGGAAGAGGACGGTGAACTCCGGCGGACCTTGGCACAGCAGCGACACCCGGCAAGCTCCGAATCAATGTCGGACAACGCGCTGAGGGATCGCGAATGGACCAGGTAAGTAAATGTCCCCCAATATGTTTATGTTTGTTTATTTATCTTTATTTCGGTTTTATGGAAAGGGGACCCCTAGAGGGTCTGTATAGGGACACTGTTATGGGGGATCTATGGCCGTTGCTGGTATCTATGGTTCTTCTGATGAGGAATCTTCAAGGTTGGATATGAAGGTTCAGATTAAAAATTGCCATAGGGGGCACATCGCTATACACTACACCCACTCGGCATCTCAGGACCCCAGAGCCCACACACCTCCTACAGATCTGGACTGGAAATTCTCTGTCTTCATGTCAAACTGCTGGCAGCCCAGAACCGCTCAGCCCAGTTCTCCGTCTTGGGTTGCTTCATCCCTAATATCCTACAAATCAGCTCTGAGTAGAATGAGTCCCAGTTTCCTCCGGATCCGGGGAGGAAGCAGCTTAGAGCGCTGGAGGCTCCTCGCCCCTGGCTGCCGCAGCTCTCACACTCTCCAAAAGTTGTTGTAAAGACAAGAGCTGCAGAAAGTTTTATCACCATAGAAGAGTCCTGCCAGGGTGTCATAACATGGGGCAAAGGGAGGAGCTGTACAGGGCCCAATAGTGGGGGGGGGGGCCCTATAAGTCCCAACCTCAACTCTATCTGTATCCACAGTACTACAACTCCTATTCTATATATATGGACACAGCACACTACTACTACTCCTATCCTGTATATACACTCACCTGCCACTTTATTAGGTACACCATGCTAGTAACGGGTTGGACCCCCTTTTGCCTTCAGAACTGCCTCAATTCTTCGTGGCATAGATACAACAAGGTGCTGGAAGCTCCTCAGAGATTTTGCTCCATATTGACATGATGGCATCACACAGTTGCTGCAGATTTGTCGGCTGCACATCCATGATGCGAATCTCCCGTTCCACCGACCCTGCGGAACACTGCTGGTATGATAGAAAGGTGACAGGACACACATGACATGGCTGCTCGCGGTATGGGGGGGTAGTCAAAGAGAGGTCAGAGCGCCCATGATGACCCCTTGACCATGCGGCTATTATAGAAAGGTGTAGGGACACACAGGACCTGCAGCTCTCTGTGTATGGGGGGTGTAGCACAGATGGTCAGAGCCGCCCATGCTGACCCTGACCACTGCTGGCTATGAAGAACGGGGTCAGGAAAACAGGGACATGGCAGATCGCTGTGTATGGGGGAGGTAGTCCCAAGAGGTCAGGCGCCCATGCTGACCCCTAAACACTGATGGCTATGATAGAAAGTGTCAGGACAAACAGCCATGGCAGCTCGCTGTGTATGGGAGGGTGTCGTCACGAGGGGTCCAGAGCACCCATGCTGACCCCTGACCACTGCTGGCTATGATAGAAAGGTGTTCAGGACCACAAGGACATGCAGCTCGCTGTGTATGGGGTGTAGCACAGTAGGGGTCAGAGCGCCCATGCTGACCCCTGACCACTGATGGCTATGATAGAAAGGGGGTCAGGACACACTGGACCTGGCAGTGCCGCTGTGTATGGGGGGTGTAGTAACAGAGGGGTCAGAGCGCCCAGCTGACCCTGACCACTGCTGGCTATGATAGAAAGGGGTCAGGACAAAATGGACATGGCAGCTGCGTGTAGGGGGTGTAGGCACAGAGTGGTCAGAGCGCCCATGCTGACCTGACCACTGATGGCATGATAGAAAGGTGTCAGGCAAACAGGACCTGGCAGCTCGCTGTGTAAGGGGGGTGGTCGAAAATCACAGAGGGGTCAGAGAGCCGATGCTGACCTGACCATTGCGCGCCCTGATAGAAAGGGGTCAGCACACAGGGACATGGCAGCTCCCTGTGTTGGGGGGTGTAGTCACAGCGAGGGTCAGAGCCACCCCATGCTTACCCCTGACCCCTTGATGGCTATGATAGAAGGTGTCAGGACACACAGGACATGGCAGCTCGCTGTGTTGGGGGGTGTAGAAAAAAAAAAAAACAAAAATCACAGAGAGGTAAGAGCCGCCATGCTGACCTGACCCCACTGGGCTACGATAGAAAGGAGTCAGGAACACACAGGACATGGCAGCTCGCTGTGTATGGGGGGTGTAGGTCACAGAGAGTGCAGAGCGCCCATGCTGACCCGACCACTGCTGGCTATGATAGAAAGGTGTCAGGACCCAAGGACATGGCAGCTCGCGGTGTATGGGGGGTGTAGTCACAGAGGGGTCAGCGCGCCATGCGGACCACTGGACCAATGTGGCTATGATAGAAAGGGGTTCAGGACACACTGGAACATGGCAGCTCGCTGTGTATGGGAGGTGTAGTCACAGGAGTGGTAGAGCGCCATGCTGACCCTGACCACTGCTGGCTATGATAGAAAGGTGTCAGGACACACAGGACATGGGTGGGGGGGGGGACAGCTCGCGGTGAAGGGGGGTGTAGTCACAGAGAGGTCAGGCACCCATGATACCCCTGACCATGCTGGCTTGATAGAAAAGGTGTCAGGAACAGGAATGGCAGCTCACTGGATGGGGGTTTGTCTTTTTTTTCTGTTTCCCACTCCCTCGTACCTTGTTAGTTCCACTGTCGTCTTACGACTTTGCCACCTGTCTTGCCCTCTCAGTGTATGCATCAGCTTTGATTTCGCAGACTGGTTGTTCGCCGACCCATCACAGGATCTATGGCTGACAGCTCCCTTGCGGTGTATGGGGCCTTGGCTGTATTGCAACAGAGGGATCAGTACCCGCTAGACCTATGCTGAACCTTTTGACCAGTAGCCTCGGTCTGTGCAGTAGGCAAGGTGTCCAGGATATTAACAGGATCCAATGCGCAGACCTCGCTGTGTTTGTTGGGGGAGCTCTCAGTATCATTGTACGCAGTGTCAGTCGCACCTTGCGGCCTACTCCCTCCTTTTTTTTCCCTCTTTATCGCTTGACCCCTGCCCACTGTGGTGATTGTTATTTACGAACGGCTGTCACGACACACCACGCCCATGAATGGCACGTCTTCCCGGCAGCACATGTTCGGGATGTACCCGTCAAGCAGGGGCAGACTACGCAAACCCTACTGCTTTTGATTACTTAGAGTTTGGTCTACCCACATACTTCCTGCTGGTACTATGATAGAATATGCCGCGTTCAGGACACCATTTCAGCGACAGGCAGCTCCTCCCGTGTATGTTGCGCAGGCGTTTATGTCATTACAGAGGGCGAGAGAACCACACTCCGCCCCTGGAACCCGAACACTTGCGGTATGATAGAAGGTATCAGGAACACTTTTAGGACTCATGGTTTCAGCCTCCGTAGTGTTGTATGTGTCTATTAGCACAGAGGGGTACGAGCAACAATTGTGACCCCTGACTCAATGCTGGCTATGATAGAATTATGGTGCTCCAAGGACACACAGGCACCATGGCCCAGCTCGTGTGTATGGGCCGCGGTAGTCAGAGGGGTCAGAGAGGCCCATGCTGACCCCGGACACTGGCTGGCTATTTGATAGAAAGTGTGTCAGGAGACACAGAACATGGAGCTCGATGGATGGGGGGTGTAGTTCAATTTAGAGAGTTGTTCCCTCGAGCGACCACCTGCTGAATACCTGACCCTGCTGTGCTACTGATAGATATTGGTGTCAGGACAAACAGCCCCGACATGGCAGCTCGATTCCAGTGTTAAGGGGGGTGTAGTCACAGAGGGGTTATTTCTGACGGCCACCAATGTTCGATCCTGCCAACACTGCTGGTCTTTGATAGAAAGGTGTCAGGAGAACACCAGCACTGGCAGCGTGCAGGTGTATGGGCGCAGGAGTGTTTTTAGCTCAACGAGAGGGCGAGCGCCCCTGTGCACATCATGACCATGCTGGCTATGATAGAAAGGGTCAGGCACCACACAGGACATGCAGATACTGTGTCTGGGGGGGTAGTCACGAGGGGTCACAGAGCCGCCCATGATGACACTGGGTACTGTTTCCATAGCCAGATGTGTCTATAATGACCAGGAAAGTATACATCTGCGTCGCTATTCCAGTGCTACCTAAAGGACCCCATAGGCGGATGAGCATTGTCATGGTATGTGTATGCAGAGATTTACTTATAAGCACCGGTAAGATGTTACTCCTGGGAATGGATAATATTCAACGTATACTCGCCAACATATATTATCCCTCTTCATCACGTCCCACCCCTACCGACACACAGTCTATCCACCCATATACCCACCTGCACAATTCCGTCACATCCCGCTCTTTTATCCGTATCCCCATTCCCAAATACAGGTGCCCAGACTCCATTACCTCACTTATTACTCTTCATCTGCCAAACCACTAAGCAATTCCCTACGGGTGATTCTCCATGTATGTACACAGTGACTGCACCAGCAGCAGAATAGTAGGCCACGCTTGGCGTATAATACAGGCAGGGAACTCAGGATCAGTACAGGATAAGTAATAGCTAACGCTATGTACAACAGTCGATGAACCAGCGCAGAATGACGATGAGCTAGGAGTATAATACAGAATGTAATCAAAGATCAAGTAATGTAATGTATGTACACAGTGACTGCACCCGCATCTAGAATTGTGAGCGCAGCTCTGGGGTCTATACAGGAGTAACTCAGGATCAGTACGGTACCGTAATGTCTGGTGTACCGTGAATGCTGCACCAGCCAGCAAGAATAGTGAGTGCAGTTGGAGTATCAATACAGGATGTACTCAGGATCAGTACAGGATAAGTAATGTCATGTAGTACACAGTGACTGCAACCAGACGCAGACATAGTGAGTGCAGCTCTGGAGTATATACAGGATGTTAACTCAGGATCAGTACAGGATAAGTAAGTCATGTCTGTACACATGATGCACCAGACAGCAGGGAATAGTGAGTGCACTCTGGGGTTTATAATAAGGATATAATCAGGATCAGTACAGGATAAGTTAAATGTTAGTATGTACACGTCACTGCACCAGCAGCAGAATAGTGAGTGCAGCTCTGGGTGAGAATACAGGATGTAAAAAAAAAAAAACAAAAAAAAAAAAATCACGGATCAGTACAGGATAAATAATGGAATGTTGTACACAGTGACTGCACCAAGCAGAGAATAGTGAGTCAGCTCTGGTGTATAATACAGCACGTAACTCAGGATCAGTACAGGAAAGTAAGTAGTAGTACACCAGTGACTGCACAGCAGCAGAACTAGTGAGTGTGCTTGGAGTATAATCTAGGATGTAACTCAGGATCAGTACAGGATAAGTAATGCATGTATGTACAAGCGAATGCACAAGGAGAATAGTGAGTGCAGTATCGTGTGTTTATAATACAGGTCTACATAAGCTCGGATCGGACAGGATAAGTAATGTCATGTATGTACCACCGTGACATGCACAGCAAGCAGAATAGTGAGTGAGCTCTGTGGTATAATCACAGGATGTAACTCAGGATTCAGTACAGGATAAGTAATGTCATGTATGTACACAGTGATGCCACAGGAGAATAGTGAGTGCAGTCCGGTGTATAATTACAGGATGTAAATCAAGATCAGTAATGTTAGTATGTACACAGTGGAATGCACCAGCAGCAGAATTGTGAGTGCAGTCTGGGGTAATAATACAGGATGTAACTCAGGATCAGTACAGGATACGTAATGTATGTATGTACAGTGCCTGCCCCGCAGCAGACTAGGTGATGCAGCTCTGGAGTATACTACAGGATGTAACTCAGGATCAGTTAAGGATAAGTATGTCATGTATGAAACGTGACTGCACCCGCAGAGAATAGTGAGTGCAGGCTCTGGAAGTCTAATACAGGAGTTAACTAGGCTCAGTACAGGATTAAGTAATGCATGCAGCACTGTACACCGTGAATGCACAAGGAGAATAAGTGAGTGCAGCCTTCGGGGATAATACAGGTCTGTAACTCGGATCAGTACGGATAATAAGCAGGTATGTATACACAGGACTGCACACCAGCAGCAGAATAGTGAGGCAGCTCTGGAGTATAATACAGGAGGTAACTCAGGATCAGGACAGGATAGTAATTTCATGTATGTACACGTAATGACTGCACAGCAGCAGAATAGTGAGTGCAGCTTGAGTATTTTTAATACAGAATGTACACCAAGAGAAGTACCTGTATGGATGTACTAACCCCAGTGACTGCACCAGCAGCGAATTCGTGAGCGCAAGCTCTGTGGTATAATACCGGAGTAAACTCAGGATCAGTACAGGATAAGTAATGTTGTATGTACACAGTGACTGCACCTGAAGAGATAGTGAGTGAAGCTCTGGAGTAGTAATACAGGATGTAAATCAGGATCAGTACAGGATAAGTAATGTCATGTATGTAAACAGGGAACTGCACCAGCAGCAGAATAGTGAGTGCAGTCTAGGGTATTAATACAGGATGTAACTCAGGATCAGTAAAGGATAAGTAATGTCATGTATGTACACAGGGACTGCACCAGCAGCAGAATAGTTAGTGCAGATCTGGAGTATACATACAGGATTAACCCAGGATCGTACAGGATAAGTAATGTCATGTATGTACCCGTGACGCACCCGTAAGCAAGAATAGTGAGTGCAGCTCTGGGTATATACAGGATGTAATCAGGATCAGTACAGGATAAGTAATGTCTGTCATGTTACAGTGACTGCACCGCCGCAGAATAGTGGACTGCAGCTCTGGGGTATAATACCGGATGTAAACTCAGGATCAGTACAGGATAAGTATGGCATGTACGTAACAGTGACTGCACCAGCAGCAGAATAGTGAGTGCTGACTCATTCCGTGTGAATGCTGACGGGTGTGAGCTGTTTGTGATGAGCTCCTGCACACCTGGTGGAAGACCCATCACCCGGCCTGCTTCTCCTCCCCCGTAGGGAGTGGTTTCTGCGGATGAGTGAGCCAGGAAACATCCCAGGCTTCTGCCTCCGGACCAGGCCGGCGGGCGGGCCGGAAAAGCCCAGATATTCCGGCCAACATGGAGGGGGCGAAAGATTCTGCCCGACACCCAAGGACGCAGCGATGTGACCTCGGCTGCACCCCAGACCCAGGGAAGCCGCAGGTCTCCGGAACACAAGAAGATCAAGGCAAGTAACATCAGCATGAGTGTCTCCTCCTGGAAAGCTGAGTGAGTGCGGGAAAGTTGGGTGGTTCAGCCTGGAAAGCTGGGGCTCCGAGGGTGCAAAATGCAATGGGGACACCTAAACGGCCAGGGAGGCTGCTACCATCTATGGCTCCCGAGTGCTGAGCCTCTTAGTACGAGGAAGCTGTGGGGGGATGGCAAGGCGATGAATAGGTCCAGGGGGAGATAAGGAGAGACCTTGGCACTAGAGGGGGTGGCTACACAGAAGCAAAAAAGTCTGATCATCTAACACCATTGACAGACTAATAGCGAGTCCCACGCTCTGCAGGAAAAACGCGTTGACCGGGAGCCAGTGCGTCCGTTCAGGGAAAAAGTGGACATGACGCCCCAGATTTGAGGAGAGCGCCAGGAGAAGCTGAGGAAGCTGAACGGGGCTTCAGATCAGGCGGATGAAGCGATGGCGATGATGAGGAGGATGAGGAAGACTGCCGGGTCCGTCTGGTGGCATGCACCAACACCAGAAGGCCTCGCACGAAGGCGGCCTGCGAGCAAGCGCCATTACCATCAGGTGCGGCTCTGCCAAACCTGGAGGAGGAGGAAAGTGATGGACCAGCGGCCAGGGGGAGGGCGCTAATGGCTCAGATCCGTTCAGCTTGAGTCCCCAGTCACTCAAAACTCTCCTTTTGGCGATGAGATCCGGATGACACCTAAAGGAAAGAAGAGAGCCAAGAAGGGACCAAGGCGTCTCAGGAGGTGAATTCTGGTGTTTCGTCCCCCTACCTGTTCCCTCCGGGCGGCGCAGTGCCAGCCTGTCGTGTAGGCCACGTTGCCCAGCCAGCACGAATCCTGAAGTGGATCGGTGCCAGGGTGCGGGGAGAGTGCAAAGCCAGTCCCATAATGGCGAGAAGCACCAGCAGTTTGTAGTAGCAAGATGGGGCAGTGGAAGGCATCGGCTGAAAGGGCCGGTAAGTGAGGGCGATCCAGCAAGGTCCTGGTACGGTGCGTGACCCCAGTGGGAGGGGGGGGTGGCCCTGTGCCATGGGCTAGTGGAGGTGGCTCCTGGGCCCTAGCGCTGTGTGTTGCTTGCTCCGGTAGCAGCTGCAGATGTGATGGGGCTGTGGGGGCTTGTAGTGCGGCGCCTCCCAAGCGTCTGTGCAGCCCATGCAGGAAAGGGCAGGAAAAATATCTATTTGCGAATTGGATCATCGGACCCAGGAGCTGGTAACATGAGACTGTCCGGGACTTCATAACGGAAAACGAGACCCTCATGATTAGCGAGCAGCGTCTTTTGCCAAACATCCTTCAACACCAGATGAGTCAACAAGGGGTTATATGCCTAATGAGGCATGATGCGGCACAAGTAAGATCGGGGTTGGAGGCTCTTCTCAGGCTGTATCAGCTATGGAGGTGGCTTTCGACCCCAGTGTCCAGTGACTGGAGGCAACCCGCTCCTCGGCAGCTGGTGTGAGTGCTGCAAGGAAGCGAGGCAGTATTGTACATAGGGCCTGGTGAATGTTTTCGGGGGGTTTGCGCTGCACATCCGCCGTGCTGAGCCGGGGGTGATCTGGTCCCCTTTTTTGTGCGTGCTGGACAATCATCGCACCACTTCAGTGGTGGCTTTTTTCTCCACCTCCCTAAGGAGCTATCGTAGTTGTCACCGCTGGGGCAAGTGGGGTAAATTAACGTCCTGCTCCTCTACCGGTCCTTGCTCTGGAATAGGTTTGCAAAGCGTTCTATTCTGGAGGCATCTCGAGAGGGGAAACAGTCAATAACATTAGAGGGGCGAGATGTTCTGACTTCCTTCTTCTGGTCACACGCACAGCATGGCCTGCGCTCAGACTATCAAGAGAAAGGGGGGGAGAGCAGCTGTATGGTAGCTTTACCCACAACCGGGCCCGGAGAGCTTCCCGTGAGGACTGTGGTTTACTTCGCTGCGAGGGTGCACAGTGATGTGCATGCCCACCCAGTGTCCAGGGTTGTGGATCCTCCTCATGAAGATGACTCTTCAGGCTAGTTGACATCTTTGCCCTGATACACATCCTTATGGTAACTTCCGGAGTTCGATGTCAGCTTTGGGTCGGCCGGAAGGGCTTTAGGCTACTTCTGGCTGCGAATTACTGAGCTGGCAAAGAACGAGCCGCAAGGCGAGACTTGCTGTTTCTGTGCATCAAGCATGTCTCGCAAACGCAGTCAAGAGAGTGGTTCAGTTGTGACACGGTAAATGATCACTTCTGACAATGGACTCATGAGTGTGCTAAGTCGTTTATGGCGAAGTAGTCAGGTACCCCATGACAAACCGGATGCAAGTTTGGCATTTGGTCTGGGGCCTGGACCTTATGATGAAGTTGAAGTGTTCTCAGCGCGGCACAGTCGCCCCACATTTCCCTTCTCTTCACCAAGCCTTTCTTCGTGGCGGCGACAGAAGCATGATTGTATCTACTAGGGGCAGCCAAGGTCGTTCCAGGATTGCGGTGCCCCCCACACAGTAAGGTCCAGCTGCACAGTGAAGCAGTGCGCTGTGTGGTGGGCTAGGTCATCTACGCGGCATCCTGTAATGACATTAGGTGTAACCTTGTGTGGCTCGGTCACCCTTTCAAGCCGTGGTCCTCGCTCCTTTGCCAATGCGGTTGTGCCCCAGTGGAGGAGAGCCATGAGGTTGCGACTTTCTGATGGGGAAGGTACCGCAGAAAGGTGGAGGAGCTGAGGGGCCTGTGAAAAAAAGTAAAGAATAAGGCACCTGCCAGTTGAGGCGGCCTTGAAGCCAGACAAAAAGGGAGAGAATGGGAAAACTCAGGTTGCTGTGGGTACCCTTGGTCCTCTCTCCGAGTGCGATGTCATGACTATGGGGCCTCTGAGGGCATGATGAGTTGGCATTGAGGAGCGTTCCGGTCAGGACTGTTGCCGCCGCCGCCCCGAAGATTACCTGTGCCGAGTCCTCCACGTCCCCCCATTATGAGAGTATGATAGGATAACAGGATTTTGGCTAGAAAAAATTAAGCGCAAGCGAAAAGAAAAACGCTGCGCGTATCTAAGGACCTAAGGAAGGGGAAACTTCCTCCCCTCCCTGGTTGATTTACCAACCGTTTCCTCACCCCTCGGATGAGATCGCCCCTCGGAAGGGAGAGGCTGAGGTGTGGGGTTAGGGCGGTAGCGGCAGCGAAGCAGCCTGCAGTGGGCGCCGACGTCTCTCCCATCTGGGAAGCCGAGTCCTCAGAGTGGGAGACTGACTCAGAGTCAGGAGACAGACGAGAGAGGGTGTCCGGGTGGGGTACCTTGGGGCAGCCTAATAACATGGACACCCTCATTTCGTAAGAAGTTGCCCAATTCTGGAGGGAAAAGGAAGGAAATCACTCTTCAAGGTAGAGTACGGCGAAGGACAAATGTAAGAAAAAAGCCGCTCTAACTTATAGACTCATGATGGCGGTCACCCATCCGTTACGCTGGCGTCCATTAATGTCCCAGCATTAGTCTGATGCGGGTAGATTTGCGGCCTTTGTGATTTTCTCGGACCGTGTTGAAGCCGACTTTATTTTTGCACGGAGACCCAGGCTGCCAGTTTGGCGGCCGTTGTTTAAACAGCTAGAGGGAATTGGAGACAGCGGCCTCCTATTGGTCTCTTGCGGCCGAGCCGTATACCGAGTGGCGGTCCTTTTTACCGCCGCCGGTAGACATGCCGACGAGTTATTGAGATTTAGAAATGGTGAGGTGCCTGATCCTGGATGTTCCTCACTGAAGGGACACGAACTTCGCCTAATTAACATCTATGGTCCCCAGTCCAAGTGGGACAGGAAGTGTCCTTTAATGAGGATCAAGCCTACCTTTACAAGTCGCAGGTGGTCTTTGAGGGACTTTCAATGCTGTCACGAGGTCCTAGGATAGGGAGGTTTCCAGAGACAAGCTGGCTTATGGATTGCGTCGCTCTTCATGATAGATGGGTGAGGCTCGCCTGGTTTGGAGTGCTCACACCGGCACACCCAGGCAGCGGGGTTCACCTATTATCGGGTAGCTGCAGGTCTAGAATAGACAGTTTTTATTTAAAGGAGAAGCCATTTTCTTCAGCAGTGTCTTTGAGGGGTGGAGTTTTCCGACCACTGCTCAATTTTGTTTGTCTTGAATGTACGAGACCCCCCGGATGGAAGAGGCTACTGGAAGTCACATTCGTTCTCTCCTGGAAGAAGCAGAGATAACGACAATCTTTGGGACTTTCTTCAGAGCCAAGGCTACCATTGCATGGGCGCCTTGTAGCCAGGTAAGTCAGAGTGGATGCGAGTGCTCAAGAAAGGGTGGCGAGATCTTCTCCCAGCTCCTCTGCCCGGAGCGTGTACAGGTACCCCGCCTGTATCAGGTGACTGAGGAGGAAACTCGAGCATCATCCAGTCCTCGGACTGAAGGATAGATGTGAGGACATCTCCAGAGTGAAATCCTTGTGAAGATGTAGCTACATAGACAAACAGCATCTTTGGTTTTGAGAGGATTACGGAAATATTGCTCGCCCACCTTAAGAAACTGCAAGAGTCAGTGAATGGTAAAGTTGTCACGGACTGTGACAGTCGGGGATCCCTGGAAAAGGTTCCAATCAGGGATTCCTGGAGGTCGTCAGATCACTTCTCTACGCACCTCTTTGGCAAGGAGGATCTAGATACGGTCGATGTTGATGTCGGCTTTCCTGGCTGAAACATGCTCCCTGAGCCAGTAGTAGCCCTCTCGTTGAGTTTTTGAAGCAGGATGACAGGAAGCAGGAAGTCAGCCTTGGCTGAATTGAAGGGCCGCCCATAAGAAATCGCCAGGTCTCAATGAGCTTCAAGACATCTGAGTTTTATAAGACCTCTTAAGGACGCCTTGGGTTCCCCCTCCTTTGCTGAGGTAGTTCAATGAGTGTCGTTCCTCGGGCACTCTGCCGAGTCAATGAGGAGGTCTGCCTGACTCATTCTGATCAATTAGGGTAATGGACCGACTCGTATTGGAGAATGCTGCGTCCACATAGCCTCTTCCTCAATACGACAGAACAGTTTTTGCGAAACAAGGTCTGGTTACTCGGTCTGGCGCAGTTTGCGCCCCGCTACGTCGCGGGATCCGAGCACTTGGCTTGAGTTCCACGGCACGAGTACTTTGTGCTGTGCTTTGTGTTCGGGAGTCGCAGATGAGCACGCAGGCGGGCTGGTAAATGGAAGGGGTACTTGCTGTCCTGTCGGATCAGGAAATGCGTTGATAGGGTTCGACCCACGAGTAACCCTGGTCTGTCCTTCTGAGGTTATGGGCCTGCCGGGGAGTTTGTCAATTGGCTGACAGTTTTGTATCCGGGGCAGAGAGGTTCCCGCTTGTCCGAACGGTGGTTGGCGCGCTCTTTGACGTTTGGGGTCTGGGTGTTACGCCAGGGTGTCCTCTGAGCCACCTTTTATACGTTCGCGATTCGCCACTCTTAGCGCAGCCCGGTTGATCGTGCGGCCGTTGGTCGGGAGTAGGGCATGGCCAGCGCGGCACGGAAGCCACTCTAAGTGGGAGCGACGCTGATGATGCTCACATTTTTGTGTCCTCAGAGGGGAGGCGCATGGGTGATGATCAGCCAGGTTTGAACCGCTACTCAGAGGTTCGGTGTCCAACGATTCAAACCGGATAAGCCTGTAGAGAGTCTCTGGCGGGAGAGGGGATCCAGGATTTGATCGTCCGGACATACTCTTCCAGGACCCCAAGACTCTGTCCAACTGTTCTCAGGCAAGAATGGCCAGGGGGAATACCCCATGTCAAAACCGTATGGAGGCATTAAGTACTCCGCTCAGAGGGTCGACATGTTATAGGGTTGGTCTTGCCACCCGGACAGGGGGACTTATAAAACCTTACCTGCTCCATTGCTGATATATATCTGGGCAGTCGTGCATGCCATTGCCAGACACCCCCTGACGGACGGTGTCTACAGTCTGTTCTTCCAGCTGTTATGTGGGGACAGGCTAACCTAATGCAAGAGGGAGGTACTACGCACGATGGAGACACCAGGAGGTTCGTGTATGTCACCGTGTGTAGCTAGTGAACTCACACGTTCTTAACGATCCAATGAGCCAACCTCTGAAAGAGAGGGCCTCTCGTGGGTATTAACTCACACAGCAGGGGAGTGGCGTCTCTCGCGTCAAGTTTTTCCTTAAAGGAATGGGACGTCACCCAGGATGGCGAGTGAAGGAATCTCTCTGTACTCTAACCCGACACTGGCCATCTCACGGCTACGCTAACCCCCCTGTTTCACCTGAAGGTGAATTAGTCCCGGTGGGGTCTGGGGGACATCCAGCGCTCTTGAGGAAACCTTGACTTAGCTCGTTTGCCACGTTCCAATCTCGCGCTCAGGGATCCGCATTTTTTTGTCGACTTGGGTGTTCTTTTAATCCTCGCAATCCGATCCCCTCACTTGGGGCTGTGGCCAGCGTTCTCTCCATGGAAGCTCTGTGCTCAGGGCAACTGAATTAGGACGCCTAGGAAAGGTTGTCCCCGGGGACGTGTGGTGCTGGGAGCTTAGAATTCCTTACATCAGTCACTTACAAAGGTACTACCCCGGTAGCCTTCGACATCGGTTGGCGAGCTCCCTATGCATGCGAGGCCTTGAGCTCTCAACCGGCCATGGCCGGATCCTCAAGCGTATTCACTGTTAGCCTACGCGTCCGATTCAACCCAAACGTTGAGCACGTGCGTGTCGATCGAGTCGTAATAGTGGTTCCCCGCGGAGTGAGATCGAGTGTGACCGTAGAAATGCACTCGCATGGGTGCACTCCTGCTGAAGGCCTGCGCTACATTAACGAGCGGGCTCGCACGGGCTCGGCCCTCATCCCCGTGGCAGGGTGGATTCTCTTAGGGCTCCCTTGCAGTGCCCGTCTGCATACGCTCCTGGGTGGGCTGAGCTGCCACTGTAATTCTATGTTATTGCCCACACCCTACTGAACACGCTAAGGTGATGGCATGCTCAGGCGTCACAGCCTGGTCTTTGGGTTGAATTGCTAGTTGATTATTAATTTTTGTACTTGACATATATATATAGTGTCTAGTCAGTTATAGTTCCGCCCATGCTGTATTAACTTACGTGATCATTGAGTATTGCGGGTGTGTGTAGGTTCCAGTGAGTGGGACCTGCTTACCGACTGGCATGTGGCTTATAACTGCAACTGCAGAGTAACCAAATGTCGCGTACGGCGTCGTGTGGAGTGCGCGATGGACGCACGTATGCGTGTAGTTAGCAGTATTAGTTAAGGCAATGTAGCTTATTTAGTGATTCGTGTTTATTCATTTTTCGTATTTATGTGAGTTGCTTTTGTAATTTAACATAACCGTATAGTGGGTGATGGTCGTCGATCTCTCTTAGCGTTGTTTTTCTGTATCTAGGCCATCGTGTAAGTACTGTCTGTGTAGCTGGCTGGACCCCTCTGCGAACGCATCCTTCCGATACTGGTTTGGTAGTTGTGTGATGGTATATTTGTTTGTGTATTGATTAATTGTTTATTCAAGTTATGCTTGATTATGTAATGGTTGGTTCGCTATCTTGTTACTCTTTAGATACAAGATTTACCAAGGTACATGTTGGTTTCAGGTTCAGGTAGTAGGATGTACTAGTGTTGTAGGAAGTGACTGCGGGGACTACGTACAGATCGGAGTCACGGTCTGGAGTATATAAGCTGAACCAGTAGACAGCTATAATATGCCCAGTTTATGGGGGACGCGATAGGTGAGTGCGGATCTTGTGTACTAATAATGGTTTTACGATGTGTATTTCTAGTGGACTATATTAAGTCTCATTGCTGTCTATTTCTTCGTTAGTTTATGGTGGGTATTTTCTGTGTCTCTCTAAATATCACAAAGCAAATTCTTGGTCGGAATTTACTCTGGTGTCATGTCTCTTGATGTCTTATCCAGGTATTGGTCAGTTGTGTTGGCAATTGGGCCAGAGTTCCGTAGAGACTGTTAGTTATGTTATTGCCTTTTGGTTTGGATAGTGTGATCTGCGCCCGGTTCTTCCATTATGACACAAGTTAGCGCTGATGCATGACTCCTTAAATAGTGTTTCGTGTCCCCATTCATATAATAAGATTGGATGTACCTAGGCTCGTACAGAGATAAGTAATGTCTCCGTGATTGTCCACATGCGACTGCACCCTATGCGACCAATCAGGAATGAGGCATAGCTCTGATGTCATAATACAGATGGAGTATGTAACTCAGTGTCCAGTATCAGGGATAGGTAGTAGTTATGTTGGCGCATGAGTCGCTCTTGTTACTGTAGCGGATTGATGAATATTATTACTGGCATCTGTCATAAACATTTTGGATAGAGTTAGTTTAACGGGTGGGTTCTCCTTACTCGATCAGTTAGTACTATCTGGTGCCTAAGCGTACTTTTTCCAGATTATTGGAGTTATCACTTCGATTCACCAGGTGTCCATGTCACAGTTACAGTCATTTAGATACTAGTCCTGCAGTTGCTGTGCCCAGTTTCAGAACTATAATGTATACGTCCTGGTTGCGAGTTGTCCCCCGGAACAGCGCGCCGGGGGATTCCCTCTATCCTGATTATACGACTAGTTCTAACTTACAGATGTAATCCAAATACACCTTTCTCTACAATCAGGCATCTGTGTACTTGCTCACCCACTATTATTAGTATTAGTCTGAGATGCGGCCTATCGAAGAGTATAGACTGCTGTGACCAATAGTACAGATCGGAAGTATTCGTACTTCTGACCATATATATACAGCTTGAGTAGTAGTACGCTGTCCATATATAAGGTCATGAGTAGTAGTACTGTGTGTCCATATTAATGAAGGATAGGAGTAGTATACGTGTCACTATATACGTAGGTATGTGCGAGGCGATAAGTGATTAGTGACCGTTGGTGCCATATATACACGTAGGATAGTAGATGTATGTCAATAGATGGAGTGTATGTGCTGTGTCCAATATTTCAAGAATAGGAGTAGTAGTACTGTGCGTCTTATCCATATATACAGGATCGGAGTAGTAGTAACTGTGCTGTTCCCTATATCTACAGGAGAGATAGTCAGTACCTGCGTGGCCCATATATACAGGATAGATAGAATAACTGTGCTGTTGCCCATATATACGATTGGATGTAATTAGTTACAATGTGCTGTGCCCATTATTACATGATAGATAGTAGTACTGTGGCTGTTGTACCAATATATACAGATAAGGAGCTATAGTACGGGTGTGTCAATATATACACGGATAGGAGTAGTAGTACTGTGCTGTGCCCATATATCAGGATAGGAGTGAGTGTATACTGTGTTGTGCCATATATTACGGATAGGAGTGAGTAGTGTACTTGCTGCTACCTATATACAGATAGGAGTAGTAGTACTGTGCTGTGCCCAGATATACGGATAGGAGTCAGTCGTACTGTAGTGCTGTGGCCCATATAACAGGATAAGGAGTAGTAGTACTTGCTGTCCCCATATATACAGGATAGGGTAGTAGAGTACGTAGTGCCGATCTTATACAGGATAGGAGTAGTAGTACTGGCTGGCCATATATACGGATGGAGTAGTAGTACGTTGCTGGTCCATATATACAGGATAGGCAGTAGTATAATGTGTGTGTCCAATATACAAGGATAGAGGTGAGTGTACTGGCTGTCCATAATCTACAGGATAGGCGTAGATAGGATAGTAAGTACTGTGCTTGTCCAGTATATACAGGATTAGGAGTAGTAGTACTGTGCTTTGTGCCCAATATACAGGATTAAGTAAGTAGTCACTGTGCTGTGCCATATATACAGGATAGGAGTAAGTAGTACTGTGCTGTGCCTATATATACAGATAGGGTAGTAGTACTGGCTTTTACCATAATACAGAATAGGAGAGTAGTTACTGTGCTGTACCCATATATAAGGATAGGAGTAGTAGTACTGTGCATGTGCCCAATATACAAGGATAGGAGTAGTAGTACTGTGTGTGCCCATATATACAGGATAGGATATCGTATGTACTGGCTGTCAATATACTGGATAGGAGTATAGTATTAGTACTAGTGCCCTGTGATATATATAACAGGATAGGAGCGAGTTACGGCTGTGCTCATATATACAGGATAGGAGTAGTATACTGTGCTGTGCCCATATATAAGGATATAGGGAGTAGTAGTACTGTGCTGTGCCCATATACGGATCGGTACGTAGTAGTACTGTGTCCATATATACAGGATAGGAGTAGTAGTACTGCTGCTACCCAATATACAGGATAGGAGTAGTAGTACTGTGTGTGTCCATAATACAGGATAGGAGTAGTAGTAGTACTGTGCTGTATGCCATATCTACAGGATAGGAGTAGTAGTACTGTGCGTCCCATATATACAGTCTAGGAGTGTATTACTGTGCTGTGCCCATATATACAGGATAGGGAGTAGTGTACTGTACTGTGTACCATATACAGGATAGAGTAGTAGTACTGTGCCGTGCCAATATACAGGATAGGAGTAGTAGGACTGTGCTGTGCTCTATATACAGGATCAGGAGTAGTAGTACTGTGGTGCCATATATACAGGATAGGAGTAGAGTAGTCTGTGTGTGCCCATATATACAGGATAGGAGAGTAGTAGTCTGTGTCTGTGCGTGCCCCATATACAGGATAGAGTAGTAGTACTGTGCGTACCATATATAAGGATAGGAGTAGTAGTAATGTGCTGTGCCCATTATATACAGGATGAGGAGTAGTTAGTACTGTTGCGTACCCATATATACAGGATGGAGTAAGTAGTACTGTGCGTCCATATATACAGGATAGGAGTAGTAGTACTGTGCTGTGCCTATAATATAATATGTATATTATATACAGGATAGGAGTAGTAGTACTGTGCTGTGCCCTATATACAGGATAGGAGGTAGTAAGTACTGTGCTGTCCCATATATACGGATAGGAGTAGTAGTACTGTGCTGTGACGCATATATACAGGATAGGAAGTATAGTACTGTGCTGTGCCAATATACAGGATAGGAGTAGTAGTTCTGTGCGTGCCCTATATACAGGATAGGTATTAGTAGTACTGTGCTGTGCCATATACAAGGAAGGAGTAGTAGTACTGTGCTGTTGCCCATATATACAGGATAGAGTGTAGTACTGTGCTGTGCCCATATATACAGGATAGGAGTAGTAGTACTGTGCTGTCCCAATATACAGGATAGGAGAGTAGTAGTACTGTGTTTGTACCATATATACAGGATAGGAGTAGTAGTACTGTGCTGTGCCCATATAAGGATAGGAGTAGTAGTACTGTGCAGTCCCATATACAGGATAGGGAGTAGTAGTACTGTTGCTGTGCCCCATATATACAGGATGGAGTAGTGTACTGTGCTGTGCCGCATATATACGGATAGGAGTAGTAGACTGTGCTGTTGCCAATATACAGGATAGGGTAGTTAGTACTGGCTGTGCTCAGATATACAGGATAGGAGTAGTAGTAGTGTGCCATATATACGGATAGGGTAGTGACTGTGCTGTGCCCATATATACAGGATAGGAGTAGTAGTACTGTGCTGTGATACCTATATACAGGATAGGAGTAGTAGTACTGTGCTGTCCGATATATGACCGGATAGGAGTAGTAGTACATGTGCAGTCAATATATAAGGATGGAGTAGTAGTACTGTGCTGTGCCATATATACAGGATAGGAGTAGTAGACTGTGCTGTGCCTATATATATATACAGGATAGAGTAGTATACTGTGCTGTGCCCATACTACAGGATAGGGTAGTAGTACTGTGCTGTGCCCATATATAAAGGATAGGAGTAGTAGTCTGTGCTGTGGCATATACAGGAAGAGAGTAATAGTACTGTGCTGTGCCCCTATATACAGGATAGGAGTAGTAGTATGTGCGGTGCCCATATATACGATAGGAGAGTAGTAGTAGGACTGTGCTGTGCCCATATATAAGATAGGAGGTAGTAGAGTACTGTGCTGTGCCCATATAACAGGATATAGTAATAGTACTGTTGCTGTGCCCATATATACAGGATAGAGTAGTAGTACTGTTGCTGTACCCATTATATACAGGATGTGAGCAGTAGTACTGTGTTTTCCCATATACAGGATAGGAGTAGTGTACTGCTGTGCCCCATATACAGGATAGGAGTAGTAGTACTGTGCAGTACCCATATATATAGAGATAGGTAGTAGTAGTACTGTGCTGTGCCCCATATTAAGGATAGGGTAGTAGTAGGTTCTGTGTCCATATATACAGGATAGGAGTAGTAGTACTGTGCTGTGCCTATATATAAGGATAGGAGTAGTAGTACTGTGCTGTGCCCATTATACAGGATAGGAGTAGTAGTACTGTGCTGTGCACCTATTACAGGATAGGAGTATAGTACTGTGCTGTGCTCATATATATGGATAGGAGTAGTAGTACTGTGCTGTGCCCAATATACAGGATAGGAGTAGTAGTACTGTGCTGTGTATATATACAGGAAGGAGTAGTAGTACTGTGATGTGCTCATATATACAGGATAGAGAGAGTAGTAGTACTGTGCTGTGCCTTCATATTATACAGGATAGGAGTAGTAGTACTGTGCTGTGCCCATATATAAGGATAGGAGAGTAGTAGCTGTGCTGTGCCCATTAACAGATAGGAGTAGTTACTGTGCTGTGCCCATATATACAGGATAGGAGTATAGTACCGTGTGTGCCCATATATACAGGATAGGAGTAGTAGTACATGTGCTGTGCCCAAATATAGCAGGATTAGGAGTAGTAGTACTGTGCGTGCCCATATATACAGGATAGAGTAGTAGTACTGTGCTGTGCCATATATACAGGATAGGAGTAGTCTGTACTGGTCCATATATACAGGATAGGAGAGTAGTTACTGTGCTGTGCCCATATATACAGATAGGAGTAGTAGTACTGTGCTGTGCCCAATACAGATAGGAGTAGAGTGCCAATATACAGGAGAGGTTATTAGTCTATCAAATTAACATATTGCTTAATAATAACTGACCCAGTCTCATAAAGAACCTAGTATTACCAAACTTAAAGCTTCCTATATTACAAATAGTAGTCTAATATTCCTCGATATATAATTATATGACAAAATCTATAAGTAGTATGTCTCCATATGTACAGGATAAGATCTGTATTATTCGCTATATCTACACGCATAATAAGTAGTGACATCCTTAGGAAGAATAGCTCACCTGATGCTCCTAAGTAATGGCTAGTAGTACTCCCCAGACCTTTTTTATATATAGCAGATTTTACTGTGGTCTCACTATATACAGTAGATAAGTAGTGTACGTGCTGCATCCCCATATATAAGAAATAGATAGTCAGTACAATAACAGAATCATTCGACACAAACAATTATATTATCCAACCAAAAGGATAAGAAATCTTAAAGGATTTTAGTAGTCCCTATGTGCTGTACCATATAAACCAAAAGATAAATCGCAGACGCATAAATTCAGAGAATATTTAAATAAGGAGTAGTAGTGCTGTGCATATATAATAGTACTGTGCTGTGCCCTATCCTAGTAAGATTTATTAAGAGTAGTAGTAGTACTGTGTCCATATATACAGGATAGGAGTAGTAGTATACTGTGCTGTACCCATATATACAGGATAGGAAGTAGTAGTACTGTGTTGTACCATATATACAGGATAGGGTAGTAGTACTGTGCTGTGCCCCGAATTACAGGATAGGGAGTAGTGTACTGTGCAGTACCCATATATAAGGATAGGAGTAGTAAGTACTGTGCAGTTGCCCATAATACAGGATATGAGTAGTAGTACTGTACTGTGTCCATATATACAGGATAGGAGTAGTAGTACTGATGCAGTGTGCCATATATACAGGATATGAGTAGTAGTACTGTGCTGTGCTCATATATACAGAAACAGGAGTAGTAGTATGCTGTGCCAATATACAGGATAGGAGTAGGAGTACTGTGATGTGCCCATATATACAGGATAGGAGTCGTAGTACTGTGCTTACCCATATATAAAGGATAGGAGCAGTATAAGTACTGTGCTGTACACCATATATTAGAGAAGACCAGTAGTGTTGTGCTGTGCCCATATATATATATATATATATATATATATATATATATATATATATACAGGATAGGAGTAGTAGTACTGGCGTGTCCCATATAACAGGATAGAGTAGAGTAGTGTAGTACTGTGCTTTGCCCATATATATAGGATAGGAGTAGTAGTGACTGTGCTGTGGCATATATACGGATGAGGTAATAGTACTGTGCTGTGCCCATATATACAGGATGGAGAGTAGTAGGGCTGTGCCCATATATAGAGGATAGGAGTAGTAGTACTGTGCTGTGCCCATATATAAGGATAGGAGTAAGTATAGTCTTGCGGCCCAATATACAGGAGGATAGTAGTAGTAGTATTGCTGACCATTATATACAGGTAGGGCAGTAGTAGTCCTGTGCTGTGCCCCGATACTCGGATAGGAGTCAGTAGTACCTGTGCGTACCCACTATAGGATAGGAGTAGTGTCGTGCTGTGCAGTCCAATAGTTGGTGAGTAAAAGCTTAACAGTTACTTAATTAGTTAAAGACTGTCCTCTGTGTCCCTATACAGGATAGGAGTAGTAGTACTGTGCAGTGCCATATATACAGGATATGAGTAGTAGTACTGTGCTGTGCTATAATACAGAGGATATGAGTAGTAGTTAGTACTGTGCTGTGCCTCATATATACAGGATAGGAGTTAGTAGTACTGTGCTGTGCCCATATATATATAACAGGATAGGAAGTAGTAGTTACTGTGCTGTGCCCATATATACAGGATAGGAGTAGTAGTACTGTGCTGTGCCCATATATACAGGATAGGAGTAGTAGTACTGTGCTGTGCCCATATATACAGGATAGGAGTAGTAGTACTGTGCTGTGCATATACACTCACCGGCCACTTTATTAGGTACACCTGTCCAACTGCTCGTTAACACTTAATTTCTAATCAGCCAATCACATGGCGGTAACTCAGTGCATTTAGGCATGTAGACATGGTCAAGACAATCTCCTGCAGTTCTCCCGAGCATCAGTATGGGAAGAAAGGTGATTTTGTGGCCTGTGAAGTGGCATGGTTGTTGTGTGCCAGAAGGGCTGGTCTGAGTATTTCAGAAATCTGTGATCTGGGATTTTCACGCACAACCATCTCCCAGGGTTTACAGAGAATGGTCCGGAAAAAGAAAAAACATCCAGTGAGCGGCAGTTCTGTGGGCGAAAGAAAATCCTTGTTGATGCCAGAGGTCAGAGGAGAATGGGCAGAGCAGACTGGTTCGAGCGGATAGAAAGGCAACAGGGACTCAATCGCCACCCGTTACAACCAAGGTAGGCAGAAAGAGCATCTCTGACGCACAGTACGTCGAGCTATGAGGCAGATGGGCTACAGCAGCAGAAGACCACACCGGGGTGCCACTCCTTTCAGCTAAGAACAGGAAACTGAGGCTACAATTTGCACAAAGCTCATCGAAAATTGGACAGTAGAAGATTGAGGAAAAAACGTTGCATGGTATGATGAGTCTCGATTTCTGCTGCGACATTCGGATGGTAGGGTCAGAATTGGCGTCAACAACATGAAAGAAGGATCCATCCTGCCTTGATCAGCGGTCAGCTGGTGGTGGTGGTGGGTGTCAGGTGTGGGGAATATTTCTTGGCACATCTTTGGGCCCCTTGGTACAAGCACAGCCTACCTGAGTATTGTTGCTGCCCCTGTCCATCCCTTTATGAGCACAATGTACCCTGTAACATCTGATAGGCTACTTTCAGCAGGATAATGCGCCATGTCATGAAGCTGGAATCAATCAGACTGGTTCTTGAACATGACAATGGAGGTCATGGACACAAATGGCCTCCACAGTCACCAGATCTCAATCCAATAGAGAATCTTTGGGATGGGTTTGCGAACGGTATATATGGACACAGCACAGTACTACTACTCCTATCCTGTATATATATGGGCACAGCACAGTACTACTCCTCCTATCCTGTATATATGGGCACTGCACAGTAGTACTTCTCCTATCCTGTATATATGAGCACAGCACAGTACTACTACTCCTATCCTGTATATATGGGCACAGCA